>JBBDGP010004937.1:0-325083 GCA_037952835.1 Lithobates septentrionalis
CCCCTTCCCTGCCAGTGTCATTTATACAGTAACAGTACATTTCTGTTAGCACTGATCACTGTATTGGTGTCACTGGTCCCCAAAAAGTGTAACTTGGTGTCAGATTTGTCCGCCGCAATGTCGCAGTCCTGCTAAAAGTCGCTGATCACTGCCATTACTAGTAAAAAATAAATAAAAAGTCCATAAAACTATCCCATAGTTTGTATGCTAAAACTTTTGCCCAAACCAATCAATATACCCTTATTTTTTACCAAAAATATGTAGCAGAATACATGTTGGCTTAAATTTATGAAGAAATTAGATTTTTTTAATTTTTTTATTGGATGTGTTTTATAGCAGAAAGTAAAAAATAATGTTTTTTTTTTTTTCAAAATTGTCGGCCTTTTTTGTTTATAGCACAAAAAAACGCAGACATGATCAAATACCACCAAAAAAAAGCTCTATTTGTGGGGAAAAAAAGGACATCAGTTTTATTTGGGTACAGCGTTGCGCGCGCAATTGTCAGTTAAAGCGACGCAGTGCTGGGGCTGAAGCAGTTAAAATGGAGTCAATGAGTCAAATTGTGTATTTACAAATGCTAAGAAGAGGTTAGAATGTCTTGTGTACGGCTATCAGCTCCTGCAGATTCCTTTATTCTGACAGACTGGTAATAAAAAATGGAGTTTCTTTGTATCGGAGGTGGGTGGGGAGGGGGAGGGGGGGTTGCATTAGTGTGTTTTCCAACTACAAAGCTAGACGCCCGGCAGGGTTCTATTCAGAGTCGGATCCGGCTGATAAAAGAACAATCGTATGTACAGCTGTGAGGGTGCCGACATCTCAACTAATGCAAATGTGTGGAGCGTCTCCGCTCTGATCCCAGAGGACAATACAATTACCAGACTCACCTATTCATACTGTCAGAATAAATGAGCATAATTACATCACAGCAACATCAGCTCTGCCAAAATTAGCTTTTACTAGAAGAAAACGTTCGATTAATCATTTGCTGGTTTATGGAAATCATTTATGGACAATAAAATTTAGACGTTAACCCAGACAGTGTGCAGAATTGATCATGTCATGGGGGGGGGATTCATTCGCAGAAGACACATACTATAGTCATGCTTATATGCTATGTCTAAAGCAGAGGCTAAAGGCTGGTCCACACTACCCTGTTTCCCCGAAAATAAGACCTAGCGTGATTGTCGGTGATGTCTGCAATATAAGCCCTACCCCCCCAAATAAGCCCTAGTTAAAGTCTATGTAGGGCTTATTTTCGGGGAAACAGTGTAGGGCTTATTTGGGGGGGTAGGGCTTATATTGAAGCCATCACCGACAATCATGCTAGGTCTTATTTTCGGGGAAACAGGGTATGAGAAAATTGGGTGAACGATCGTCTGCTTTTCCTCGTTGTTTCACAGCAAGTCGGAACCGAGGAATTCACGTACGAAAAATTCTCATACGACAAAGGCTTTATTTTTTTATTTTTTGTTGATCATTTCTGATCACGCGCAGTCTTTTGCGTCCGATTTTTCTCGTACGAAAGCGGTACACAGTAACGACTTGCCGACCGCCGGCCCGCTGCGGCAAGGTGGCACGGCTGCTCAAATCAACACACCCGCACGTTGTGTAGGCGCACGCGCGTGCCGATTGGCCGGGGGGGGGGGGGGGGGGGAGTCAATCAGCGGGTCCAGTGGACGTGATGTCCGCCGGCCACCTGTGATCATTCCCCACAAGAGGGAAAAAACAGGGATCTGCCTATGTAAACAAGGCAGATCGCGGTTCCGACTGGGGAGGATATTGAGATCTTGTGTTCCTGCCAAGCAGGAACACGGATCTCTGTTGTCCCAGTCAGTCCATCCCCCACACAGTTAGAAAACACTCCCAGGGAACACAGTTATTGAGGAAGTAAACCCTGATGGGGTTTTACTTCCTCTTTTTTCCCCCCTGCAAAGTAAAAGCTTAATGGGCTAGTATGCATCGCATTATGTGGCACTTACCGGCAAACGAAGCCCGCGATGTCCCCGCTTGGTGGTCGAGTCCATCTTCACCCCTCTTCCTTCCGGCTCTGACTGGCCGGAGTCGCGTGATGTCACCACCACACAGGAGCCGAAGGTCACGGGCCTTTTAGAAACAGCGCGATCGTGTCCCTTCTTTAGTGCGCATGCGGAGAAGACGTCAGCACAAGTGTATATGGTCAATATCTCCTAAACCGTGCAGATTTAGGAGATATTTCCAGTACCTACAGGAAAACCTTTTTATAGGCTTACCTGTAGGTAAAAGTGGTGTAACAGGGTTTACAACCACTTTAACCCTTTAATCTTCCCTGGTGTTAACCCCCTCCCTGCCAGTGTCACTAGTACAGTAACATATAGTGCATATTTTTACCGGTTCCCAAAAAAGTGCCACTTAGCGTCCGCTGCAATGTTAGTCTGGCAAAAAAAAAAAAAAAAAGCTGATCGCCGCCATTACAAGTAAAAT
The DNA here is from genome assembly GCA_037952835.1 of Lithobates septentrionalis. NCBI lineage: Eukaryota > Metazoa > Chordata > Amphibia > Anura > Ranidae > Lithobates > Lithobates septentrionalis. Next base: position 2,461 of record JBBDGP010004937.1, read on the forward strand.
AAATAAAGATAAATTTACTAAGTTCCACAAAAATATCGCGCATCGGCTCCAGCGCTGCGCCCCCGTCGCTCCTAAAGCAACTGACGTACACCTACGGCGATTTGCGCAGCCACGCCAACCTGCTGCAGTATCATGACGGTCGGCTGGTCAGCAAGCCGGTTAGGATGCATTAATAATGAAGTTTATTCAGCATGAAATGGAGCTTAGTTATGTAGCATGAGGCTGTATATTCGGCAATATTTACATTTTTGGTAAACTCATTCAATGAACACAAGCTCTGCAAGCTGAGATAACATGCACTGCATTGATGATGCAGTGCATGTTAGCGATCGCTGTCATGTCAGTGGTAACCCTCCCCCCCCCCCCCCCCCCTACAGTGAGAATCACTCCCTAGGACACACTTAACCCCTTGATCGCCCACTAGTGTTTAACCCCTTACCTGCCAGTGTCATTTACACAGTAATCAGTGCAATTTTTATGGAACTGATCGCTGTATAAATGACACTGGTTCCAAAATAGTGTCAAAAGTGTCCGATGCGTCCGCCATAATGTCGCAGTCACGATAAAAAGAAAAAAAGGAAAAAAGAAAAAAAGAAAGAAAAAGAGGAAAAAAGAAAAAAAAAAAAAAGAAAGAAGAATCGCAGGTCGCCATTACTAATAAAAAAAAAAAAAAAAAAAAAAAAAAATTAATAAAATGCCATAAAAACTATCCCCTATTTTGTAGACGCTATAACTTTTGCGCAAACCAATCAATATACGCTTATTGTGATTTTTTTTTTACCAAAAATATGTAGAATACATATCGGCCTAAACTGCGGGAATTTTATATATATATATATATATATATATATATATATATATATATATATATATATATATATATATATATATATATATATATATATATATATATATATATATATATGGGTCCCCGGGTTACAAACAAGATAGGGACTTTAGGTTTGTTCTTAAGTTGAATCTGTTTGTAAGTCGGAACAGGTAAATTTTTTAAGTGTAGCCCCATCCAAAAAATCTATTTTTAAGTTTTGTAGATAGCATAGGGAAGGGTTATCACCCCTGTAACATTTGTTTTGCTGTCTGTGCCCCTGTTCAGAAGATTTCCCCTCACTTTATGTCCCGATGACAATTGGATTTTGAAAATTTGGGGTTATTAGGGAATTAAGGATAGGTGATAAAGCATCAGTGGGGAGACACCTTTTTCCCATATTAACTCTTACAGGAGTGAATTTCCCTTCCTAGGGGTAGATTTCCTCTCACTTCCTGTTGTCTCCTTCCGTTTGTAAGTAGGAGTCGTTTGTAAGTCGGATGTTTGTAAGTAGGGGACCCCCTGTATATATATATATATATATATATATATATATATATATATATATATATATATATATATGTATGTATGTATGTATGTATGTATGTATGTATGTATGTATGTATGTATGTATGTATGTATGTATGTATGTATGTATGTATGTATGTATGTATGTATGTATGTATGTATGTATGTATGTATGTATATATATATATATATATATATATATATATATATATATATATATATATATATATATATATATATATATATATATATATATATATATATATATATATATATATATATATATATATATATATATATATATATATATATATATATATATATATATATATATATATATATATATATATATTTTTTTTTTTTTTTTTGGGGGGGGGGGGGGATGTTTATTATAGCAAAAAGTTTAAAAAAAAAAAAAAAGTGCTTTTTTTTAAAAAAAATTGACGCTCTTTTTTTGTTTATAGCGCAAAAAATAAAAACCGCAGAGGTGATCAAATACCACCAAAAGAAAGCTCTATTTGTGGGAAAATAAGGACGTCAATTTTATTTGGGTGCAACGTCGCGCGGCCGCGCAATTGTCAGTTAATGCATTTACATTCTGCATTGATGCATTCACACAATTTCATAGTAACCCTGAGATAAAACAAAGTTCAGGAATATTCCTTTATCCGATGGTTTTGCAAATCTATGTACACTACAAACTGTACGACTGAATCGGTTCTGATATCGCTGTTTTACCAACCTGACCGCTTATTACTCTAAACAGGAAATCTTCATTTTGTTTGTAAATATTAAAGATTCTAACTACCAGCAAGAAAGAGCACCTGTCATTTCAGATCCATCATGGCAGCGCCTGTTAGCGGCATCCACTCACCTGCTGCCGCCACGTCCCTCACCTTGTTGTGTCACTGAGGTATCACCAGCCGTCCCATTAAAGTGAATGGGACTGTCGGTGAGCCAACAGCGGGTCCGAGGAGGAGCCAACAGCGGGTCCGAGGAGGAGCCAACAGCGGGTCCGAGGAGGAGCCAACAGCGGGTCCGAGGAGGAGCCAACAGCGGGTCCGAGGAGGAGCCAACAGCGGGTCCGAGGAGGAGCCAACAGCCGGTCCGAGGAGGAGCCAACAGCCGGTCCGAGGAGGAGCCAACAGCCGGTCCGAGGAGGAGCCAACAGCCGGTCCGAGGAGGAGCCAACAGCCGGTCCGAGGAGGAGCCAACAGCCGGTCCGAGGAGGAGCCAACAGCGGGTCCGAGGAGGAGCCAACAGCCGGTCCGAGGAGGAGCCAACAGCGGGTCCGAGGAGGAGCCAACAGCCGGTCCGAGGAGGAGCCAACAGCCGGTCCGAGGAGGAGCCAACAGCCGGTCCGAGGAGGAGCCAACAGCCGGTCCGAGGAGGAGCCAACAGCCGGTCCGAGGAGGAGCCAACAGCCGGTCCGAGGAGGAGCCAACAGCCGGTCCGAGGAGGAGCCAACAGCCGGTCCGAGGAGGAGCCAACAGCCGGTCCGAGGAGGAGCCAACAGCCGGTCCGAGGAGGAGCCGCTGATTGACAGAGATGACAGTTGCTCTTTAAAAAAAAAAATAAGACGATCAAATCGAGTGGCTTTTAAATCCAATCCCCCCCGCCATGAACCAGTCCGGGCTCCTTCCTAGGATCACGTAGTGATAAGATGTATCGTCTCCGGCACACGGAGCTCCATTGTTCTCATTCCCACAGTCCCAGCTGCTTGGAGGAAGCAAGAAGGCCGCCAGTATTTACTTTGGGATGAAGACAGATTTTCTCACTGCCAACCCGATTATTGTGATGATATCTGAGCAGCCCTGGCAGGAGATCCCATTCATCTGTGTGCAGTTACATAAGAGAATTACGGTATGAGGAAAGGCTTCCCATGGAGGAGGAGACCAGTACAGTAAGGGAAAGCAAAAATGTTTGACGAAACTGACTTAGCGGTCATTATAAAAAAAGCAAACATGAGACGTTGTAGTCCGCACGTCGCTGTGTTCATCATCTGACTCTGGCGGCGGGGGGGGCCAACCCTGATGTTTTGTCAAAAAAGGTTTTTTTTTCTCTCCTGTTGCTCCCAAGGCCCTGTTCACATTAGAGGATTTGTAATCTCTGCAATCCTGCCCAGGATTCCAAATCCCTGGAAAAACGTGCAACGCGTGTTTGGGGCGCCATTATTCCTAATGGCGCCCCAAACGTGGTGCGATTCTGCTGTGACTGTCGTGCGACAGAATCACGTGGCATAACACACATTTAAAAATGGCGCCCAAAAAAAAAGGAGCAGGAGCTTCTTTTGGGCAACAAACGCACATAGGGCAGCCCGTTCACCTCAATACACGACACACGGAAGCAAGTGAAAATCGCACTTTGAAAAATCGCAAGCGGAAACGCTGGTTTCCACAACACAATGTGTGAATGGAGCAAAAACGTCCATGGACAGGAACACCACCAATTATATAAAAAGCGTCATCTCCATCACTAAACGCTGTGCATGTGGCTGAACTCAGGAGTAGCGCAACTCCCACCCCCCCACTTTACTTCGCCCTCTTCCCCTCCCCCGCCCCCCTTTCACCCCTTTCCCACCTTTCCCTCTCTCCCCCCTCCTCATTATGGACAGATGTGGGGTCAAAAAGACCCCAAACCTCCTCTTTACCTTTAAAAGCAAAAAAAAGAAAAAAAAAAAAAAAAAAGAAAATGTATTTATTTCCAGTCTGGACTGATCCTCCAAGGCCATAGAGTCGATGAAAGAGTATTAACCCTTTGATCACCTATGGGTGCAGCTGTCTGATCGTTTCTTGGGTGATCCAGCAAGCCCCAGAAACACCGAGTGGTGTTGGGTGGGGGGGGGGGGGGGGGGGGGGGGATGGATGGACACGTCCCCTCCTGCTGCTTCCGAAACCGTTCCAGGGGCTTATAAGCTGCTTGGACCGGTTTCATAAGAAAGCCAGCCGCAAAAAAAGAAAAAAATATATGGCACAGGGTTGTGACTGATATCTTCAGCCATAATCCCGATAAACTGCAACACACATTATATATATCTATATAATAATAAATATATATATTTATTTTTTTTGTGGTCGGCAAGTGGTTAAATATCAATCCTCAGGATAGAAAAAAAAAAAAAAAAAAAGGACCCGGGCTTCATCTTGAGGAGGTGGGAATGGTGTGTGAAGATTTTTGGACCGCTGGGATCTTTTTAAACAATTTATGGCTATAGAGTAGAGTTCCATCTCCTGAGCAGCAATTATCAATTTACTAATATATCACATGCACAAATGCTCACAGAATATGATGTATTGAATATATGGACAGTGGCGTCTCCAGCTTTCATATTTAGGGGGGGCACATGGGGGACAGGGACAAAAATAGGGGGGCAATATAAAATGCGCATATATATATATATATATATATATATATATATATATATATATATATATATATATATATATATATATTTTATCTATCCTGGGGCCCTTTACCCCTTTTACTACGATCCCACAACGGCCCTTTCACATGTTCTGCAGTGAGCTCCCTTCCTACTGTATTGGGGCCCCCCCAGGGTGACAGAGAACAAGAGATATATGTCACCAGCATACCAAGAAAATATAAGGGTCCAAAGCAGTGGGAGAACTATCAGGGTTGCAAAGGTTGTCTTGCCACCAAGCCCTGGTGTTCTGTCACTGTGGGGTTCCCCAGCCTCCTCTTGCTGTCCTGCCCCTGCTATTGACAGCGCTGGTCTGGCATTTCTTGGAATTTACAGGCTGGTTCTCCTGTCCTAAGGATGGGCGAAATCAGTCTGTTTTTTTAGTAACTGAGAGTCCTGGTGGAGTCCTTCCTGCAACTCACTCTTCTCCCTGTCAATGAGGATGCAGGGGAAGGAGCAGATCGGGCGGCCATGGTTGTGTGAGCGCTTGCATTATGCAGTGTCAGCGAGCAGAAGGAGGGGGGAGGAATCACCCGCAGGAGCTGACTGGGGACGTTTTCCCTCTCAATAGAGACTGTGTTACCCCAGCGGTGGCCCGAGTAAGATGCGGCACATCCGATATGAATACAAACAAAAAGAAATTGCCTTTTTGTAAAAAAAAAAAAAAATGTTTTTTTTGGGGGGGCACATGGTGGGGCCCAGCATAATGTTGGGGGGGTCAGGGCCCCCTCTGGCCCCCCCTAGGGTCGCCATTGGATATGGATGTTTTGATATTTCCTTTTGGAGCCAAAAAAAAAAGCCCCTGAAGAAGACTTTGACCGAATAAGTTGGAACGCGTTGGGGTGTTCGTGTGGATATTATTTTTGTAATGTACTATCAATTGATAGTTGTACTGTGTAGAACTGACAGCTGTAATGTAACATGATTGTATACACCTGTAGCCAGAATTCATATTTTAAATCCTATTTCCATTCTTGTACTAATTTTGTCCAAAAAAGATTTTACAATATTATAAAAACTTTCTTGATTAGAATACATAGCTGGTAAAAAAAAAAAAAAAAAAAGATAAAAAAAGAAAAAAAAAAAAAAAAAAAACCGTTACGGGAATCCTTCCTTTTTTTTCAAATATCAATCCTTTTTACAAGGAGTTCGTATGATTGCTGGTTCATCAGTAATCTGTCAGTAAATTTTCAATGTTTTATTAGTAGAAAGAATCTATATATAGGGTTTGAGGTTGGCAACCGTGAGGAGGAGGAGGGAGGAGGGAGGAGGATTGCATTTTCCTAGTTCTGCGCCATAACAAGACAGATCTACATAGCAAACTGTCCACATTTCTTCTTCCGTCACTCACCTGTCTCTGCTTCTCTTTATATCTTTCTGCCTGAGCATCCAACTCCTGCTGCATCTTCAGCCTGGCTGCAGCCACGGCTTCCTGTCTTCTGACCACTTCATCTGGGTCTAAGGAAAGATTCAAGACAAAGTCATAAAAGCTGTATAAAAAGTAGTAGTAAACCCCTCAGTGTTTATTTTTTTCCCCTAAAATCATACTTCAGAAGGTGGATGCAGGATCGGTCCGATGCTACATCTGTACCCCGCCGGCTCCAACACTGAGAAACGAGCGATCAAACACCGCTGATCACTCAGAGCTCCGTGTGCAGAGAGCCAGCCACTAGGCAGGTGTACAGCCCTGAACTCCTCGCTGGGATTGATTTACTAAAACTGGAGCACACAGAATCTGGTGCAGCTCTGCATCGAAACCAATCAGCTTCCAGGTTAAAGCCCCCCCCCCCCCCCCCCCCCCCCATTGGCGCGATTTGACAGGTCAAAACTGCACGTCAAATCGGAGCCTATTGTCGGCAATAGGAGCATCCCAATCGGTGCGACACCGGCTTTTCGGCGGCGCACCGATTTACAAAATTCGTATCTGAACTACTTTTGGCGACTTCGGAGGCAATTTTAATAGACATCTGTGAGTGAAGCTGCACAGATGTCTTTCAAGTCGCCCCCCGAAGTCAGACTTAAATGCGGTTTTAAAATCGTGAGGATTCAGATGAAGTCGCACAAATTTCAAAGCCGAGTTCAGTGTGAATGGGGTCTTATCGACAAAGTTTTATTGAACAAGATGAAGCCAGAAGCCGATTGGCTACCATGTACAGATTTTGCTCGCTCTGGTGTTTCAGTAAACCAACCCCAGAAAAGGGAGAACAGGGAGAGCAGGGCGAGAAGCGAGAGCAGGGCGAGAAGGGCGAGCAGGGCGAGCAGGGCGAGGGGCTTCACAACAGCCGGGATTATCTGGGGAGCGGTGACATCACTAATAGGCTCCGATGGCCAATCCATTGTCACCACTCCCTCCCCTCCCCTGCAGCCACTGCTGGCTGACACAGGGGAAGCAGATCATGTGACTGGACCGGAGCAGACTGAAAATAGGCAAGTACAGTGTGGGGGAAAAAAAAAAAAAAAAAGTATTTGATCCCCGGCTGATTTTGTACGTATGCCCAATGACAAAGAAATGATCAGTCTATAATTTTAATGGTCGGTTTATTTTAAAAGTGAGAGACAGAATAACAACAAAAATATCCACAAAAACGCATTTCAAAAAAAGTTATAAAATTGATTTGCATTTTAATGAGTGAAATAAGTATTTGATATCCTATCAATCAGCACGATTTCTGGCTCCCAGTTGTCTTCTATACAGGTAACGAGCTGAGATTAGGAGCACTCTTAAAGGGAGTGCTCCTAATCTCAGCTTGTTACCTGTATAAAAAGACACCTGTCCACGGAAGCAATCATATTCCAATCTCTCCACCATGGCCAAGACCAAAAGAGCTGTCCAAGGATGTCAGGGACAAGATTGTAGCTTGGAAGGCTGGAATGGGCTACAAGGGTGAGAAGGGTGAGAAGACCATCGCCAAGCAGCTTGGCAAGAGGGTGATAACGCTTGGTACGATTAGATGGAAGAAATACAATATAACTGTCAATCTCCCTCGGTCTGGGGCTCCATGCAAGAGCTCACCTTGTGGAGTTTCAATGATCATGAGAACGGTGAGGAATCAGCCCAGAACTACACGGAATAATCTCGACAATGATCTCAAGGCAGCTGGGACCATAGTCACCAAGAAAACAATTGGTAACACTACGCCATGAAGGACTGAAATCCTGCAGCACCCGCAAGGTCCCCCTACTCAAGAAAACACATGTACAGGCCCGTCTGAAGTTTGCTAATGAACATCTGAATGATTCAGAGGAGAACTGGGTGACAGTGCTGTGGTCAGATGAGACCAAAATCGAGCTCTTTGGCATCAACTCAACTCACCGTGTTTGGAGGAGGAGGAATGCTGCCTATGACCCCAAGAACACCATCCCCCAAAATTATACTTTGGGGGTGTTTTTCTGCTCAGGGGACAGGACTACTTCACTGCATCAAAAGGGGCGATGGACGGGGCCATACACCATCAAATGTTGGGTGAGAACCTCCTTCCCCCAGCCAGGGCATTGAAAATGGGTCGTGGATGGCTATTCCAGCATGACAATGACACACGACCAAGGCAACAAATGAGTGTCTCAAAACAAAAAAATGCACATTAAAGTCCTGGAGTGGCCTAGCCAGTCTCCAGACCTTAATCCCATAGGAAATATGTAAAGGTAGCTGAAGGTTCAAGTTACCAAATGTCAGCCTGGAAACCTTAATGACTTGGAGAGGATCTGCAAAGAGGAGTGGGACAAAATCCCTCCTGAGATGAGTGCAAACCTGGTGGACAACTACAAGAAACGTCTGACCTCTCTGATTGCCAACAAGGGTTTTGCCACCAAGTACTAAGACATGTTTTGCAAAGGGGTCAAATATTTATTTCACTTATTAAAATGCAAATCCATTTAGATCTTTTTTGAAATGTGTTTTTCTGGATATTTTTGTTGGTATTCTCTCTCTCACTGTTAGAATAAACCAACCATTAATATTATAGACCGATCAGTTCTATGTCAGTGGGCAAATGTACAGCAGGGGATCGAATATTTTTTTCCCTCACTGTATATACACCTTTCTTACACAGGTTAGTTAGCATAGGGATTGCTACTCTGACTATTTTTAATCCTTACGCTTCTAGCATTAGTAAAGAGTTAACTATAATAGGAGGGGGAGGAGAGGTCTTCTTAGCCAAGCACAACCTCCTGTCAGCATGCCTGAGCTAAGAGCAGATGGATTCCAGGAAGTAAAATGATATAGGAATTATCTGCCCTTGCTCAAGATAGCTGCAGACAGAAATGCTAGGGGGGGTTGTTTTTCAAAGAGATTTCTCAACAAAATAAAGCATGGAGACATGGGTGGATGGGGGAGTTTGCTTGGAATATATAAAATGAATTAAATATCATTTTTGGTTTGTGATGCTCATTAATGAGCCAAGTGCCAAATCATCGAAAAGTCAACTTCAAGTAAACTTTAAGACTAGTTAGTTTTTGCCTGGAATTCTACTTTAGTGCAAAGTTCAGGGAAATCCGCCACTTTATGGATTACTCTACTGAACAGACCAGTAAAAGGGCCAAAGGCCAGACCTGTGAAAAGACATGAACATAGATTTCCTTTAAATATTTATTAGAAATATACAGACTGGTAAAAGGTAAGTATTCCATGCTATACCTGCCGGTGCTGTCTGCGCGGTGGTGAGGAGAGAGCTAATGTTGAATGAAAATCTCTGCTTCAAAACATACAAAAGGACGCAGCCGAATAGGATGAACCATCCATAGCTGGAGAGAGCCGAACCCACTGCAAGGAGACACAGAAACAAGAGATCAGCACAGTTATCAATACCTGGAAAATAAAATGTTACACTGACAGTGGTGGGGATAATGTAGTGCGGCCCGCCGACCCCCCGGCCAGCAACGTGGTGCGGTCCGCCGACCCCCAGACAGCACCGTGGTGCGGCCCGCCGACCCCCAGACAGCACCGTGGTGAGGCCCGCCGACCCCCAGACAGCACCGTGGTGAGGCCCGCCGACCCCCAGACAGCACCGTGGTGAGGCCCGCCGACCCCCAGACAGCACCGTGGTGAGGCCCGCCGACCCCCAGACAGCACCGTGGTGAGGCCCGCCGACCCCCAGACAGCAACGTGGTGAGGCCCGCCCACCCCCAGACAGCAACGTGGTGAGGCCCGCCCACCCCCAGACAGCAACGTGGTGAGGCCCGCCCACCCCCAGACAGCAACGTGGTGAGGCCCGCCCACCCCCAGACAGCAACGTGGTGAGGCCCGCCCACCCCCAGACAGCAACGTGGTGAGGCCCGCCCACCCCCAGACAGCAACGTGGTGAGGCCCGCCCACCCCCAGACAGCAACGTGGTGAGGCCCGCCCACCCCCAGACAGCAACGTGGTGAGGCCCGCCCACCCCCAGACAGCAACGTGGTGAGGCCCGCCCACCCCCAGACAGCAACGTGGTGAGGCCCGCCCACCCCCAGACAGCAACGTGGTGAGGCCCGCCCACCCCCAGACAGCACCGTGGTGCGGCCCGCCGACCCCCAGACAGCACCGTGGTGAGGCCCGCCGACCCCCAGACAGCACCGTGGTGAGGCCCGCCGACCCCCAGACAGCACCGTGGTGAGGCCCGCCGACCCCCAGACAGCACCGTGGTGAGGCCCGCCGACCCCCAGACAGCACCGTGGTGAGGCCCGCCGACCCCCAGACAGCACCGTGGTGAGGCCCGCCCACCCCCAGACAGCACCGTGGTGAGGCCCGCCCACCCCCAGACAGCACCGTGGTGAGGCCCGCCCACCCCCAGACAGCACCGTGGTGAGGCCCGCCCACCCCCAGACAGCAACGTGGTGAGGCCCGCCCACCCCCAGACAGCAACGTGGTGAGGCCCGCCCACCCCCAGACAGCAACGTGGTGAGGCCCGCCCACCCCCAGACAGCAACGTGGTGAGGCCCGCCCACCCCCAGACAGCAACGTGGTGAGGCCCGCCCACCCCCAGACAGCAACGTGGTGAGGCCCGCCCACCCCCAGACAGCAACGTGGTGAGGCCCGCCCACCCCCAGACAGCAACGTGGTGAGGCCCGCCCACCCCCAGACAGCAACGTGGTGAGGCCCGCCCACCCCCAGACAGCAACGTGGTGAGGCCCGCCCACCCCCAGACAGCAACGTGGTGAGGCCCGCCCACCCCCAGACAGCAACGTGGTGAGGCCCGCCCACCCCCAGACAGCAACGTGGTGAGGCCCGCCCACCCCCAGACAGCAACGTGGTGAGGCCCGCCCACCCCCAGACAGCAACGTGGTGAGGCCCGCCCACCCCCAGACAGCAACGTGGTGAGGCCCGCCCACCCCCAGACAGCAACGTGGTGAGGCCCGCCCACCCCCAGACAGCAACGTGGTGAGGCCCGCCCACCCCCAGACAGCAACGTGGTGAGGCCCGCCCACCCCCAGACAGCAACGTGGTGAGGCCCGCCCACCCCCAGACAGCAACGTGGTGAGGCCCGCCCACCCCCAGACAGCAACGTGGTGAGGCCCGCCCACCCCCAGACAGCAACGTGGTGAGGCCCGCCCACCCCCAGACAGCAACGTGGTGAGGCCCGCCCACCCCCAGACAGCAACGTGGTGAGGCCCGCCCACCCCCAGACAGCAACGTGGTGAGGCCCGCCCACCCCCAGACAGCAACGTGGTGAGGCCCGCCCACCCCCAGACAGCAACGTGGTGAGGCCCGCCCACCCCCAGACAGCAACGTGGTGAGGCCCGCCCACCCCCAGACAGCAACGTGGTGAGGCCCGCCCACCCCCAGACAGCAACGTGGTGAGGCCCGCCCACCCCCAGACAGCAACGTGGTGAGGCCCGCCCACCCCCAGACAGCAACGTGGTGAGGCCCGCCCACCCCCAGACAGCAACGTGGTGAGGCCCGCCCACCCCCAGACAGCAACGTGGTGAGGCCCGCCCACCCCCAGACAGCAACGTGGTGAGGCCCGCCCACCCCCAGACAGCAACGTGGTGAGGCCCGCCCACCCCCAGACAGCAACGTGGTGAGGCCCGCCGACCCCCAGACAGCAACGTGGTGAGGCCCGCCGACCCCCAGACAGCAACGTGGTGAGGCCTGCCGACCCCCAGACAGCATCGTGGTGGAAACTGCCGACCCAAGACAGCAACGTGGTGGGGTTTGCGGACAATTTTCTCTCCTAAAGTCTGTGGCCACTTAAGAGCTGGCGCCTACAGCAGATCCCCTCACGGAGAAACGTTTATAGCTGCCCATGTATGTAAAGAGTCTCCTGTTAAGTCCGCTGTACTCCACAGATTCCCCCACTCCCGATCAAGAGCACCAATGTACTACATCTCCTGCTGCCGGCAAGTGTATGCTGACAGCCGGCACCCACCGCTGTCAGAAAACCAGCACAATGACTGCAGCCGATTGGCTGCAGTTACTGTCGGGACAACTTATTTTCATCTGTCTGGGTGGTGTCAGGAGGGCCACCCAGGGCTTCGATTTCAGTAAATTTATAGGAAAGACCAGCTTATTGGCTGATGACCATCGTTCTGCCGAGACAAGTCTGGTGAAAGGGCCGTTCGCTTAGAGAAGTGGTCTCCAAACTGTGGCCGGGGGCCCCGTGTGACCCTTTACTTACCTTTACTCAGCCCTTGGAGCATCATGCAATCCACCGACACTGTCAGGGACGTGCTGGCCATAGCACAACACAAGTTCCGAGACGGAAATGCATGCGAAGATGCCCGCCTATGCGCGAAAATATTAGCATTCACAGTCAAACACATATGCGCGGATGTTAGCGCCAAAATGGCCTAAATAAGGGCAGCAGCTGCACTAGTGCTTTGCTGTCTGATCTACAGCTTTACCGGTATACCCGTTGGCCATCCAATAGGTAGTGTATGCTTTACCAATATCACACATCCTTATTACCAAATAACTTTTTTTTTGTGGTGAACATCACTATATATCTTTAATATCACAAGCCTGGGCCAAAATGACTTGTTCCCTGGCTACCAGGTGCATTCTGGGTGCTTCCCATCATTAGAGATGGCAGAAAATCCTCTTTATTTTTAGTGAGATAGATTTTATTAAAAAGTTATGTCAACGTGGTTTTCTGCTGATGTAATAAGCAAACATAATTGCTCCCATGTAAATATATAAAATTATCAACAATACATAAGACAAGAGGATTTAATCTATCAGAACACACTCATAAGAAGATCTACACTGAGCTGATCTAACACTATAAACTGGACCTGAGCGCCCTCTAGTGAAAGATCAAGATAACAGCATAGCTGGAAATGTACAGAACGTCAGATTAATACGCCTCTTTATACTGGCAAATGGTTTTGTTATAAAAATAATCTGGTGAAAGCTAATATTTTTAAAATGTAAAATGAATTATTTTCTGTTCCTCTGCCCAACACAAGCAAAACAGAGATAACTCATTTCCCACTTGTGAATGAATAGCCTCTCCACCCTCATTGTGTCTATATGAGACCACCATGAAAGTGGTCATAGAGACCATCACCGGTACTGTGTAAAGACAGGACTGGACTAAATAGGAGCATGTACTAACATCAATGGGATTAAAAACTTAAAATTTTGCATCAGAATTCATTCATTTGGCAGACTGACTGCTACATGGAATTACCCCATCCTGAGTGAGAGAGAGCAAACAATATGACCATGACTCAAAGCACTGACCTGATAACGGCTGAATGCACTCGACCGCCCTCAGCCGCCATAACCGCGGCCGACCGCCCTCAGCCGCCACAACTACGCAACCGCGGCCGACCGCCCTCAGCCGCCACAACTACGCAACCGCGGCCGACCGCCCTCAGCCGCCACAACTACGCAACCGCGGCCGACCGCCCTCAGCCGCCACAACTACGCAACCGCGGCCGACCGCCCTCAGCCGCCACAACTACGCAACCGCGGCCGACCGCCCTCAGCCGCCACAACTACGCAACCGCGGCCGACCGCCCTCAGCCGCCTCAACTACGCAACCGCGGCCGACCGCCCTCAGCCGCCTCAACTACGCAACCGCGGCCGACCGCCCTCAGCCGCCTCAACTACGCAACCGCGGCCGACCGCCCTCAGCCGCCTCAACTACGCAACCGCGGCCGACCGCCCTCAGCCGCCTCAACTACGCAACCGCGGCCGACCGCCCTCAGCCGCCTCAACTACGCAACCGCGGCCGACCGCCCTCAGCCGCCTCAACTACGCAACCGCGGCCGACCGCCCTCAGCCGCCACAACTACGCAACCGCGGCCGACCGCCCTCAGCCGCCACAAATACGCAACCGCGGCCGACCGCCCTCAGCCGCCTCAACTACGCAACCGCGGCCGACCGCCCTCAGCCGCCTCAACTACGCAACCGCGGCCGACCGCCCTCAGCCGCCTCAACTACGCAACCGCGGCCGACCGCCCTCAGCCGCCACAACTACGCAACCGCGGCCGACCGCCCTCAGCCGCCTCAACTACGCAACCGCGGCCGACCGCCCTCAGCCGCCACAACTACGCAACCGCGGCCGACCGCCCTCAGCCGCCACAAATACGCAACCGCGGCCGACCGCCCTCAGCCGCCTCAACTACGCAACCGCGGCCGACCGCCCTCAGCCGCCTCAACTACGCAACCGCGGCCGACCGCCCTCAGCCGCCTCAACTACGCAACCGCGGCCGACCGCCCTCAGCCATGACTGCACACACCTGCCTGGAATACAAGACCATGGAAGAATGCATTTACCCAAATGTACTTAATCTGAACTACTCGATCATGGAACAATGCACTCACCTGACCATGGCCGACTGCCCTAAGCTGACTGGGCCACCTGACCATGGAAGATCGCACTCAACCTATCATGGTTGAGTGCAATCTCAGTCCAAACATGGCTGACTGCCCTTACCCAACTGGACTACCTGACCATGGAAGAAGGCACTTGCCTGACTACAGATGACTGCACTTACCCAACTGATCTACCTAACCACGGAGGAATGCACTTACTCATTTATCCCTACCTGACCATAGTCTACTGCATTATCCAACTATGGCTGAATGGCAATCTTTTATCATAAAGATCGTTCAGCAGCTAAAGCAGGGGTCAGCAACCTCGGCCCTCCAGCTGTGGTGCCTCTGCCTCTAGGAGTCAGGCCTGTGATTGTCAGGGTCTTGCAATGTCTCATGGGACTTGTAGTTTCAAAACAGCTGGAGGGCCGAGGTTGCCTACCCCTGAGCTAAAGCTTTCATTATTCAGCAGTTGAGCGATTAAAGTCTGCATAACATAACACAAATGTTTGCATTAGCAGTTCACAGGAAGGCAACAGGTTTGCTGACTGCGAATATCCTAAAAAATAAATAAATAAATAAATAAATAAATGAATGAATGAATCTACCTTCTATGTGCTCCATTTCCACACCATTCAGAACTCCAAGAATAACCCGATCCTTCCAGGTATGGGGAAGCACACGGCTCTCTCACCCCACTTCCAACAAAGCAGCACGCCATGTGTGAGCTTCCAACACTCCTCTCTGCAAACAGTAGGGGACAGGTCTGCATAGCAACTGACAGCTTCATAGATCTTCACTGTCAGCGCCAACGCTAGCAAATGCCAGCAGAGTCTTCCAAAGATTCTGAACGGGCAGATGGTGCTTCTATCCTATAGAGCTTTCTTATCCCAAACTCATTTGTTTGTTTCTACTGTTGCGCAGATGAGAATATAAAAAGGTGTGGAACTTGGTACATCTTAAAGCTGTTGTATACTCCGCTTTGTTATTTTTACCTACAGGTAAGCCTATGATAAGGCTTACCTGTAGGTATTATTATACAGGATTTATATAGCGCCAACAATTTACGCAGCGCTTTACAATATAAAAGGAGACAATACATTTACAATACAAGAGGATTAGGAGGGCCCTGCTCAGAAGAGCTTACAATCTAATAGGGTGGGACAGGTGGTACAAAAGGTTGTAACTGTGGGGAATGAGCTGATGGAAGTGGTAGGAGATTAGTTGGAGGTGTGATAGGCTTTCCTGAAGAGATGAGTTTTCAGGGATCGCCTGAAGGTAGCAAGAGTAGGGGATAGCTGGACAGGTGGAGGTAGCGAGTTCCAGAGGATGGGAGAGGCTCTGGAGAAATCCTGGAGACGAGCATGGGAGGAGGAGACGAGAGCTTGAGAGTAGGAAGTCTTGAGAAGAGCGGAGAGGACGATTTGGGTGATATTTGGAGACAAGATTGGTGATGTAGCTTGAGGCAGAGTTGTGAATAGAGGTCGACCGATATGGATTTTTCTCTGGCTGATGCCGATATTTCGAAATCGCGGTGGCCGATGGCCGATATATGATGCCGATTTTTTTGGGCCGATATATTAGGCCGATTTTTTCTTTTTTTTTTTTTTCCCCCTTTATCTCATAAAATCTAAAAGTTAGACCCCTTTCACACTGGGGCGTTTTTCAGGCGCTTTTGGGCTAAAAAAAGCGCCTGTAAAGTGCCTGTAAAACGGCTCCCCTGCAGTCTCAGTGTGATATCCCGAGTGCTTTCACACTGAGGCGATGCGCTGGCAGGATGTTAAAAAAAAAGTCCTGCAAGCAGCATCTTTGGAGTGGTGTATACCTCTCCTCCACCACTCCTGCCCATTGAAATGAATGCGCACCGCTGCCGAAGCGCCTGCAAAGCGTTTCGGCAGCAGCGCTTCAGGGGCGCATTTAACCCCTTCCTCGGCCGCTAGCTGGGTTATAAGCTCCCCGCTAGCAGCCAAATAGCGCTGCTAAAATGACGGTAAAGTGCCGCTAAAACTAACAGCGTTTTACCGTCAATGCATGCCTGCTCCAGTGTGAAAGCAGCCTGAAGTGATAAGTGATACAGAAAATTTTTTACATTTAAACATTTATTAAACAAAACAAACCTCCAATCAGTTCACTTGTATTTAGAATTTAGATTAAAAAAAATAACTATATCTTAAATATTAAATACACAAAAAGAGGTAATCAAGACTTTTGGACGAAAAAAAAAAAATGGGCTAACTTTACTGTTTATTAATTTTTTCTTTATTTCATTAGTGTATTTTTTAAAAAAAAATTGCATTTGAAAGACCGCTGCGCAAATACCGTGTGACATAAAATATTGCAACAACCGCTATTTTATTCCCTAGGGTCTCTGCTAAAAAAAATATATATATAATGTTTGGGGGTTTTAAGTGATTGTCTAGCAGAAAATACAGGATTTTTACTTGTAAGCAACAAGTGTCAGAAAAGATTTAGTCTTTAAATCAGGGGTCTCAAACTGGCGGCCCTCCAGCTGTTGCAAAACTACAAGTCCCATCATGCCTCTGCCTGTGGGAGTCATGCTTGTAACTGTCAGCCTTGCAATGCCTCATGGGACTTGTAGTTTTGCAACAGCTGGAGGGCCGCCAGTTTGAGACCCCTGCTTTAAATGGTTAAACTGAGAACTTCTACACATGGAGTTCAGTCTATTGATAAAAGAACCTGAAGAGATACAATGTTTCTTCTTATCAGACTTGGCAGGCTGCCCAGGGAAGAGAGAAGTCTTTCCACAGATAACTTCAGGCAACTTGCATTGACTTCTATTACAGAAGTCATTTGCAAGTCCTGCTGAAGTTATAATCTTTTTATCAGCACAATCGGTGGATGCCGATTAAGTAAGCAGATATATCGGTCGACCTCTAGTTGTGAATGGCTTTGTATGTTATATTAGCTCAGTTTTAGAGAGATTTAGTTGAAGGAAGTGGTGTGACATCCATGCTGATATGTCAGTTAGTAAGTTAGTAATACGAGAGGAGACTGAAGGAGTGAGGTGAGGAGTAGACAGATAGATTTGGGTGTCATCGGCATATAAGTGGTACTGGAAGCCATGGGCGGTTATCTAGTAACCAAGGGAGGAGGTGTAGATAGAGAAGAGAAGGGGGTCCAAGAACTGAGCCTTGGGGGACCCCCACAGAAAGGGGCAATGGAGAGAAGGAGACAGAGTTGTAGGTGACACTGAAGGAGCGCTGTGATAGGTAGGCAGAGAGCCAGGATAAAGCAGAATCTCGGAGGCCAAGGGAATGTAGTTTGTTGAGAAGGAGCCGGTGGTCAACAGTATCAAAGGCGGCAGAGAGGTCAAGTAGTAGGAGTATGGAGTACTGGCTGTTGGTTTTAGCAGTTAGTAAATCGTTAGTGAGTTTTAGTAAGGCAGTTCCTGTGGAGTGCTGCGAGCGAAAGCCAGACTGTAAGGGGTCAGGAAGGTTATTTTCACTGAGGTAGGAGATAAGACAGTTGTAGACTAAGACCCCATTCACACAGGGGCAACACGACTTGCAGGTTGCCTCACCGAGGCGACCTGCACACGACTGCCCGGGCGACTTGCAAAACGACTTCTGTATAGAAGTCTATGCAAGTCGCCCCCGAAGTCGTACAGGAACCTTTTTCTAAGTCGGAGCGACTTGCGTCGCTCCCCTTAGAACGGTTCCATAGCACAGAACGGGAGGAGACTTGTCAGGCGACTAGGTCGCCTGACAAGTCGTCCCTGTGTGAATGGGCTCTAAGCGTTCTAGAAGTTTAGAGGCGATTGGGAGCAATGAGATGGGTCTTAAGTTGTTCAGGTTGGTGGGGTCCAGTGAGGGCTTTTTAAGTATGGGAGTGATCTGCGCATGTTTTAGAGGGGAGGGGAAGGTGCCACTAGAGAGGGAGAGATTGAAGATGTGAGTGAGGGAGCATGGAATAAAAGAAGAGGGTGGACATATACTCACGGCAGCACGCTGCCTTACAGCCCTAAATTGGAAACGCACTACTCCACCCTCTGCTGAAGATCTTTACTCTAGAATTAAGGATGTAGAACTGATGGAGAAAATGACAGCTAGAATCCAAGATAGGCTGGAGGCACATAACAAGGTCTGGGAGCTGTGGCACCTCCGGGAGGACCCACCATGACCGGGTAATAAAATCAACCAGAAGGCTCTTCTTCTCTTTTCCCTCCTTTCTTTTCCTCCCTCCTATCCTATTCCCAATTCCCATATACCATTGGTTCATACAACTTTGTTTTCTTTTTCAAATATTTGTTTTTTTTTTTGTGTTTCTTGTTCCTTTCCAGTCAAGAAGACTGGAACACAATTCAGCATCTGAATGAACGTTCATATTTGCTTTCCTGTTTACCATAGGAACTAATACCAGCTAAGTCATATAGAACACATGTTTAATACCACATATGGATACACTGAACAATGTTTGTGATCTTCCATGTTCCTTTATCTTGTATCACTAAAACCTATAATAAAATTGTTATTTGGAAAAAAAAAAAAAAAGAAGAAGAAGAGGGTGACTGTAGTAGTTGTGAGGGAACAGGATCCAAGGGACAATTGGTTAGGTGGGCATCTGAGAAAAGTTTTGTAACCTCTTCAGTAGTAGCCAATTCAAAAGAGGAGAGTGTTGAATGTGCTGTTAGGCCAGGTATGTTGGGTGGGGAAGATGTACGCACAGTGGAGGTTAAATGAATATCTCCTAAACGTACACCATTTATGAGATATTCACCCTGCATGCAGCCAGCGCATGCGCTCTGATGGTCTGGCATACCGTGCCAGAGCTTCCTGACGGAAACGAGGGCTTATGCGTGCGAGTGACGTCATCGCGGCTCCAGCCACTCACAGCGCAGGGCCCGCAATCCCGGAAGAAAGGACAGGGGAGAAGACGTCAGCCCTCTCAGCGGTGACCGGGGCGCCGCTGAGAGGGCTTCGTTCTAAGGTGAGTATTTCATAATGTGCTAGTATGTGATGCATACTAGCACATTATCCAATTGTGTTGCGGGTTTTTTTTTTCTCCCCAGCGGTTTACAACCGCTTTAAAGGCATTCTACACCTCCCTACCGCCACCTTGTGTTTTTCACCTGCATAAGACGTGCATTGATCATGCAGTTTCATGGTGTCATTGGGTGCCCTGTACACACAGCCTGTAGAAGAGTAAATCTTCACAATCCAGCGTCAGCAATTTCTGTTTGTGTTCAAACCTGAGGCATAACACTGCACAGGTAATGCATGACCTTTGTGTATAGTGTGAGAACTGACACTTCCTTTGAAGAAACTACATATCCCACAATAATCAGCTTGCTCAGACTAGTGCTCTGCAGGTGAGAGCTACACAGTAATTAGATCTGACACAGACGGCAGAGCGATTATCGGAGAGATCATCATGCAGTCTTTGATCACATTATTACTTCTACATGTGTAATGCAACACAGAGAAAACAATGAGGCGTGGATTGGACGATGTGTGACCCCGAACAAGCAGTTGCCTGTCTCATTGGCAAGGACAAGCTCGACAAATAAATACATGGACTTAGGGGGAATCGATCAGCCATGACACTACAATCTGCAGCCACAACATGTGAGCCAATCATTACAGGGTAAGACAAACAAACACAGGGAATAGAACTCCATTATACCGAGTTATAGCAACGGAAATGTGTGAAAGTGTACAATGCCTTTAAATGACAGGATTACGCCCCCCGGCTTTTACACACAGTATAAAGGTATGCGGCAATAGGTCGCTGTAAGAAGTAAACCATCTACTCTCCCCATACACTCTATAATAAAATCACTATACGGGGTATGACTCCTCATACCTGGTAGAGGACTGGTCACCAGGTATTACCTGCAGTTGGTATTTTCCCCCCATTGCAGCTCTCCTGGTAGAGGAGGAGACCATGGCTTCATCATCTCAGAGCTCCCTCCTTGGTGACCTAAAAACTGGTGGGGTAATAATTAAAGCCCAGCTTTGGGTAAAAGTATCTTTTGTCCCCCCCGCCCCCCCCTCTGATCAATCATGCCAGGTGACGAGTTTTCCCTCACGGGCAAAGCCAGTTAAAGAGGAGCTCCAGGTTCTCACCTAAAAAAGAACACAGTACTGTAGCTGCTGACTTTAAATATAAGGACACTTACCTGTCCAGGGATCCAGCAATGTCCTCACCCGAGCCGATTCTTCAATCTGTTTCGGGTGCAGACGCTGGCATAGCAAGTAATGGAAACAGGAATTGAAGCCTCGCAGCTTCATGGCTGGTTTCCTACTGCGCATGCTCGAGCCGCACTGCGCCTTGTAAATGGTCTTGAAGTCTTCCGGGACCTGTGATGTGACCCAGAAACTGTGGGGGAAGGAGAAGGGGCCGCACTTCCGTCTCAGATCTGAGCAGGAAGTGGGTACGTGTCAAATCCAGGTACCCACTCCTCCCTCCCCCCGAAACAAGTGCCAAACGTGGCAGTGGATGGGTGGAGGGCGCCACACACCAGAGCCCATCTGTAGGTGGGGCTCCCAATGTCATCTCTGTGTTCAGTCACAGTGCCATATGATTGTGAGCCCCTCCTACCAGTTGTGGGCACCAGAGCCCATTGGTAGGAGGGATTCCTAATGAGGTCATCACTGCACAGCCAATCACAGTGCTGCACGATGAGGAGACCCACCTACCGGCCCATTCGTAGGAAGGGCTCCCAATGATGCCATCTCTGTGCAGCAAATCACAAAGCCACATGATCAGGGGACCCTCTACAGGGCTTGGGTATCACAGCCCATCGGTAGAATGGGTACCCAATAAGGTCATCACCCTTTGACCAATCGCAGTGCTGCATGATCGAGAGCCTTAGACTTCACAACTCACCAGTAGGAGGGGCTGCCGATGAGGTCATCACTGTAAAGCCAATAACAGCGCCACTTGATCAGGAGCCCCTCTTACCAGCCTTGGTTATCATAGGCCACCGGTAGGAGGGGCTCCCAATGATGTCATCAAGGTACATCCAATCACAGTGTTGAATGGCTTGGAGCCCGGCTTACAGGCCTTGGGTATGATGCCCCATTCGTAGGAGGGCTGCTGATGATGTCATCACCGTACAGCCAATAACAGTGCCACATAAGTAGCCCTGCCTACCAGCCTTGATTATCACAGCCCATCGGTAAGGGGAGCTCCTAATAGTGTCATTGCTGTTTGGTCAATCCCAATACTACAAGACAAAGCCTCGGGTATCTCAACTCACCAGTAGGAGGGACTTCCAATGATGTCTTCACTGAAGGGCCAATAACATTGCACCATGATCAGAAACCACACCTACCAGCCTTGGTTATCACAGCCCCCTGGTAGGAAGGGCTACCAATGATGTCATCACGGTGCAGCCAATCACAGCGCTGCATAATCAGAAGCCCCTCCTATCAGCCTTCAGCATCAAAGCCCACCAGTAGGAGGAACTCTTGAAGATGTAATCACTGCGCAGCCAATCGCAATGCCACGTGGGTGACAGCCCCTCTCACAGGCCACTGGTATAAGAGGTTTCTGATGTCATCACTGTGTGGCCAATAACAGTGTTGCTCCTACCTCCACCCATAGGAGAGGCCCCTGATGATGATGTCACTGCTGTGTGGCCAGGAATAGTGCAACATGATTGGAAGCCCCTCCTACCAGCCTTGGTTATCACAGCCCACTGGTAGGAGGAGGAGCTCCATATGATATCACTGCACAGTCAATCACCGTATCACATTATTAGAAGCCCCTCCTATAGGCCTTGATTATCACAGTCCACTGGTAGGAAGGGCTCCAGAAGATGTCACTGCAGAGCCAATCACAGTGCCACATAATCAGAAGTCCCTACTATCAGTCTTGATTATCACAGTCCACTGGTAGGAGGGGCTTCAGATGATGTCACTGCACAGCCAATCACTGTGCCATATGATTGGAAGCCACGCCTACCAGTCATGGTTATCACAGTCAACTGGTAGGTAGGACGCCTGATGATGTCACCATATAGCCAATCATAGTTCCACATGATCAGAAGCCCCTCCTACCAGCCTTGGTTATGACAGTCCACTGGTAGGAGGGGCTTCAGATGATGTCACTGCACAGCCAATCACTGTGTCACATGATTGGAAGCCACGCCTACCAGTCTTGGTTATCACAGTCAACTGGTAAGCAGGACGCCTGATGATGTCACTGAACAGCCAACCACTGTGTCACATGATCGGAAGCCCCTCGTACAAGCCTTGGGCATCATGGTCCACTGGAAGGGGCTCTAGATGATGTCATCAGTGAACAGCCAATCACAATGCCACATTACCTTAAGCCCCTAATACCAGCCCACTTAAACGCCCAGCGATCACATAGGACGAGTCAGATAGACAGGTGGATCACCTCCCCTTACCCCCCCCCCCCCCCCAACACATACAGACACTGAGGGGAGCTCGTCACCTGTCTCCTGCAGGAAGCTGGTGAAGTCCAGTTCTAGTTCTGGCTGGGCGGGCGGCACCTCCTGATCGCCCATCTCCATGCTGACACCGCCGCTTCCTCCTCACACCAGATCCGGCTTCCAGATGTTTACTGCGCTCCAGCCAATAGCAACGCTCAGATGACGTGTCCCTGGTGAGGTCACGTGACGACGCACGGGACGTCTACGGATCAGAAGCCGGAAGTACGATGCGTTCCAAGACTCGCTCTACAGGACAGCGTCACCTGTGATTGGCTGATAGTGGATGGGAGGGCGGGGCTGAGCTTGGACGATGATTAAGCTACTATAGAAGGAGACAGCTGGGACACAGAGCTGGGAGGGAGGCTGGGCTGCATGGGGCTCAATCCAGGAGACTGTACACAAGGATATATTTATATATAAACATATATATTTATATTATTCCCCCCCCTCAGCTATCTGAGTGCAATGTAGACGTTTGCGTTTCGATCCAAATTGAAATTTGGACAAATTTTGCGTTATTTGGATATATACAAATCTCTGAATTACAATAGTACCGAATTTAAACTAATCCGAAATAAGTTATTGAATTTGAATTGTTTTCAAATCAAATTTCCAAAGGGAATAAAAATAGAATAGAAAATAAAGGAAAAGAATAGAATAGAAAATGAAAGAATCGAATATAATAGAGTAAAACAGAGCAGACTACAAAATAAAAGAATGTATGTTGCGGTCATTCAGGTGCTTATCTAATAGTTTCTTGAAACTATCAATGCTCCCCGCTGAGACCACCGCCTGTGGAAGGGAATTCCACATCCTTGCCGCTCTTACAGTAAAGAACCCACCTACATAGTTTAAGGTTAAACCTCTTTTCTTCTAATTTTAATGAGTGACCACGAGTCTTGTTAAACTCCCTTCCGCGAAAAAGTTTTATCCCTATTGTGGGGTCACCAGTACGGTATTTGTATATTGAAATCATATCCCCTCTCAAGCGTCTCTTCTCCAGAGAGAATAAGTTCAGTGCTCGCAACCTTTCCTCATAACTAAGATCCTCCAGACCCTTTATTAGCTTTGTTGCCCTTCTTTGTACTCGCTCCATTTCCAGTACATCCTTCCTGAGGACTGGTGCCCAGAACTGGACAGCATACTCCAGGTGCGGCCGGACCAGAGTCTTGTAGAGCGGGAGAATTATCGTTTTATCTCTGGAGTTAATCCCCTTTTTAATGCCAATATTCTGTTTGCTTTGTTAGCAGCAGCTTGGCATTGCATGCCATTGCTGAGCCTATCATCTACTAGGACCCCCAGGTCCTTTTCCATCCTAGATTCCCCCAGAGGTTCTCCCCCCGTGTATAGATTGCATTCATATTTTTGCCACCCAAATGCATTATTTTACATTTTTCTACATTGAACCTCATTTGCCATGTAGTTGCCCCTCCCCCATTAATTTGTTCAGATCTTCTTGCAAGGTTTCCACATCCTGCGGAGAAGTTATTGCCCTGCTTAGCTTAGTATCGTCTGCAAATAGAGATTGAACTGTTTATCCCATCCTCCAGGTCGTTTATGAGCAAATTAAATAGGATTGGTCCCAGCACAGAACCCTGGGGGACCCCACTACCCACCCCTGACCATTCTGAGTACTCCCCATTTATCACCATCCTCTGAAGTCGTCCTTGTTTCCCAAGTCTAATTCTAATTTTGTCCTCTGTTAACCATGGAGGTGCTTCCTGTGATGTGTCATGAGGATAAACACTGCAGTTTTGTTTACTGAAGCCCCCCGATTCCCTCATGAAGACTGAGAAGAATAAATTCAATACCTTCGCCATCTCCCCATCCTTTGTTTAGAGCATCTAACTGTGAAGGTGATACTTGAGAGAGGGTTACCTTTTCAAGAAAAGATTGTGCTGTCGGAGCATTTATGGGGTCTGGTGCGTAAAGGGAGGAATAGTATTGTAGCATGGTTTCATTTATGTCTTTTTGGATGGTTTTTATGTTACCTAAAGAGTCACGGAGAGATGAGATATGTGTCGGACGATAGGGTCCCCTACATAAATTGGCCAGGAGTTTACCTGCCTTATTGCCGAATTTATGGAGGGTGGCATCCATGTAAGCTTTTTTTGTTTGTTCTAGGGTTTCGGCCCAAGTGTCAAAGGATTGTTTTGCTGCCTGCCATGCCTTCCTATTATCAGTGGAATTGTTTATGGATAGTGATCGTTGGGCTAGGTGCAGTTGGGAGCTGGCTTGTTTGTATTTTTTGAGTGTATTTCTCTTAAAGGATGCAGCATAAAAGATTACACGGCCTCTGAGAAATGCTTTGCCTGCTTCCCAGAATAGATTGGGATTGTCAGAATGTCCAGCATTGGTCGAGGTGTATTCTGACCAGGCGTTTTCCATATATTGTTGGAAGTCAGGGTTGTTGTTGAGATACGATGGGAAACGCCATATTTTAGGATTCGGGTGTAATTCAGGGTTGTCGATCGTAGTCGAGATTGGTGCGTGGTCGGATATGGCAATGTCGTGAATGTCCGCGTCGGATATCAGTGGTAAAAGGTCGTCTGAGCAGAAGAGATAGTCAATTCTGGTAAAGACGTTGTGGGGATTGGAGTAAAAGGTAAATTCTCTGTCCGCTGGGTGCCGGAGTCGCCAAATGTGGTGTAAGTATAGGGATTCCATCGTGGAGGCTAGTAAAGTTTGTGAATCGTGATCGGGGGGGAGATATGTGCGCTTAGGAGTGGATCTGTCATCTATCAGGTGAACTGTGGAGTTAAAGTCTCCGCCGACTATATGTGGGAGAGTCGGGTTACTAAGGAGCCATGTTGAAAGTTCACTATAAAATTGCTTTGTGGGGTTGTTGGGCGCATAGATGTTTGAAACTATCATGTCCTTGGTTCCTAATTTAATGTGGGCTGAGATAAGGCGTCCCTGTGAATCTGATTTAACAGATAGGACCTCACATGGGAGGTTTTTGTGTATGAGTATCAAGACTCCTGCTTTGCGTCCATTGGAATCTGAGCCTGGTACCGTGCCTACCCATAATTTTTTCATGCGGTGGAAGTCAGAGGTGGAAAGGTGGGTTTCTTGGAAAAAGGCAATGTCGGTTTTGAGTCTTTTAAGGTGACGGAGGATTTTCATTCTCTTATTAGGTGAACGAAGCCCTTTAACATTCCAGGAGACCAGTTTCATATAGGGGGGGTCACTGGGGGGTATGTGCAGATATTACATGATCTTCATAGGTTAATATGTGGTGATGTGATGTGAGAGTAGGCTGGATTTTGGAGGGGTTTAGTCTGTTTGAACGAGGGTTTGTATAACCACTGAGGGCATATGTACCATAAGATGGGGGTGCGTAATATGGGGAGGGGTCTAGAAGGAGGGGGGGTAGAAAAGAGAAACAATAAAACATACTCAATAAACTTCGCTTTTTTCCGCATGGAGTCAACCGTGTAGGCCAGCTCC
Organism: Lithobates septentrionalis; assembly: GCA_037952835.1. Lineage (NCBI taxonomy): Eukaryota > Metazoa > Chordata > Amphibia > Anura > Ranidae > Lithobates > Lithobates septentrionalis. The sequence continues at coordinate 28,844 of JBBDGP010004937.1, forward strand.
CATCGCAAGAGACTGCTGTATTTAGAACCCATAATTAAGGGGGTGATGTGTATTGGCAGCTTGGGTTGTGCAATATTAAAGGGGGAGTTGGTTACATAGGAGAGCCAGGGGAGAAAATCAACACCTGAGGTATAACAAAATCAAGTTAACCAGTTAACAATATGTGAACAATATGTAAAACATTAGAGTACTGCTTGGCCTACCAGTAGCTGATTTGCCTGGGGAGGAAGAGAGAACAAGCTTGAGGGAAAAAATTTAACTTTTTCTCTTGAATAAGACATCTCGTTGAAAAGTTGAACCACCATAGCCGTTAGAGGCGAGGCGGTGAGGTATAACAATGTGGGACCGTGATAATGGTCTTCAGCGAGGTGTGGAGCGGTGTTGGTCCGGTGCAGAGGCTCTAAACCGTTTTGGAGAGTCTTTGCGAGGGCTCCTTTGGTCTAGAGCACGGTTGACAGGAGCCGCTCTAGGGGAGGGGCTGAGGTTGGGGCCCGAGCGTAGCGATCGTAGAAAAGCCTCAGCTTCTTTTGGGTCATGGAAGGAGAGTTGGTCGCCATTCGGGGCTTTAAGTCGGAGGGTAGCTGGAAACGCCAAAGTAAATTTGAGTTGTTGATGATGTAGCTCTGAGCAAACCTGTTGAAAGGCTTTCCTCTTCTGGGACACTTCAATAGAGTAATCCGCGAAAATCAGGATTTTCATGCCGTCGATTTGAAGAGATCTAGATTGCCTGAATTTTTGCAGGATGAAAGCTTTATCCGAGTAATTGAGGTACTTTGCGATTATGGGACGGGGCGATTTGCGATCTGAGTTAAAAGGTTCCCATGCGATGTGCACGTTCTACTGTGCAGGGGCCTGGCAGGCCTAGTGCTTCGGGAATGCGTCTGGCGCATAAGTCTGTGAGAGCTGAAGGCTGCAGCGATTCTGGGATGCCCACAAATCGCAGATTGCTCCTTCTGGATCTATTTTCCAAATCGTCCAGCTTTTCAAGAATGTATTTGTTAGTTTTGTCTTGGGCCTGCTCTGAGGATTGAGAGTGGTATAGTTCTTCCTCAATGTTAGCTATGCGGTGCTCAGCTTCATTCAGCCTGGAGGCATGTTCCCCTAGCTGGGCCTGGAGCTGCTGCATGCCTGCGCTGACCGCCTTCTCCACAGAGGCTGTTATCATTTGGGAGAGGAGGGCTGCCACAGCCTGTGCTATCCTCAGTGCTGGATGTGCCGGTGGGTTGAGTGGATGCATCTGCAGGTGGGGAGGGGGCCGCAGCGCCGCTTACCTCCATGTCAGGCTCTGTGTCTGTGAGAGGCTCCGTGTAGGCCGAAGCCTCGATTTGCGGCTGTGGTGTCCGCGCCGTTGTGGCCGCGTACGATCGCGGGCCGTTTTTTTCCACAAACCGGTCCATCCTCTGACCGGGGAGAGCGTGGGGCAAGTGCCAGTGTGTTAGGCGGGTTTGCCGGCTTTATAAGCTGTTTTTTGGAGTCGAGCTGCGGGAGCTGATGAGAAGAGCAGCTATTCCATGCGGCGCCGGAACCGGAAGTCTCCCCATCGTTTGTAACCAGATGTCCTTCCTCATTCTTTATCAGAAAAAAGCGGGTTCCCCTAAGTGGACTTTCCCGATATTTTTATTTAATAAAGAGATACATTTGCTAAAAACATTGTGGATATCCTAGGTAGCATAGACATAATACATAATTAGCATAGTTTACATAAAACAGTAAGCAATGATGAGGTATACAAAGAAACTCTTTTCAAGCCCTACGCGTTTCAGGGTGCTTAATATTTTTTCAGTCCTTCTTCAGGGGCATAATTGAAAAGAGGGGTTCATCTGAGAGAGTTTCATTGGTTACACTGAAAGAGGTTTTAAAAGACCACATGAAAAGGCAAGATGGGATGGTGGGCAGTTGTAATGTAGTGGGTACGGGTGCTGTTCTTAGGTGGTTAAAGCTAGGTGTTGATGAGCAACAGTCTCCACAAGAAGGTATACAGATTCGCCTACCCTGCCCGACCCAGACGCGCATAGGCCAAAGCGATATACTGGGGTCGAGAGAGGCAACCCTTAGGTGAGTCGTTTGTAAGTTCGGCTAGCCACGCATCCCAGCATCCGGCATATAGAGCGCCTTCCTCATTCTTTATGGGGCCAAAATGGTCTGTCCTCCCCTTTTTTTACGGTTTACATACTTAAAGAATTTCTTGGGATTTTTTTTTTGACCAACAGCAATTGCAGAGCTTCCAGCAAGCTTTGTTGAAGCTTTTAGGGCTTGTTTACACTTGTAATTGGGTAGATGTAACCATGCTTCAGCAGAAATTATAACCCCCCGCCCCCCATTGTGCTTAGAGGGCGATACCACCCACTGAGAGCAACCCATTCAAGTGAATAGGACCACCCTGTACCCGCACACAATATACGTAGTTGTGCCTTGGTTGCCCAGTATTTAGGGGGTTAAAACTGGTGGTCCTACTCACTTCCTGTCAAAAACTCTCTGAAGAGTGATCTGGACAAAGATCCTTCTTCAGAGACAAAGCAGTTGTAAACAAGTCCTTAAAGTACCATACAGTTCCAGTTTGTAAATGTTAAACACAGATCCTAATGGGAGTGCTGATTGCCACTTTAAACAAGCTGCTAGCAGACTTCAGCATGTTATACTTACCTCCCCTGTTGCAGTGGATTTGCAGAGGGCAGCCCAGATCCTCTTCTTCTCAGGTCCCTCTGCGATGCTCCTGTCGAGTGCCCCCACAGCAAGCAGCCTACTATGGAAGCACCTGAGCCTGGCCCCTCTCTCTCCTGATTGGCTGCCTTTGACAGCAGCAGGAGCAAATGGCGCTGCTGCCGTGTCTCAGCCAATCAGAAGGGAAAGTCTTGGACGGCCGACACTCATGGACATCGCTGGAGAGAAGGGGCTCAAGTATTAGGAGTGCTGGGGAGCATGGTACACAGAAGGCTTTTTTATCATAATGCATTAAATGAGAAGTCCAGCCTGAGCTTTTTAGGCTGGGCTTCTCCTATGAGTCACAGGAGTGCAAAAAAAATATAAATAAAATAAAACAAACATTCTTCTCTTAAGAAAAAAAACCTTCTGCCTTTACAACAACTAACTGGTAATCGCACGGTCATGCAACACTGTACCCAAATGAAATATAGATCATCTTTTTCTCACACAAATAGAACTTTATTTAATAACAAAGAATTTTGAAAAAAATATTTTATACTGTACATGCAAAACAAATTTAAATGTTCATAAATGTAGGCACTAATGTATTTTGCTACACGAACATGTCTTTGATAACCAATACAGTGATCAGATAATACACTGACACTGCACTAATGAGGGGGGCGTGGCCTGGCGGGAGCCCAGGCTGAGGTTGTCATTCTACTATAGAACACTTGCATGGATGTGCGGCATCAGGGATCCCTTCCTTTCTCTCAACTGTACCAATGACACTGGTTGGGAAAGGGTTAAAGGGGTTGTAAAGGTAATTTTTTTATTGTTTAAAAATAACAAACATGTTATACTTACCTTCACTGTGCAGCTCGTTCTACACAGAGTGGCCCCGAACCTGCTTTTCTGGGGTCCCTCGGCGGCTGTTTCAGCTCCTCCCCGCAAGAACTATCCACCTTAACGCGAGCTCCCTCGCATGGTGGCTAGTTCTTGCGGGCGCGCTCCCGTGATACAGCCGGCGGCTATAGCCGCTCACTGTATCACTCGGCCCCGCCCCCCGGCGCGCCGCGTCATCGGATGTGATTGACAGCAGCATATAATGCATTAAGGTGAAAAAAATTTTACCTTTACAACCCCTTTAACATCTAGGAGGGAAAAAAAAAAAAAAAAAATCAAGGGGTTAACGGTGTGCCTAACTATGTTTAATCTGTCCTACTTGAAGTGTGTGTTGCTTTTACTTACAGATCGGGCAGGGAGAACAGCCAGCTCGCTGCTCTGTGTACAGAGTCCTGTGTGTTTGCAGTCACAGGACTCTGTTCTGTGATTGGCTAAAGCCAATCAAGCAGGTCCACGGCCAAAATCATTGGCCAGGGGCACGAGCACCCCTAACCTAGAAGACGTACATGTGCGTGATCAAACCTGGCTGTGCCGCTTGCCCGCAGTATATGTAAAAAGCTTTAACAAAGCTTGCTGAAAGTCCTTCAAATGCTCTGTAAAAGCTCTCTGTTCACACTGCTCTTATATAAGCTGAAGCCCGTGTGACACAGGCGTGTACGTTTACGTGCTCCCTTAGTAATGTTATGCTATTTACAGATGACGCCCATCACCCAGAGTAGCAATAACATCAAAGGATAGAGATGATTCTGCTGTATTTGTTTGAAAAGCCAGCAGTGGATGAGGCGGACACAATTACAGCACATAGCGAAGAAGTGTCAAAAACTTCATTGAACTGTTTACACCAGGGGGTCTCCAAACTTTCCAAACAGAGGGCCAGTTTACTGTCAGAGGGGGGCCAGATTGTGGCCCAGTGGGAGTAAACAATGCCCTATTTTTGGTGTGGGAGGAATAGGGCCCCACCATTGGCGTCAGTGGGAGGAATAGTGTCCCATCATTGGTGTCAGGTGGAGGACTAGTGTCCCATCATTGGTGACAGTGGGAGGACTAGTGTCCCATCATTGGAATTAGTGGGAGGAATAGGGCCCCATCATTGGAATTAGTGGGAGGAATAGGGCCCCATCATTGGTGTCAGGTGGAGGAATAGTGTCTCGTCATTGGAATTAGTGGGAGGAATAGTGTCTCATCGTTCCTGTCAGGAGGAGGAACTATTTCCCATTGTTAATCTCAGTGGAAAGAATAATGCCCCAAGGGCCGAATAAAGGCAAGCAAAGGGCCACATCTGGTCCCCTAAGGAATAGTGCCCCATCATTGGTGTCAGTGGGATGAACTATTTTCCATTGTTAATGCCATTGGGAAGGGGAGGGGGGAGAAATAATGCCCCAAGGGCCAAAAAAAGCAAGCAAAAAAGGGCCATATGGCCCCCCCTAGCCACAGTTTGGAGACCACTGGTTTACAATATAGAACTTTACTTTTGATATCTATAAAATGGGGAAAATAAATAAATAAATAAAAAAAGCAAAGAAAGCTGTGTGACCAAAAACTGCTACACTAGTTTTGAGAAAATAAAGAAAAACATCCAGGTTTTGCCTCTAAAGAGCAATAAGGCTTTTTTTGTTCTCTAGGTGTATTTATCATTCCTGCAGTCAGCAACTATAGAGTTGAACATCCAGTCATGTGCCAGAATAGAAATAAAATGTATACAAACTAAAACAGCATTTCTGCACTTGATTGCATGTAAACTGAATAACTAGGCTAAGTGCACCAGTGATTCTTTGAGGCATTAACTTCAAAAGCCCCACGGACTTCTGCTTCATTCACATCAGCGTGTCCTCAAAGTCCCACGATTTCCAGTTGGACTTTGGAGCGTGACTTTGAATTCTCTGTACCAAAGTTGCATCAAAAGTCACGACAAAGTCAGGCACCTTTTCAGAGTCGCTGCCACTTTAAGTCGCACCAATTTGAACGGGTGCCCCATTGGAAAGAATGGGCTGCAACTTGTCCAAAGTCGCACAAGTGTTAATGGAGCCTAAACAACCACGCCCCCAAATATTTGTCAAGATTTTACGCAAAGGAAGTAAAAGGTAAAATACAAAAAAAGCTTTTATTATAGTAATAAAATTTACAGGAGAACATTTACAATGAACACAAAAAAAAAAAAAAGCAATAAACAGTTTAGGACCCATTAGCAACCATCTCTTCCTCCATTTCTTCATCATCAGCTTCCTCTGAAATGAATACCTCGTTTCCTATAAAAAGTGGAAAATAATCTTAAAATACAGATAAAAGGCCACATTCTTAATATGGTAAATCCAATATATCTCAAACACTAGGGAAATAGATATACTGATTGTACTAGTACAGATAGAGAAAAGGTGGCACGCTTCTGAAATAAAAGGCTACTTATTCAGTTGTTGCCACAAATATTTTGCCATCTATCCAATGACTAGATGTGCAGACTACTAGCACTAGTCTTGCTGATTCTACTGGGGTTTCATAGAACATATAAGATGACAAAACTCCACTTACCAAGTGTACGGTCCTTGCCAGGAATCTGACCAGACTGCAACAGGCCTTTGAGTCTTTCTACTTCTGCCAGGGTGGTAGCATTGGCAATGGCATTCTGCAAAGATAACACAGCCTCCGTCTCAGTGACATATAAACCAGTACAGAGTGATAGAATCCCTACCACAGACAACATATGTGCTGGTCCCTAAACACTTACCCGAGCCCCATCTCGATCCAGCGATGTGCACGAGAGCAGCTGCTCTCCTGGCTCTTCTCCCTCATTGGCTCAGACATAACAGTGGGAGCAATTGGCTCCCGCTGCTGTCAATCACAGCCAGTGAGGAGGAAGCAACAGGGGAAAGGCATGGATCCTTTGTCTTGGCAAAGCAAGGACTAGGATCCATGTCTCCCCTAGTAAAAGCACCTCCTATAGTACACTTATAGCCAGCTACATCACTGACTTAGTCTCAAAAATACCAACCTAATCGTTCTCTTCAAGACCTCCTGCTCTCTAGGCTCACTCATCAATCCCCCCATGCTCGCCTCCAGGACTTTTCCAGAGTCTCTCCAAGCCTATGGAACTCCTTACCCCAATCTGTCCATCTATCTCCAACTCTATTGGCTTTTAAATGATCCCTGAAAACCCCTCTTCAGAGAAGCCTACCCTACCCACACCTAACGAGCAGGGCCCCCTGATCCTTCCTGTATTGATATTGTACGGTCTTCCCCCGATGTTGTAAAGTGCTGCGCAAACTATTGGCGCTATATAAATCCTGAACTACTACACTAAAACTCTAGCTTGGCACAAAGTTAACCCTTTATTTTTTTACTTATGTCAGGTACTTATATAGCGATTAGATAGATAGATATATATAGATAGATGGATATCTATCTATGTGCTAACCACTACACCACTGTGCTAACCCTTTGATCGCCCCTGACGTTAACACCTTCCCAGCCAGCGTCATTAGTACAGTGATGGTGCTAAAAATATGCTGTATTAGTGTCACTGGTTCCCAAAAAGGGTCAAAAGTGTCAGTGTTCGATTTGTCTGCTGCAATATCCCAGTCCCACTATAAGCCGCTGGTTACTAGTAAAAAAAAAAAAAATCTAATTAAAATGTCATTGTTGATAGACGCTATAACTTTTGCGCAAACCAATCAATATACACTAGGATTTTTTTTTAACAAAATTATGTATCGGAATACACATATTGGCCTAAATTAATAAAGAAATTTGATTTTTGTTTTCAATTTTTTTGATTGGGAAGGTTTTATAGCAGAAAAGTAAAAAAAAAAAAATTTTTTCTGCAAAACTTTTTTTTGTTTATAGTGCAAAAAAAAAAAAAAAAAAAAAAAAATATACGCAGAGGTAATCAAATACCACGAAAATAAAGCTATTTGTGGGTAAAAAAAAAAAAAAAAAAAAAATACAATTTTTTTTTTTGGGTACAGCGTCGCGCAACAGCACAATTGTCAGTTAAAGTAACACAGTGCCGTATCACAAAGAAATCACCTGGTCATGAAGGGGGTAAATCTTCCAGGGGTCAAGTGGTTAATTTCTGTCCATTATATGTGCCTAAGGCAAACCTTAAAGTATAACTAAGGGCAAAACTATTCTTTGTTTTCGATAACGTTGTGAGGGATTAGAACACCTGTCAGTTTTTATTGCGGTCTGTGTCCCTGTTAGGGAGATTTTCCATCTTCATTTGTCCTGTATACCATTATAATTGAAAGTAAGGGGGGGGGGGGGGGGGGTTCCAATAGGGACACTAGTTTTGATGGCCTGGGGGTCTCCAAGAAATTACCTTAATTTGCAGGGATTTCCTCTCACTTCCTGTTTGGCTTTGGTTTGGACAGGAAGTAAAGGAAAATTCCCACAATTGGACACAAATGACGAAAAAAATAAATAAAATCTGAAAGGGGTTATATAACCCTCCCTTTCTTTATCCACAAAAATTTAAAAAAAGTTTTTACCTACAGTTCTACTTTAACCACTTAAGCCCCGGACTATTTAGCTGGCCAAAGAACAGAGCACTTTTTGCGATTCAGCACTGCGTCGCTTTAACTGACAATTGCGCGATCATGCGATGGGGCTCCCTAAAAAAAAAATTGATGTCCTTTTTTCCCCACAAATAGAGCTTTCTTTTGATGGTATTTGATCACCTCTGCGGTTTTTATTTATTGCGATATAAACAAAAATAGCGACAATTTTGAAAAAAAAAAGGGCATTATTTTTTACTATAATAAATAAATATCCCCCAAAAATATATATTTAACCCTTTCATGACTAAGCCTATTTTTGAAATTTGGTGTTTACAAGTTAAAATCCGTATTTTTTGCTAGAAAATTACTTAGAGTTCCCAAACATTATATATATATTTTTAGCAGAGAATCTAGAGAATAAAATGGCGATTGTTGCAATATTTTTTATCCCACGGTATTTGTGCAGCGGTGTTTTAAACGCAAATTTTTGGAAAAGGGACACTTTCATGAATTTTAAAAAATCCAAACAGTAAAGTTACCCCAATTTTTTTGTATAATGTGAAAGATGATGTTACGCCGAGTAAATAGATACCAAACATGTCACCCTTTATAATTGCACGCACTCGTGGAATGGCGACAAACTACGGTACCTATGAATTTCCATAGGCGACGCTTTAAAAATTTTTTACGGTTACCAGGTTTGAGCTACAGAGGAGGTCTAGGGCTAGAATTATTGCTCTCGCTCTGACGATCGCGGCGATACCTCACATGTGTGGTTTGAATACCGTTTACATATGCGGGTGCGACTCCCGTATGCGTTTTCTTCGCTGCGCGAGCTCGCGGGGACAGGGGCACTTTAAAAAAAAATTTTTTTTTTATTTATTTTATTTATTTTTTTACTTTATAAATTGTGTTTAAAAAATTTTAATTTTTTTTTCACTTTTATTGCTGTCACAAGGAATGTAAACATCCCTTGTGACAGTAATAGGTGGTGACAGGTACTCTTTATGGAGGGATCGGGGATCTAAAAGACCCCCGATCCCTCCTTTACACTTCAAAGTATTCAGATCGCCGAAAACGGCGATTCTGAATACTGTGTACTTTTTTAAATTCGGCGCCATTGGCAGCCGAGTAAACGGGAAGTGACGTCATGACGTCGCTTCCGCGTTTACAACAAGAAGGCTGGAATGAAGCCGCTCATAGCTTCGTTCCAGCCCGCCCCCAGCCGCCGAAGGTACACGATTGGACACCGGGCCTCCCGATCGCACGGGAGGCCCGGTAACAGCGGCCGGAGGGGGGGGATGTCCCCTCCCGCTCCTCCGGTATAACAACCGAGCGGCTTTTAGCCGCATCGGTTGTTATACACGGGTAGCCGATCGCCCGCTGTAAACAACGGTACCGGGATGATGCCTGCAGCTGCGGGCATCATCCCGGTATAACCCCGGAAAGCAGAGTACGCATATCTGCGTACGGTCGGCGGGAAGGGGGATAAAAAAAAAAAAAAAAAAAAAAAACTTTTTTCCTCAGTTTAGGCCGATACGTATTCTTCTACATATTTTTGGTAAAAAAAAAATTATATATATATATATATATATATATATATATATATATATATATATATATATATATATATATATATAATATCACAATAAGCATTTGATTGGTTTGCGCAAAAGTTATAGCGCCTACAAAATAGGGGATAGTTTTATGGCATTTTTATTGATTTTTTTTTTTACTAGTAATGGCGGTGATCAGCGATTTTTATCGTGACTGTGACATGGCGGACACATCGGACAATTTTGACACATTTGTGGGACCATTGGCATCAATACAGCGATCAATGCTAAAAAAAAAAAAAAATCTCATTGATTACTGTAAAAATGTCACTGACAGTGAAGGGGTTAACCACTAGGTGGCGCTGTAGGGGTTAAGCGTGTCCTAGGGAGTGATTCTAACTGTGGGGGGGAGGGGCTGTGTGTGACACGTCACTGATCACCGCTCCCGATCACAGGGAGCTGTGATCAGTGACAGTGTCATTAGGCAGAACTGGGAGATGCTCATTCACATTAGCACCTCCCCGTTCTTCCTCACCGTGAGACGATCACAGGTATCCCTGCGGACATAGAGTCCAAGGGACCTGCGATCACGGAACTCCTGGCGGTGCACGCCACCTCTTAGAGGGCAACGTACAGGTACGTTAATCTGCCTGTACGAGCCCTTCTGCCGCAGTATATCTGCGTGAGGCGGTCGGGAAGCGGTTAACTCCCAAAAGAAAGTTAGCACAGATTTAACACTCCCTCCTCCTCAAGCAGAATTTTGGCAAATTATTTTTTTTGTCATTTTTAACCCCCGGCTGCAGCCACCATTTCAGTCTAGTCAGAATGGTGTGTATCTGGTCCTGCGGCCTCCTGGGATACTTGCATCACATCTTCCAGGAGGCTGCAGGATCAGCACACAGAGTGGCTAAGGGGCGGTCCAGCACATGATTGGACCCAGAAGAGGCAGCCAACTGAAGAGGACCAGGATGTAGGCGCAGGATGTGGCGGCCGAACTCTGGATTTGTTCTGTAGGTCAGTATGTCCTTTAAAGAGCACTATAGCACCACAGGTAAGTGAGAGGGGGGAATGGAGTGCCACTTGCACTAGGCTCCTTAAATACCTTAATAGCTTCTACATCTCCGGGAGAAGGTCCAGCTTTCTTCTTCTCTGCCAAGCCTGCACCCGGTGTGAATCTGCAACCAGACAAGCAACAATGCAGTGACGTTTGTGAGAAAAAAAAATGAATAAAACATCTGCTTCTCTCAACTTTCAAAGGTGACACCATGAAAGTGATTTAAAACCAGTGTAGTATCTTATCTTTGTTAATAGCCGACACAAAAGAACAGAAGAACTTCTTCACAAGCACCTTGTATTGCACAGAAAAACAGGGGCACCCTAGCAACCCAATTACTGGAAAGAGTTTGCATTATGAAGATTTAAAAAAAAAAAAAAAAAAAAAAAAAAAAAGTGATAGAAAAATCAGACTTTATGAGACAATTCATCATAAGGATATCCCATATGGCCCACTAACAAAGCATCCCAATAAGGGAAACAGTTGGGGGGGTTGGGGGGGGGGCGGTCTAAAGACTTGCATGACATCACCACCATCCACCTCCTATAAGCAGATTTAAGTGTTTCTGTCCAAAAAGGTGCTTGTGAAGGAGACTTTCAATTTGCAGAGACAAGTTTGCATCTTACGTTTTTGATCGCTTGGCAATATCCTTTGCAAGCTCTGCACCCCGCTTGCCCTTGAACATACTCGCTGCCTCCTCTCGCTCCTGAAGCGATATCATACACAGAGTTAATGGAGAATCAGATACAGAAAATGGAACACTGGGAACTGACTGCTCAGCAGTCTTATACAGAGCATATTGAAAAAACAAAAACAAAAAAAAGCATGCGCAGGAATGATGTCATCAGGGCTCTGGCCAGTCACACAGCCGAGTCCGCGGGCCCGGAAGGAAGGATGGGTGAAGATGGAAGCGGCCTCCAGCGATGACACTGCATCGTTGGCAAACTTAGTTTTCAGGTAAGTTTCACATAATGTGCTAGTATGCAGTGCATACTAGCACATTATGGCTTTACCTTGCAGGTCAGGAGGGGAAAAAAAAAAAAAAAAAAAAAAAAAAAAAAAAAGGCACCCAGCGGTTTACAACGGCTTTAACCACTTGAAGACCAGGCCTTTTCCGACACCTTTCATGTACACAGCATAAACCAGCATTTGTTTGCTAGAAAATTTACTTAGAACCCCCAAGTGTGTGTGTGTGTGTGTGTGTGTGTGTGTGTGTGTGTGTGTGTGTGTGTGTGTGTGTGTGTGTGTGTGTGTGTGTGTGTGTGTGTGTGTGTGTGGAACTACATTTCCCATGATGCTCATGCACTCTGCTGTGTAGTGGAGCATCGCGGGAAATGTAGTTCGTTCCAAAACATCTGGGGTGCCAAGGTTCCCCATCACTGCCTTAGAAAATAAAATGGTGGTTGTTGCAATTTATGTCACATGGTATTTGCACAGGTTTTTAAAAATGTAATTTTTGTGGGAAAAATACACATTAATGAATTTTAATGCAAAAAAGCACATACAGTAGTACCAATATTTTTTTGGTAAAATATAAAAGATGTTACGCATACTAAATAGATATCCAACATGCCATGCTTTAAAAATTGCGCACGCTCGTGAAATGGCAACAAACAATGATAATTAAAAATTTCAAAAGGCGACACTTCTTACGGGTTACCAGTTACAAAGGAGGGCTAGAGCTAGAAATATTGATCCTAACATTTGCTGCGATACCTCACGTGTGGTGCAAAACACTGTTTAAATGTGTGTACGACCTATGTATGCATTTTCCCCTGCGCTCATCGCTTCCGGTCTCCTAGACCAGAGAGATTATTGTGGACATTCCGGGCCTCGATCATCACTATTGTAAGCAGCCGCAACTACTGGATCGGATCCCGGGCTCCCCAGCGCAACAGGAGAGCCCCCCAAAAAAAAAAAAAAAAAAAAAAAAAAAAAAAAGGTACACGCACCAGAGAGCGGTGGGAAGGGGGAATGACCCCTCCCACTTGCTTTTAAAAGTGATCAGCCATTCTGATCACTTTTACAGGTTAAGGAATTGCAGGATGAAAGTTTTGCTACAAAACATATCCACTTTATACAAAGCATGCAGAGAACAGAATTCCATTATGGAGAAAAGTTGCATTTCATACTTAAACCTCAAAGTCTTGCTGTTATCTAGTGGCTTTCATGTAGACTTTAGATTTCAAGCAATATCATGATATACCACCAATGTGCGGTGCTACACCAAAACCAATGTCATACATAAATAGAAAGTAAAATTAAATAATGTCCAAATAAAGCCCTTGAAATAAAGATGGGTGCTCAATATATGAATCCAATCTTCTTTAAACACTATTCCAATGCTTCATCGCCATACAAAGGAACTCGGAAATGCACATATGACTGAGTAGAAAAGTCGTATAAAGCTCTGCAAAGGATTGCATGCCACCCAGCCAGGTCTCCAGATATCTTCCTACACCTGAGTCTACGATCTCAAATGGGGTACCGTCACCCAACTAATGTCTCCAACCATTACTCGCAGAAGATGTGATCTGTGATCAAATGTGTAGGGAAGAGCCCGTTGTGACATCACCACATACACCAGAAGTAACCCAGAAGTGTGGCGTTTTTACTTATCCCGTGTTTTTATACAGTGCCGTCTTACCACATTTGTTTGGAAGTGCATTTTTAATACCTTTTATAACCACTTGCCTACTGGGCACTTTTACCCCCTTCCTGCCTAGGTCAATTTTCAGCTGTCGCACTTTGAATGGTAATTGCGCGGTCATGCAACACCATACCCACCTACCACACCTTTTTTTTTCCCCACACAAATAGAGCTTTCTTTTGCTGGTATTTAATTACCTCTGGGTTATTTTTATCGAAATAAACGTAAAAAAAAAAAAAAAAAAAAAAAAAAACACCTTTTATAGTTTGTTATAACATTTTGTAAACCGGTAATTTTTCTCCTTCACTGATGTGCGCTGAAGAGAGTCTGCACTAATAGACGACACAGATTGGCAGCACTGGTGGGCACCGTTGGGACTGCACTGATAATCAGTTGCCCTGATCAATGTAGATGTCCCTTTTACACAAGTCAGTTATCGGCTCTCCTCAAGTTGTCAGCTTGAGGAAAGGAGTGACGATAACCGGCTTCTGTTTACATCGCGATTGGACACAGCTGATCACATGGCAAAGAGCAGCTGATCACATGGCAAAGAGCAGCTGATCACATGGCAAAGAGCAGCTGATCACATGGCAAAGAGCAGCTGATCACATGGCAAAGAGCAGCTGATCACATGGCAAAGAGCAGCTGATTGTCTCGTTACCTCAATCTGTGATCAGCTGTGTTATATTACAGCCTCCCAGAATTGGCTGACTGCGCTGTAGCTGTCATTTGGTTATAGCGCGGTCAGCAAGTGGTTAATATCTATACAGTTGTCACACTGTGTAGAGCTTTTGGGTGTTCTTTTGGTACACATCTGCACAAATGGAATAATAGTTGGAGAAACAGTTGAGTGACAGTATTGTGATAGTGGACTCAGGTGGAGGAAGGTATCTGGAGACCTGGCTCAGACAACGTGCAATTATGTGCAAGGCTTTATATGACTTCTCTACTCAAGAGTCATACAAGTGTCATTTTTTTTGAGTGCCTTTGTATGGTGGTGGAAGCACTATGGGGTTAAGATTGGATTCACATATGGAGCATCCATCTTTATTTCAAAAACTTAACAGTATTTGGACATTTTATACATTTACTTTTTATTTGTGTATTACAATGGTTCTGGTGTAGTGCAGCACATTGGTTGCATGTAGTTATTTGCTGTGGAAAATACCTCATAGCATGCTAGCAGCTCACAAGATATATTATTTCCACAAGCACGGTTACTTTTAAAAAAAAAAAAAAAAGCAATATCGCGAACATGGGTGAAGGAGGAAGACCCAACATTTAAAACTGCCACCAGGGAACTCACTTTTTGTCTGATTTTCTGGAAATCCAACACACGGATTTGTGGAAGTCTGAAGACCACATAAAGTCTGTAATGTCGCTTGTTAATGACTGGATTCCTTAACAGACTGAAAGATAAAAAGTACAAATAAATGGTACGATACAGCTGATACTAAGCATTGCCCTGAGGCTCTGTACCTCCCTCTGGCTGGGGGTGCTGGCAGCCTCCGGGTACCATCACCTCCGCGCATTGTTTAAATATTAACATAGAATTGCAGGGTAAACCTAACTAGTCTTACGCCCTCCTCCTAACACCTATGCTTACTAATCTATCTAGATACACACACTACCTATTTTCAACCTGCCCTGACCACATGATCCGGTTCTCCTGTGTCAGTCATCGGTGACTGCCAAAAAGAGAAGGGAACACATACAGTGGATGGGCCATAGGCAACCTATGGGTAACGTGACCGCTCCAGGCTTTACCAGCCACTGAGCGCTCTCTCCTCTCCCCTGCAGTGGCTGCTGGCTGACACAGAGTTACTGTGACCAGACAAGGCTGAAAATAGGTATGTATATACATCTTTTTTACACAGGTTACTCAGCATAGGTGTTAGGAGAGGGAGGGGGGCATTTGTATGACTAATTAGGTTTAGTCTGGAATTCTACTTTAGAGGCCGGTTCACACCATGAATCAAACAGGAACGCACTGTGCATTCCTGTGCGTACCTCTGTACCAAGCGATCTGGTGCAGGAAAAGGCACTGCATTTGCATCCTGCGTTTGGGGTGTCATTAGCATTGGACTGACACCTGCTGCAGATCGCACGTGCAGTGCGTTTTGAACATGGTGCAGGAAACATGCGCGGATTGCGGCTTTCCCACACCACATTCTGGGGTGAACTTGCCGTAAAGCCTCACACTGCTAATCCCCTGTGTACAAATTTTTTTTCATTCTTCCAGTAGTAAAAAAAAGACACTCCACCCACTTCCTCCTTCTGATGCATTTCAACCACTAATGGGGCTTTGATTAAATCCCAATAGTGGGCAAAATGCATTAGCAGGGAGCATGTGGGTAGAGTTTCTCTTATTACTGCTAGAATAGTTTCTGTACACAAGGGATCAGCGATGTGCAGATTCACTACAAGCTGCACACATAACCAATGACTTGTCCATTATATTTAACCCTGTCCATTATATTTAGGACTGTGCTGCGATAGTCATTTTATTTGGGTAGTTCTGCATCTTTTTAAGGTGTGTGCAAAAAAGGTTTATCTTCTGCATGGGATCGCTTTTTGGTAATATAAGCTGCTCAGTTGCACAGGATGAAAGGCAAATACACATAGCTGAGGCCATGTTGGTATTCAACGCCCCTTCCTGAAGTGACCGAGCAGTTTATAAATGAGAGCTCTATTGACAAAATATGAGTAAAGCTTTGCAAGTTGAAACGTGTTAGTTTCTGCTGTACGTTGGACCACTTGAGTTTTAATAAACTCTGCAGATGGACTCCAGTGTTGACTTTTTTTTTTAAAAAACCTTACTGGAGCATAAGGGGGGAATCCAGGACAATCAGTGCTTCTTACCTGAGATAGGTGAGGTTTTTAAAAGTAGATAAATTGTCCAGGTCACCCTGTGAGGAAATACAAGATGTTAGACATCTGAAAAACAAGTTACAACAAAATACACAAATCACAAGCATGGAGCAGACAGAGGGAATTCGATGTTTTGAAAAAGGGGGGGGGGGGGGGGGGAACCTACCAGTTCCATGATACTGTTGTTGGTGAGAATCAGTTCTTTTAAATTAGGCAACATCTGCTCAAGACCTTCTCCTATACGACTGTAATAAGAAAACATTACATTTGGAGAACACTGCTATATACTGCATAATAAATGTTTCATGTCTACGTTGTCAACATTCATGCTTTAAGCAAACATGTCCTTTAAAGTGTGCAAACCAACATTACTGGAAAACTGCATGTGATGCCTGCACTCATCCCAACCACCTCCAGACCAGCGATGTACCCATAAGTTGCTGGACTTTCGGTGGTTATAGCAGGAAGAGGTCTGCAACCGCAGGCATCACCACGGTTTTTAATTTTTTTCCTTTTGTTTAAAGAGCCGGCAGTCATCTCTCTTGTAAAAGCAATCTTAGTGGCTAACTAGCCACTGGACTGCTTTTACAAGCAGCGGGGACAAGGCGGGGCAGGATGTCCTGTCCCCACCTCCCCCTCTCTGCCTGCTGCAGCTTGCTCGGGCTCTCCCGTCTAACTGGGAGACCCAAAAAACCAGCTGGGTTGGTATTCATCGGGTCTACACTATAGTAACCCGAAAGGGATGGCCTGACATCGCTTCCGGTTTACCTGGTTGTCAACAGCACCATTTTTTTAATTATCAAAAGCATTCAACAACACCGATACTCTTAAGGCTGGGTTCACACTGCAGACGCTGTGCGACATTGGATGCTATTCGCACCGGAGTGCAAATCACATGCGATGTCTGTGCATTGTGAACTCAGCCATACAGATTGTATGTTTGAATTTGCATTGCACTCAGACCAAACTCGCACAAGACCCTTTTTTGGTCCGCACCAGAATCGGATCGCATAAGTGTTCACACCCATGAGATCCGATCGCTGTCCCAATTGACAGTTTGTACTGCAATATGCAAACTGATTGGGGGGGGGGGGGGGGGTCCATTAACTTTCTATTGAGACTCCCAGCAGTTCACATATGGCAGTGCAAACTGCCTGCGAGTCAGGTGCCATGCGCGAACCCACAGTGGATTCTCAGGGTTCTCACATCGCACCAATGTGAACCGAGCCTAAAGATCTCTCCATAAGGAGTACCTATTTCAGTCACAATGATGGTCACACTCCTTATAGCAATAAAAAAAAGAGTTTAATTAAAATTAAAAGCAACAGCATAAAAAAAAAAAAAAAAAAAAAAAAGTTTAAAAGTGCCCAACACCCCCGACTCAGACAAATGCGCACGCCAGTCCTGCACACAGGCAAACAGCGATTGTCCTACACATGTGAGTTATCACTGCAAACGTCAGAACAGCTCACTTATTGTTTTGATCTGTGATTGGTAACCAGGTCCCATGTGATTGGTTTGGGCCAATCACAAAAGTAAGCTGTTCGTGTATGGAAAGTCATTCATGACAGGTTGTTTACATTGTTATGTGATCGCTATGACCAACATAGTGATCACATGATACTCAGTTGCTGCTGGCTCCTAACCCTGAAAAGACTTAGGGAAAAAAAATAAAATAAAATAAATTGAGAGGAGA
Organism: Lithobates septentrionalis; assembly: GCA_037952835.1. Lineage (NCBI taxonomy): Eukaryota > Metazoa > Chordata > Amphibia > Anura > Ranidae > Lithobates > Lithobates septentrionalis. The sequence continues at coordinate 46,710 of JBBDGP010004937.1, forward strand.
GAGAGAGACAGAGAGAGACAGAGCCTGCACGTGCTGCCCTGCCGCAGTATATGTGCAGCAAGTGCTTAAAGTCCACCTTTTTGCCTCCGCACATGTCAAGCAGTATAAAAAAAAAAAAAAAAAAAAAAAAAAAACACACCACCACACACACACACACACACACACGACTTGATGGACCACGTGTATTTTTCCTGCTGTTATTCTTCTGTAATCCTAATCCAGTAAAAGGTATTTCTATGTGGTTTGCCAGATGATTTATCGCTAAAACCAAGTAGAAATTTTTTTCCTACTTCAGTCATATAGCCAATGAAAATAGAAGGCGCTCTTCACATTCGATCATTAGATAAAAAAAAAAAAAAAAAAAAGTAGAACACCTAAAGCAGAACTTACCATATCCGGTTGTTGTTCAATAATAAAGTCTTAAGCCTCTTTAGTAAAGGAAATCCATCCACCTTCCTTATCTCATTGTCTGAAAAATCGATTGTATCAAACTGGTCCAGGGTGGCCCCAAGGTTCTCAATAACTGGGATTTTGTACCCTGTAAAACAGAAGAGAAAATGGTCATTTGTCAAAACATCTATTGGAAAGGATTGATTACAATAATGAGTCGTTAGAGTGTTTTTCAACCCAGTTTGCACCCTGTTGGGGAAATGATGGGGTAGAGCAGGGGTCTCACACTGACAGCCCTTCAGCTGCTGCAAAACTACAAATCCCATGAGGCATTGCAAGGCTGACAGTTACAAACATAGGCATGATGGGACTTGTAGAAAAAACGGATTATACTTAGGAGAATTCACCCCACTAAGGTTGTCTGTGTAGAGGGGGAGTGTTGTGTATTTATCAAACCATAGCGCAACAATAACACTGCAACCGTCCACAGACAAAATACTGATTGCCTCAAAATATAAAAAAGTAGTATTTAAGGCAAGTTCCTCTGAATCAATTATGTATTGGGAAAAAAAAACAGGGAAAAGGAGGGAAAGCTGGAAAGAAACCCAGGAGGGTCTGGAAGGATTCTTCCGGGAGGAACAAACTGGTAATAGAGAAATTAAATAGAATTTTTTATTGAAAAACAATTCCACCCAACATTATATATAAATTTAGAAAAAGATACCTCCACCACAAATTTTTAAAAATGATAACGTCAGGGCTTGACAAATTTGCTTGGAATCTAGGAGCCAGCTAAAAAAGTTAGGGGCCAGTTGTTTTTTTTAAACGACCGACAAAGCTTTATATTCAATATAAAAAGAAAGAAAGTCCACCCCGCTAGCAGCCGAATAGCGGCGCTAAAACGGTGGTAAAGCGGCACTAAAAATAGCGCCACTTTACCGCCGACAACCCCCCCCCCCCCGGCTCGGTGTGAAAGGGCTCTAAGGGTCCGATCAGGTTCGCCTGAAAAACTGACAGGCGAACCTGATCAGACAGCCCGTGTGAAAGGGGCCAAGCAGGGAGATAACAAATGAATTCATTTTAAATTCAGAAAAAAAAAAAAAAAAAAAAAAAAAAAAACAGTTTTTACTTAAAAATAAATAAAAATAAAAGCTATTATGAAAAAAATAAATAAATAAAAGGCTATCCCCACATTCACTTCCTTCTCTTCTCCACTTTGGGAAGGAGATGGGCGGGCAGTGAAAACAGGCCGGGGAAGCTCCATTAGCATTGCTGGTTGTGTTGTCATACCAATGGCCACCACAAGATGGCGCCAGATTCCAGAAGTACTGCAGAAGGACGCAAAGCTGCCTCCTCAGTTACCGGCTGCCGCGGCCGGACGCGATCGCATGGGGGGGGGGGTGGGGGGGGTCGGTTTCCGCAGAGAGACAGGATACCCAATGTGTGCCGCCCCAGGCGCCAGGTCGCTAATTCTAGTCGCAAATGCGACCTGTCGCCCGGGGTTTGTCGAGCCCTGGATAACATTATCATTAAACAGGTGACCACCACAGACAAACCCCCCTCATTTAATCATCCTCCTATAAATCCTTAACCAGCTGGTAAACCTGAAGAGTTTATGCTAAAAAATAGCTAGTAGACGAATAATCAAGTTTAGAAGGTTCTCTTCAGCTGTTAATAGCAATATTTGCATTGAAACCAATTGCGGTCAGTCCTGCATAGATGCAAATGGAGAGTACAAACAAAGCAGATCGACTCCACGGCAATCCTGGATATTTTATAAAGCACTGAAAAAGTAACAGGGATGACACACAGGTAATATGACCGAGGCACAGTGCAAAGATAGTGTATGAATAGTCAAGTTGTATAAGACAAGAGTAAATTCAGTTCTCTTAACCACTTCCCGCCCAGCCTATAGCAGATTGACGGCCGGGCGGAGGTTCAGTTATCCCCAGCCCTAATTACAAGGGATGTTTACATTCCTTGTAATAGGAATAAAAGTGACTTTTTTTTTTTTTAAAGAACAGAGTCAAAATAAAGATTTTTTTTGCTAGAAAATTACTTAGAACCCCCAAAACATTATATATTTTTTTTCTAACACCCTAGAGAATAAAATGGCGGTCGTCGCAATACTTTATCACACCGTATTTGCGCAGCGGTCTTACAAGCGCACTTTAAAAAAAAAAAAAATTTGAGTTAGAGCTACACAATCGTTAAAAAAATTGTGATCTCGATTCAACCCCTCTGACGATCTCTATTGCAAAGTTTGCCGATTCTTTCATATAACAAGTGGAGAGACTTATTTGCTCACTCAGCTGCCAAAAGAAAACATCCGGGCAGTCCACCAAGTTTTTACAATGAAACATTGTAACCAACTTCCTTCTTAGATCAAAAGGGAAACTTATGTGTGTAAAGAAAAACATTGGGCAGTCTGCCAAGTTTTTAACTACTTCCATACGGGGCATTTTCACCCCCTTCCTGCCCAAGCCAATTTTTAGCTTTCAGCGCTGTCGCACTTTGAATAACAATTGCGCGGTCATACTGCACTGTACCCAAATGAAATTTTTATCATTTTTTTCCCCACTAATAGAGATTTCTTTTGGTGGTATTTGATCACCTCTGCGTTTTTTATTTCTTGTGCTATAAACAAAACAAAAGTGACAAGTTTGAAAAAACACAATATTTTGTACTTTTTGCTATAATAAAGTATCCAAATTTTTTTTTTTTTAACAAATTTTTTCCTCATTTTAGGTCGATATGTATTCTCCTACATATTTTTGGTAAAAAATATCGCAATAAGCGTATATTTATTGGTTTGCGCAAAAGTTATAGCATCTACAAAATAAGGGGATAGATTTATAGCATTTTTATTATTATTTTTTTTTTTTTACTAGTAATGGCGGCGATCTGCGATTTTTATCGTGACTGCGATATTGCGGCGGACACATCGGACAATTTTGACACATTTTTGGGACCATTCGCGTTTATACAGCGATCCGTGCTAAAAAAATGCATTGATTACTGTATAAATGGGACTGGCAATGAAGGGGTTAACCAGCAGGGGGCGCTGTAGGGGTTAATGTGTTGCTAGGGAGTGATTCTAACTGTGGGGGGGGGGGGAAGGGATTCACAAGGGGAGGAGACCGATCGGTGTTCCTCTGTACAAGGAACACACCATCGGTCTCCTCCCAAACTTAAACTTCCTGCATTTACATGTTGTTTAACCAGTTGCTGCCTGCCCGCCGTCATATGACGGCAGGACGGTGCAGCTGTTCTGGGCCGCCGTCATATGACGGCGCAGCCTTCCAGGCAGCCCAGGGGGGGCGCGCGCTGCCGCATCGCTCGGGTCCCGGTGCGCGTGCGCGGCCGCCGCGATGTCCGCCGGGCACCTGCGATTGCCCGGTAACCGAGCAGGACCGTGGATCTGTGTGCCATCTTCTGCCATAACAACGATATCCTCCTTCAAAAGTAGCGACGGCGTCGGTGGTCCGGAAGTGGTTAAAGCTTGGTATTTGACAACTATTTCATCCAAGAGAAATTCCCAAAACATGGCCTGGTGGGGGGTACTTGAGGACTGAGGTTGAGAACCACTGATCTAGGGAATCTGCTAAATATTTTAAAATTACATATACACTATATATATTTTTTATATTATGTTTGGGGGTTCCAAATAATTTTCTAGCAAAAAAATAAAAAAAATCACTGATTTTAACTTGCAAGCAACATGTTAGAAATAGGCTTAGGCATGAAAGGGTTAAAGGGCAGGAAAAGGAATAATAAATCTGGCTGCTGCAGGCATTGGATGGGTCAGATACCTGCCCCCCCCCCTACTGCCACTTGGTATGTCCTATAATGTTTCATTAGCGGGCGGAAGAAACCACAACACTGGGGGGGGGGGGGGGTCAGGTATTGTGCACCCCTAGAAATGTTATTCTCGCAGCAGACAACACATAGGTCTCTAGTGATGAAATCATATCTGCTGATCCATGGACTCACTTCTGTATCCTCACACACTACAATGAATCATTTCCGGCGCTCCTCAGGTGTACAGACCGGACTCCATGTTTATTGAGGTGACTATTCCCCCTCCCCCCCCGGCAGTAATTGGCCGCGGCCTCTCCTCACACTCACCCCGGAGGTCCAGCTCCCGGTCCCGCACGGCATTCGTGTACTGAGCCGCCTGCTCGATCAGATCCGCCGTCAGCTTCACCATGGCGCCAAACCACACGAGGCCTCAACTCAGCCAGTCGCTTCTCAGAGCCAGCAACAGCGCGGCCAGGCTTTAGCACGTCACTTCCGCCGCCATCCCCCCCGGGCCAATCAGCGACCTGCGACGCCGAACAATGATACAGGCATTTCGTCAAATCAGGCGACCCGTCAGATTTTGTAACGGAAGTGACGTTGCATCGCCGCCATCTTCCTACAGCCCGCACTCGTCCTCAGTAAGGATACAGCGAGAAGGCGTGTGTTGGGTGTAGCAAGGTGGCGGCGGCGAAACGTCACTTCTGCTACACATTCTGACTGTGTTTCATCAGATTAGGCGACCCGTCAGAATGTGTAACGGAAGTGAAGTTTAGTCGCCGTCATCTTGCTATACCCCCCCGCACCCGTCCACAGTAAGGATACACTCAGAAGTGGTCAAGCGGACATCTTTTTACACCCACCGGAGTTTTGCATTTTACACTTATTTTTAACAATAAACTTAGTTTATATAGTGAAATACAGTACTTAGAACTCCGTCTGAATGTTTAGATGTTGAATTTTGAAAGCAGCGGCAAGCCTGTGTTTCGTCACATATGGCGACCCATCACATTTGGCTACCCGCTGGAGTGCGGATGCGCGACGCCGCCATATGCATGCCAACACTTTTAAAAAAGTGTTAAAAGTGACAAAAGCTTTATAAGTGTTTCATAAAAATAAAAAGTGTTAAAAGTGTTTTTGTCACTTTTAAAACGTAGTTTTAAAAGTGTTGGCACGCATATGGCGGCGTCGCACATGCGCATTCCAGCGGGTAGCCAAATGTGATGGTTCGCCATATGTGACGAAACACCTGCTCATCTCACAGATTTACTAATCTGACAGAACCATAGCTCCCAACTGTCCCTGATTTGGAGCAATGTCCCTCTGTCCCGCATTCCTCCCTCATTTTGCTCTGATCCATATAGTTGTATATAAAATGCACTTTTTATCTTTCAAAAAGTGTTTCCCAGTGCTAAACCTTTCATCTGATTTCTAAGATGCTGCATTTGTAAATTTTAAAAGCCAATATAAAGGAATAGTATTGGTAAAAAAAAAGCCCTTGTGGGATTTAATAAACCTTTTTTTGGGGTTAATTCTCCTTTAAGGGGGTGTGGCAGGGGGTGTGTCCTATACCTACATTTGTTTGTTAATAGGTGTCCCTCATTCCCATCTCAAAATGTCAGGGGGGGGGGGGGGGATCCAGAACACCGCTGCTTTTAAAATTCAACATCAAAACAGTCACACAGAGTTCTAAGTACTGTAATTCACTATATAAACTCAGTTTACTGATAAAAAATAAGTGTAAAATGCAAAACTCCAGTGGGTGTAACAACTTCCGTCACACATTCTGACGGGTCACCTGATCTGACGAAACAGCGGCAAACGGACATCTTGTTACACCCACCGGAGTCTTGCATTTCACACTTTTAGAGTAAACTCAGCTTATATAGTGAAATTCAGTATTTTAAAATCCATCAGACTGTTTTAATGTTGAATTTTCAAAGCAGCGGTGTTCTGTCACATTAGCAAACCTGTGAGATCAGCACGCTTGCTGCTGCTTTTAAAATTCAACATCCAAATTGTCAGACGGATTTAAAAGTCCTGTATTTTACTAGATAAGCTCAGTTTACTGTTAAAATAAGTGTGGAATGCAAAACTCGGGTGGGTGTAAGAAGATGTCCGCTTGCCGCCTTCTCACTGTATCCTTACTGTGGACGAGTGTGTGGTGTAGCAAGATGGCGGCGACAAAACGTCACTTCCGTTACAAAATCTGACGGGTCGCCTAATCTGACAAAACACAGGCAGAAACAGTGGAGCTAATCTAGCGTATGAATAAAGCCAGGAGAATGTTGATTAACCACTTGCCGATCGTGTCACGCAGATATACTGCGGCACAATGAATATAGGGAGTGTTATTCCTGCGCTACCAGGCAATGATGGTATAGGTGTTTTTTTTCTGCAGCACAATGGCTCTCCTGGGCGAAATTCCGTACGGGTACGTCCTATCCATATTCTGCCAATAGAGGCCGCGCGTGCCGCCAGAGGCGCACGCTCGCTGCACGGCGGGTACCCAATGCACATGGCCGGCGGGCACGATAGGCGCTGGCCACACGCGATCGCGTGCACGAGCGCCACAATCCCTGTGCTGTACACAAATCCCTGTGCTGTCAGAGGAGAGGAGCCATATCGTTTGTTCCTGCTAAGTAGGAAAAACGATATGTCTCCTCTCCTAGTCAATCCCATCCCCTCACAGTTAGAACACACTGAGGGAACACACAATTAACCCCTTGATCGCCCCCTAGTGTTAACCCCCTTCCCTGCCAGTTACATTTACACATTTTTATGGCACTGATTGCTGTATAAATGCCAATGGTCCCAAAAAAGTGTCAAAAGTCTCCAATCTGTCCGTCGCAATGTCACAGTATCACTAAAAATTGCAGATCACGCCATTACTAGTAAAAAAAATAAACAAAAATGCCAGAGAATTGCCAGAAATCTCTCCCACAGTTTGCAGGCGCTATAACATTTGCTCAAACCAATCAATATACGCTTATTGCAATTTTTTTTATACCAAAAATATGTAGAAGACTATACATTGGCCTAAACTGACGAAGGAATCTTTTTTTTTTTTTTTTTCTTAAATTGGGGGATATTTATTATAGCAAAAAGTAAAAAATAGGTTTTTTTTTTCAAAAATGTCGCTCTTTTTTTTTGTTTATAGCACACAAAATAAAAACCGCAGAGGTGATCAAATACCACCAAAAGAAAGTTCAAATTTTGTTTGGGTACAGCGTCAAAGGACCGCGCAATTGTCAGGTAAAGCGACGCAGTGCCAAACTGTAAAAAAAGTGCTCTGGTCAGGAAGGAGGTAAAATATTCCAGGGCTGAAAGTGGTTAAAGAGGAACTGCAGTCTGCTCACATAATTTGTAATAAAAACATCTTTGCCGTTCTGAAGCTTCCCTCCAACCACTTTGCATATTATTTTATATACACTGGGATTCTGTACTTGCCAAATATGCTGCAGAAATCTCCCTTCGCTGAGTCTGGCTGCAGCCATTTCAACTGTGGGCAGCTGAAGCTGCTGCCTGTTCACTTCCTGGATTTACACAGACACACAAAGGCACACCTCCAGCTCTGCAGCTCTCATTGGCCCTCTTATGACTCATCCCCCACCCTTCCTGGAAAACTCTCAGGAGAGTGAGAGAGAGAGCTGTGCATGATGTGATAAGCCTAGGCTTTTTACCAGACAAGAAACAGGAAGTGGGCTGTATAAGGGATTTACTGGCAGAAAAATAATGTTTTACTATCCAAAGTTAAAACAACAACAAGGGCAGAAGATTTAATAGATGGAAAGATGAAAAAAAATGACCGAAGGTCCGATTTAATGCACATAACTATGTTTTTAGGTGGGTAAAATTTTAAAAATGTAGATTGTGTACAGGGGGATCAGGTGGGAACGTTTTTCTTTTCTTTATTGTATCGGGCAGCACAGTGGTTTAGTGTTCAGCATTCCCAACCTAGTCACTACCTGCATGGAGTTTGCATGTTCTTTCTGTGCTTGTGTGGGTTTTCTTTGGGTACTCCAGTTTCCCTCTATAGTCCAAACACATGCTGGTAGGTTGATTGGCTGTTGGCCTAATTGTGTGCATGTGAGTTCGGGACCTTAGATTGTAAACCCCTTGAGGGTAGGGACTGATGTGAATGTACAATGTATATGTAAAGCGCTTTATAAATTGCCTGTGCTATAGAAAAATCTGTAATAACTAAAAGATCTTTGGAGATTACCATTAAAGTGCATGTGAACCCGCACCTTGTACAACAACCCATTCAGTTTAAAATAGAAATGAAAATGCAAAACATTTATTTGTACATACACTATATTACCAAAAGTATTGTGACGCCTGCCTTTACACACACATGAACTTTAATGGCATCCCAGTCTTATGCCTCGTTAGAGCTGCACGATTCTGGCCAAAATGAGAATCACGATTTTTTTTGATTAGAATAAAAGATCACGATTCTCGTGACGTAAAATCTTTCACATTATACAAAAAAAAAAAAAAAAAAATGGGCTAACTTTACTGGTTAGATTTTTTTTTGTTTAATTCATTAAAGTAATTTTTTCCCCAAAAAAATTGCATTTGAAAGACCGCTGCGCAAGTACAGTGTGACATAAAATATTGCAACAACCACCATTTTATTCTCTAGGGTGTCTACTAAAAAATATATATATGTTTGGGGGTTCTACATAATTTTCTAGCAAAAAAAAAAAGATTTTAACTTGAAACCAACAAATGTCAGAAAAAGTTTTAGTGTTTAGTGTTTCATGTTCACTAATGCCAGGAGCCTGGCGGACAAGATGGTTACTAGAGATACTGTTGTACGAGGAGGATTTGGATTTTGTGGGAATTTCAGAGACCTGGTTCAACAGCTCTCATGATTGGCTGGCAAACATTCAAGGGTATACCCTATACCGCAAGGATAGAGAGGGTAAAAAAGGGGAAGGGGTATGCCTATATATCAAGAATAATGTACAAATGAATGTGAGAGATGACATCACTGAGGGGGCTAGGGAGGAGGTGGAATCTTTATGGGTAGAGCTCCAAAGGGATGAAGCTAAGGGAAAAATAATACTGGGAGTATGCTATAGGCCCCCTAACCTGAGGGAGGAAGTGCAGACGGATCTCCCTTCACAAATTGGATTAGCAGCAAGGATGGGAAGTGTTATCATAATGGGGGATTTTAATTATCCAGACATAGACTGGGCGGAGGGAACCGCGCATTCATTTAAGGCTCGCCAGTTCCTTAGTGTCTTGCAGGACAATTTTATGGGTCAGATGGTAGACGCACCAACTAGAAATAAAACATTACTAGATCTACTGATTACCAACAATACAGACCTGATAACAGATGTGGAAATACGGGGCAATTTAGGTAGCAGCGATCACAGGTCAATTAGTTTCAGTATAAATCACACAAATAGGAAACATGAAGGGAACACAAAGACACTGAATTTCAAAAGAGCCAACTTCCCTAAACTACAAACCTTGCTAAAAGGCATAAATTGGGATAAAATATTAGGGACAAAGAATACGGAGGAGAGATGGGTTTTCTTTAAGAGCATATTAAATAAGGGCATTAGCCAATGTATCCCATTGGGTAATAAATTTAAAAGAGCGAACGAACACCCTGCATGACTTAACTCCAATGTAAAAATGCATATAAAAGCAAAGGAGAAGGCCTTCAAAAAATACAAGGTTGAGGGATCATCCTCAGCATTCAGAATTTATAAAGAATGCAATAAGACATGTAAGGGTGCAATTAGGATGGCTAAGATAGAACATGAAAGACACATAGCGGAGGAGAGCAAAGAAAATCCCAAGAAATACTTTAAGTATGTAAACAGTAAAAAAAGGAGGACAGACCATATTGGCCCCATAAAGAATGAGGAAGGACATCTGGTTACAAAGGATGGGGAGATGGCAAAGGTATTGAATTTATTCTTCTCCTCAGTCTTCACGAGTGAATCGGGGGGCTTCAGTAACCAAAATTGCAGTGTTTATCCTCATGACACAACACAGGAAGCACCTACATGGTTAACAGAGGACGGAATTAAAATTAGACTTGAGAAACCTAACATTAATAAATCACCGGGACCAGATGGCTTGCATCCGAGGGTACTTAGGGAACTCAGTCAGGTGATTGCCAGACCGTTGTTCCTAATTTTTACAGACAGTCTATTGACTGGAATGGTACCAGCTGATTGGAGAAAAGCCAATGTAGCACCAATATTTAAAAAGGGCCCAAAAAACATCCCTGGGAATTACAGACCAGTTAGCCTAACATCAATAGTATGTAAACTCTTGGAGGGGATGATAAGGGACTATATACAAGATTTTAGTAATAAGAATGATATCATTAGCAGTAATCAGCATGGATTCATGAAGAATCGTTCTTGCCAAACCAATCTATTAACCTTCTATGAGGAGGTGAGTTGCCATCTAGATAAAGGAAGGCCCGTAGACGTGGTGTATCTGGATTTTGCAAAAGCATTTGACACAGTTCCCCATAAACGTTTACTGTACAAAATAAGGTCCGTTGGCATGGACCATAGGGTGAGTACATGGATTGAAAACTGGCTACAAGGGCGAGTTCAGAGGGTGGTGATAAATGGGGAGTACTCAGAATGGTCAGGGGTGGGTAGTGGGGTTCCCCAGGGTTCTGTGCTGGGACCAATCCTATTTAATTTGTTCATAAATGACCTGGATTATGGGATAAACAGTTCAATCTCTGTATGGGGTTGCTCACGCCATTAAATGACCTGTTACCACGCAATTTTATTTTACCTTTTGTGATCACATTTTACCCAATGAAGTGCACTGTCTAGCACATTTTTCCAGCTTTTAAATAAAGCTTCCCTTTTTAACTGATTCATGCCCTATGTGGAGGTTTTTTTCTTATCTCCCCTCATGAATGGGACCTCGTTGAGCCCCAACCATTTCTATCTCCAAACCTCTTCCATCTGAAAGAGAGACCCTGAGAGACCGGGAACCCCCATACCACCGTCCGGCGACTCGGATCCTGGATGCGACTCCCCGTCAGGACTCCTCCAGCTGGATACCTTTGGGATCGATATATCCCTCAAGCCTGTATGACACTCCACTATACGGTGACTGTGTCCACCTTTTCCGGTAAGGATATCCATTTCTACCGATTACAGTGTCCATTGTGTAATTAGAAGACCCATGTGCAGAGTGTCTCCACATACAGAGTCCTCCTCGGTTCCCACTTTACGTGGACGCACGACACCATTTACGCCCATGAACCCTCATGTGTGTTTGGGACTAACAGATGATTCACTATACACCTATGGACTTTTTTTATGATATGGTTACACATTTGATTTTTACTTCATGGGTGTAGTTTCTCTCTTTAACACTCCCCCATAGATATAAACCATTAATTTATACGCACCTTTTGAGCGCTGCATGTTTTTTATCTCAATCTCTGTATTTGCAGACGATACTAAGCTAAGCAGGGCAATAACTTCTCCGCAGGATGTGGAAATCTTGCAAAAAGACCTGAACAAATTAATGGGGTGGGCGACTACATGGCAAATGAGGTTCAATGTAGAAAAATGTAAAATAATGCATTTGGGTGGCAAAAATATGAATGCAATCTATACACTGGGGGGAGAACCTCTGGGGGAATCTAGGATGGAAAAGGACCTGGGGGTCCTAGTAGATGATAGGCTCAGCAATGGCATGCAATGCCAAGCTGCTGCTAATAAAGCAAACAGAATATTGGCATGCATTAAAAGGGGGATCAACTGCAGAGATAAAACGATAATTCTCCCGCTCTACAAGACTCTGGTCCGGCCGCACCTGGAGTATGCTGTCCAGTTCTGGGCACCAGTCCTCAGGAGGGACGTACTGGAAATGGAGCGAGTACAAAGAAGGGCAACAAAGCTAATAAAGGGTCTGGAGGATCTTAGCTATGAGGAAAGGTTGCGAGCACTGACCTTTTTCTCTCTGGAGAAGAGACGCTTGAGAGGGGATATGATTTCAATTTACAAATACTGTACTGGTGACCCCACAATAGGGATAAAACTTTTTCGCAGAAGAGAGTTTAATAAGACTTGTGGCCACTCATTACAATTAGAAGAAAAGAGGTTTAACTTTAAACTACATAGAGGGTTCTTTACTGTAAGAGCGGCAAGGATGTGGAATTCCCTTCCACAGGCGGTGGTCTCAGCAGGGAGCATTGATAGCTTCAAGAAACTATTAGATAATCACCTAAATGACCGCAATATACAGGGATATGTAATGTAATACTGACACATAATCACACACATAGGTTGGACTTGATGGACTTGTGTCTTTTTTCAACCTCACCTACTATGTAACTATGTTTAAATGGTTAAACTTTTTTTCACTTACACAGGAAGTCTATTCCATTGACAAATTGTTACAATGTTTATACTTAAGTTCAACTGATAAAGAATGTTTTGTTTCTTGGCAGACTGCCCGGTTTTTCTCTTCCTTTATTTTGAGGGCTGTGGATTCAGAAGAGCTGAGAGAATTCTTTGCATAGAAAGAATTGTGAAACACTTTAGTCAAGATCGCGATAACGATTCTTGACGATTAATCACGATAACGATTCTTGACGATTAATTGTGGAGCTCTATGCCTCGTACACACAATCGGATTGTTGACCAACAAAACTGTGGAATTTTTTCCGAGGGGCGTTGGCTTAAACTTGTCTTGCATACACACGGTCACACAAATGCTGGCCAACAAACACGAACATAGTGACATACTACGTGTTATTTCAGCTCTTTAGTGCCACCCTTTGGGCTCCTTCTGCTAATTTCGTGTTAGTCGAAATTTGGTGAGTGTTGATTCGTGCTTTTTTTTTTCGCGTTTTTCATTTAGCGCTTTTCAGTTCGCGCTTTTCAGTTAGTTTCTGAGCGGTCGTTTGTCAACCAGCCACGTTGCGGAATCGGAGGAGATAACGTGTTATTTATTATTGGCCTTGAAGTTATTGCTTTGACCCAAGTCCAGTCCAGGAACAGGAGGAGGAGGATTTCTTGGACCAAAAATTGCTTGCTTTATTAATGGTGACCAATTATGTCATATGCCTTTGCTGCGGGAGCACCAGGAGAATAATCCGGATGATTTTCGGAATTATCTCCGGATGACGGACCCCTGCTTTCACCAACTCTTTGCATTGCAGACCCCCCTATATAAAGAAGCAGGACACATGCATGAGGCTTTTATTTTATTTTTTGGTTGAATAATAATGATTTGATTTGTTATATTTTCTATATTTTTGGATGCATAGAATGTACTTTTTGGTTAAGTTCTATTGGCAGATATCATGTCTAATTTTATTTGTTTTCTTTTTTTAATGCACAATAAAAAAATAGTGTAAAATAATACTTGGCTATGTGTTTTACTTCAAATGACAGTTTGGGAGTCGGCAGTTACATTTTAAAAAAAAATACAATGTAAAATTAACAAGGGACACCAACATAGTTGTATCTTTCATCTTAAAAACTACGGGATAATGGTGTTGTGGTAACTTGCCCAAATAAAAAAAAAAATAAAAAAAGCATAATAATATTATTCTTGATATCACTAGGAAAAAAAAAAAGCCTTTGAAAATTCTTTGCAATAACTCCATCAGTATCACCAGCAAAGCAGCTTCATTATTATCCCATTAAAGAAGAAGAGAATTGTGCGCTGCATTTCCAGATTTTATAATTTGCCGCGTCACGAATGTTAATTCACCATAAAGAACGCTAATTTACAAGACCGACCGCTTCCGACTCGCCCTTGCTTCCGAGCATGCGTGTTTGTACTTTGGACTTTTGTCCGACGGACTTGTGTACACACGCTCGGAAAATCCGACAACACACATTTGACTGCGGAAAATTTAAAAACCTGCCATCCAACATTTGTTGGCGGAAAGTCCGACAACAATTGTCCAATGGAGTGTACACACAATCATATTTACCGCCAACAGCCTGTTATCACACAATTCCCATTGGAAAATCCGATCGTGTGTACGAGGCTTTAGTCCGTAGGGTTCAATATTGGGTTGGCCCACCCTTGGCAGCTATAACAGCTTCAACTCTTCTGGGAAGGCCGTCCACAAGGTTTAGGAGGGTGTCTATGGGAATGTTTGAGCATTCTTCCAGAAGCGCAGTTGTGAAGTCAAGCACTGATGTTGGATGAGAAGGCCAGGCTCACAGTCTCCGCTCTAATTCATCCCAAAGGTGTTCTATCGGGTTGAGGTCTGGACTCTGTGCAGGCCATTCAAGTTCCTCCACCCCAAACTTGCTCATCCATGTCTTTACATAGTTAGGCAGGTTGAAAAAAGACACAAGTCCATCTAGTTAAAAAATAAAATAAAATACAATCCCATATACACAATCTTTCACCTACAGTTGATCCAGAGGAAGGCAAAAAACCCGAGGAAAGCATGAATATAAATGTCAGTACCCAGTTATATTATGAAATTTATGGACCTTGCTTTGTGCACTGGTGCGCAGTCATATTGGAACAGGAAGGGGCCATCCCCAAACTGTTCCCACAAAGTTGGGAACATGAAATTGTTTAAAATGTCTTGGTATGCTGACGCCTTAAGAGTTCCCTTCACTGGAACTAAGGGGCTAAGCCCAATCCCTGAAAAACAACCCCCACACCATAATCCCCCCTCCACCAAATGATTTGGATCAGCCAGTGCACAAAGCAAGGTCCATAAAGACATGGATGAGTGAGTTTGTGGTGGAGGAACCTGACTGGCCTGCACAGAGTCCTGACCTCAACCCAATAGAACACCTTTGGGATGAATAAGAGCAGAGACTGTGTGCCAGGCCTTCTCGTCCAACATGAATAAATGAATGAATGAATGAATGATTTATAAAGCGCTGCAAATGCGAACTGAATTGCCTCAAAGCGCTAGATGCGTTCTCTGTTGTCAGCTTCTTAGAAAAGGAAGTCTTTAGTTTTTTCCTCAAGGCCTGATGGTTTTCTTCCATGCGGATGTAGGTCGGAAGAGCGTTCCATAGCCGAGGTCCTTGGACTGCGAATCTTCGTTCTCCCTTTGCTTTGTAGCGATATTTAGGAATGATGAGGAGGTTTTGGTTAGCTGATCGAAGACTGCGATTGGGTGTATAGTGTTTTATTTTCTCTCTGAGGTATTGAGGAGCGTTTCCTTGTATGCATTTGTGGGTGAGGCAGAGGGTCTTGAATGTGATCCGATTCTTTACGGTTAGCCAATGTAGGCTCTTTAGGGATGAGGAAATGGACTCCTAGGGTTTTTTCCCTGTTAACAGTCTTGCCGCCGTGTTTTGAATGAGTTGTAAGCGCGTAAGCTGATATTGGGGTAGTCCTACGTAGAGCGAATTTGCGTAGTCGAGTCGGGAATTGATGATTGTTCCAACAACTGCCGCTTTGTCCTCTTCTGGGATGAAGGGGATGAGTCTACGTAGCAGGCGGAGGAGATGGTGAGATCCGCTCACCACTGATCCTATTTGTGCATCCATTGTCATTCCTGAGTCAAAGATGACTCCAAGACTCTTGGCTTTGGTGCTTGGAGAGATGGTCTGTCTGAAGATGGTGGGAGGTGTCCACGGAGTCTTATGCCGCGTACACACGGTCGGACTTTTCGGCTACAAAAGTCCGACAGCCCATCCGACAGACTTTCGACGGACTTTCGGCGGACTTGCGGCGGACTTTCTAACGAACAGACTTGCCTACACACGATCACACAAAAGTCCGTTGAATTCTTACGTGATGACGTACACCGGACTAAAATAAGGAAGTTCATAGCCAGTAGCCAATAGCTGCCCTAGCGTGGGTTTTTGTCCGTCGGACTAGCATACAGACGAGCGGATTTTTCGACCGGACTCAAATCCGTCATAAAGATTTGAAGCATGTTCCAAATCTAAAGTCCGTCAGATTTTCGACCGAAAAAGTCCGCTGCAGGTCCGATGAAGCCCACACACGGTCGAATTGTCCGCCGGGTTTGGTCCGTCGGCGTCCGTCTGACTTTTGTAGACGAAAAGTCCGACCGTGTGTACGCGGCATTAGTTTTGGAATTTTTGTTAGCGTGTAGGAGAAGAAGTTCTGTTTTTGAACCGTTGAGTTTGAGGGAGCTAATGGTCATCCAGTCATCTATTAAAGTGAGGCATTTCTCTAATTGCTGATGGTGGTCTTTTTGTCCGGTGATGCGAAGGTAGAGTTGGGTGTCATCAGCGTATGAGTGGAAGCAGAGGTCCGTTTTTCTGATGATATTGAGAAGTGGGCGGATGTAGATGTTGAATAACACTGGTGACAAGGGTGAGCCCTGAGGGACTCCACAGGAGATTGCCCGGGTTTCCGAGGTGAATGTTCCTAGTTTCACTATCTGAGAGCGATTCTCTAAAAAGGATGCAAACCATTTTAGAGCAGAATCTGTAGCTCCTGCTACTTCTGTGAGGCGGACAAGTAGAGTATTGTGGTCCACTGTATCAAATGCTGCACTGAGGTCTAACAGTACCAGGAGACACGATTCTCCGTCATCTGCTGCTTCGAGGGCGTCGTCCCATATTTTGAGAAGTGCTGTTTCTGTGCCATTGCCTGGGCGGAAGCCTGATTGCAGAGTTGTTGTGTGTCCAGGTGGCGTTGTAGCTGTTGTACTACTGCTTTCTCCATAATCTTGGAGATGGTGTTGAGGCTTGTTATCGGTCTGCGGCAGTGAGAGCCCATTCACACAGGGGCAACTTGTCAGGCGACCTAGTCGCCTGACAAGTCGCCTCCCGTTCTGTACAATGGAACCGTTCTAATCGGAGCGACGCAAGTCGCTCCGACTTAGAAAAAGGTTCCTGTATGACTTTGGGGGCGACTTGGGGCGACTTGCATAGACTTCTATACAGAAGTCGTTTTGCAAGTCGCCGCGGAAGTCATTTGCAGGTCGCCTCGCTGAGGCGACCTGCAAGTCGTGTTGCCCCTATGTGAACCAGGTCTTAGGGTCCTTAGGGTCGAGATTGGGTTTCTTTAGCAGGGGTTTGACGATGCCTTGCTTGAGGGTGGTTGGCACAATCCCTTCTTTGAATGATTGATTTATGAGGTGTGTTATGGTAGGGGCCAAGATGTCGGAACATTTTTTCAGGAGTTTTGTGGGAATGATGTCGTTTGGTGATGTGCTGTCTCGAAGGCTTCTGATGATGTTTTTAGTCGTGTCTATGGTGATTGGGGACAAAGAGAAATTCGGTGGTTGAGTGATGTTCGTGTCGATATCCTCTTTTTGCTTTGGTTGAGTGAGGTTGGTTGTTATTTTCTGATGAATTGATTTACGAATGTTGTCGATTTTGTCGATGAAGAAATTTGATAACTCATTGCAAAATTCTTGAGTATCGTTTGCTGGGGGCTCTAAGCAGGTTGGGTTCATTGACTGGGCAACTATTTTGAAAAGTTCCCGCGAACGGTTTAAGGCAGTTGAGATGGTGTTCGAGAAATGTTCTTTTTTGGCTTTGAAGATTGCCTTGTGGTATTTCACAGTGAGTAATTTGTAGTTTGTATGGTTTTCCTTGGTAGGATTTCTTCTCCATGCTCTTTCAGCTCTTCTACGTTCTTGCTTGAGTAAGGTGAGAGTGCCATTAAACCATCTCGAGTTTTTTTTGCGGACGAGCGTTCTGCGTTTTGG
The DNA here is from genome assembly GCA_037952835.1 of Lithobates septentrionalis. Classification (NCBI taxonomy): domain Eukaryota; kingdom Metazoa; phylum Chordata; class Amphibia; order Anura; family Ranidae; genus Lithobates; species Lithobates septentrionalis. Next base: position 64,531 of record JBBDGP010004937.1, read on the forward strand.
CGCCACTGAGTCTGCTGTTTGTAGTAATACCTTGTTTAGGAAGTTGAGTGTTTGTTCCGTTGAGACGTTTAAGTTTAGCAAAGGTATTTTGTTTGATAATGTAGTTTTGAAGAGTTCGGAGTGTAGTAACATCAGTGCCTGACCTCACAAATGCTCTTCTGGAAGAATGGTCAAACATTCCCATAGACACACTCCTAAACCTTGTGGACGGCCTTCCCAGAAGAGTTGAAGCTGTTATAGCTGCAAAGGGTGGGCCAACTCAATATTGAACCCTATGGACTAAGACTGGCATGATATCAATGTTCATGTGCGTGTAAAGGCAGCCGTACCAATACTTTAGGCGATATAGTGTATGTAAAGCACTTTGTAAATTGCCTGCGCTATAGAAAAATCTGTAATAAATAAAATATCCTTGGAGATTAACATTTAAGTACAGCACATCCGGAAAGTATTCACATCGCTTCACTTTTTCCACATTTTATGTTACAGCCTTATTCCAAAACTGATTAAAGTGGATGTTGTAAAGAACATAGCACATATCATGAGGGACTCCATTTTAGTTCTAAGACACCATCTTATGTTTTACAGGAAAATTGAGAAAACTCATATTTGAGTTTCAACTGAAACCCACATTATCTTTAAGCTGTTATCTATAGAAAACCTTTTCAAGGTTTTCTATACATTTCAATATAGCTAGAATGTGGAATTTGTCCTAGCTCATGTTTGTTCTTGATAAGATAAGTGCTTCCTTCAACACCTGTTAAAGAATATTCTAATAGTAGAAATGATGCAAGATTTTGTTTTATAACACCAGCTAATAGGTAAATATTAACTGAACCTATTTTCATTTCAATGACATGTATAAGGTTAGTAAAACTCCTCCCATCCCTCAAATGACATAAATGCTGTATTTCTGACAAACTCTAATTAGATATCATTAAGTGGCTAAGCAAACCTGTCTCCTGTGTCACTTTATTGATATCTCCAGGCCTGGGGGTCTACGGAGGTCTTCCTGCATTACCTGAACCAATCTGGGTGGTCTTAGAAGCAGAAATTTCCTACAGAACTGGGGGCTCGTCATCTGGGAAAAAAGCCAAAAATCATCTGAAGGTGAGTCTTTATTTTGTCTTTATTGACGAAATATTTCTTGCCTCAGCTCTGATTAAAGCTTTTTAGACCCGTAAATTAGTAGGGGATAAGAACCACGCCAGAGGTTAATATTGGAGGGTTTTTGGGAAACCCACAAAGATAAGCAGTACTGCATACACATATATAGAGACATTCCTTTTGGGAAGGGATATGAAGTGGTTAATGAGGAAATAGACTCCGGTGACCCCAAAATCTTTTGCTTTTTCTTATCTATCGCATTAGAAGTTATAAGATAATCTGTCGTGTGTGTGTGGGTCAGAAGACTGGGTGGTAAGAACAGTCGGCTCCCACTGTCAATATGGGTCAGAAACAAGGTAAAGAAGATCCTCCCCCTCTTCCCAATCCAGGAGAAACGTGTAAGGATTTTGTAGCCAGAATTTGTGGTACTAATTATGAATTCATAGTCCCATGGGTTTCAAATTTAGCGGGATGGACCGAAGCCATACACAGTGTGTAGACCCTTTTCCCTGGGATGGCGCTAATGACGAATTTCACATAGATATGATAAAAGGATTGTGTTTGGGAGATAAGAGAGCTTTCCCTTGGTACCCCGGGGATCCTCAATGGGATATGGATTATATGGAAAAGGGAGGAGAGAACTGGTTAAAATACGCCCCATATTGGTTTCAGAGGGATAATAAGAAACAGAAAAAGCCCACCAAATGTTTAAGTAAGGAAGATTATGACCAGAAACATAGAGAAGAAGCCGATAAAAAGAGATTTGTCCCTGACCCAATAGCCCCACCCCTGCCAATAGTCAGTCATCCTCCACCTGCATATGTACATGTCTATCTGAGTTTAAGAAAGGAAGATATTGATCTTCTGGCTGGACATTATGCAACCAGACAACGGCAGGTCCCCCTCGCTCCACAACCACAACAGCAGATGCCTCCCGCTCCACAACAAGATAGACAGCACCCACAGAGGGCCCGAGTCGAGGTAGGGGAACCAGAAGATGATCAGGGAGCTATAGGAGGGGTAGTTTCACCACCTGGCCAAGAGCAGGAGGAAGAAGACGTTAAAGGGGATAGAATACTTAGTCCCCCTAAAACAAAGAGTGGAACTGTATATAGTAACACTAACCTTCAAGCACCTTTCATGACCATTGGAAATGAATTATTAAAAAAGGTAATAGACATTGAGGACATTGACAGGATAGTAAAACATTGCCCCAAACCCACCGCCTCTGCAGGAGGCACTTTAATTTACTTAAAAAAGGCCTGTAAGGGTAGAAATTACACACAGGAAGACATGCGTCTTATCATTGATGGTATCATAGGACACACCAGTTCCTGGAGTTGGGCAAATGTTCCAAGTATAAACACTATTGACACTGGAAACGCGGGAGCATATGGGTTAAACACAGTACCAGGTAGGAACACCATGTGGACAGAATTAGAGACTGAAATGATGAGAGTATTTAAAAATTAAAGTTCCCTCCCTACTGCCATAGCATGCAAACAAAAGTCAGGAGAAAATGTAGTTGAATTCTGGAAAAGGTTTCATGAAAATTGGACAACAGAAGCTGGATTAGCTACAACTGCTGATGTGGGAGCTTTGTTTATTCAAACTTTTATGAATAATCTAAAACCCCAGTTCGCCTTGGTGGTAAAACAGATGATATCTGAATGGACCACACAGACGATTGACCAATTTCAGGAAACTTTAATACAGAAAGAAGCAGCAGGGTGTTTTGATGTAATAAAAGAGAAAGCAGTGAGTACCCTTTATCAGGGTGGAGTGCAAACTCAGCCTCCCCAAGATAATGGACAATGGGGCAGTGGAAACAGAGGCAGAGGAAGAGGAAGAACAAAAGGGAGAGGGCATGGTTTTTCCAGACCACCCCAGCAGTCCCGCACATGTTGTTTTAACTGTGGACAACAGGGTCACTGGAGAAATCAATGTCCTTATGAATGGAATAACCCAAATACTCAAGATCAAGATCAAATGCATACACAGGGACCCCAATCTAGCCAACCGAATCAAGTTGCCCCAAAGCAACAGGGTCCCCGATTCCCTATACAGTGGAATCAACAGCAACTAAAATGAAGCTGCCCGGAAGGTAGTATCCCAGCATTTCCTTTGATCTCACACTCTTACAATGAACAACCAATTGTGACCCTATATGTCAAAAATAGGCCTGTTCCGTTTTTAACCGATTCAGGGGCAACTCGGAGCACCCTCAGTGAGGACTACTACAGAGGTGAGACTAAAATTGCTGAACCTTCTATGGGAATTAATGGGATACTTACCAAAACATACAAAACACCACCTTTACCAGTAAGTGATGTTGAAAGGGGAGGTGCAACAGTCTTGCATCATTGTTTCAGGATTATACCAAATTGTCCTGTGAATCTCTTGGGTAGAGATCTGATGGGAAGATTGGGTATAACACTGAAAATGACTACTGAAGGAGGGGTCTTCGTACACTCCAAGGTAATACCAATATATTACACTGAGGATAGTGATCTCCCTCCACCAGATGATCCGGTATGGTCAAAAAGCTCCTTGGATGTAGGTCTTATTTCTTGTACCCCATACAAGGCAGCTTTAAAATCATGGGCACAGCCGGTTTATCACAAACAATACCCCATTTCAAAAGAAAAAGAGGAAGGAGTGGCCCCAATGGTGGAAAGGTTCCTGCAGCAAGGAATTCTTAAAGAGACACTGTCACCCTACAACACCCCCATTAACCCAGTAATGAAGCCGGACGGCTCTTACAGGTTTGTACAAGACCTCAGAGCTATAAACAACCTAGTGATACCCATTGCTCCTATAGTGCCTGATGTGCCATCACTCTTAACCTCCATACCATCCAATGCAGAGTATTTTTCGGTCATTGACCTTTGTAATGCATTTTTTTCAGTTTCTGTTGACGAAGAGACACAGCCTATCTTTGCATTCAATTTCAGAAACCGCCAGATGACGTGGTGTAGATTACCCCAGGGCTATGTAGACTCCCCTGTAGTATACACAGTGGCCCTCCAGGCAACCCTGCGGTCTTGGACACCCCGCCATGGTTCAGTCCTACTCCAATATGTTGATGATTTGTTGTTGTGTAGTCCAAGCCAGAAAGCATGTAAAAATGATGGTTTAGATCTGTTACATTGGTTAGCAGACAATGCTCACAAGGTTTCTAAGAAAAAGCTACAATGGTGTCAGGAAACTGTTGAATACCTTGGTTTTGTACTCTCCAAAGGAGAAAGGAAAATCAGTCACAAGAGAGCTGCGGCTCTCGTGGGTCTGCCCCGCCCACTTACTAAGAAGGACATGCTATCCTTTCTTGGAATGATTGGTTACTGCCGCCAATGGATACCTGATTGTTCCTACTATGATAATCTCCTTAGGCAAGCCACAGGTACTGACATGCCAGATTGTGTGAAATGGAATGATGAAATGTACAATGCTTTTGTGTATCTTAAAACTGCAATGGTCACATCTCCTGGACTTGGACTACCTGAATATGGTAAAATGTTTCACTTGTTTGCAAGGGACAACTGTAAAACAATGGCGGGGGTCCTGGCTCAGGAGCATGGGGGGAAACTCCGCCCAATTGCGTTTTTTTCAAAAGTTGTGCCGATGCCGGTACAGGGAATGCCGGCGTGTCTCAGAGCTCTGGCATCCTGTGCGATGGTGGTGGAAATGGCTACATCATTCACTCTAGGACATGCCACCACACTACACACCACTCACAATGTATCCATTCTACTAAAGAACATCCATACCCAGCACATGTCAGCCCAGAGGCTGAGCGGTTATGAAGTAATTTTACTTTCTAACCCAAAACTTGAGATCAAATATGCCTCTCCCACTTCTGGCCCAGCTCCAATCCTGAATGCCTTGCTAGGCTTGAAAGGTGAAGAAGATGAGGTAGTGCCTCAACATGAATGCATGGACCTCATCCACCAAGACACATCCCCGAGACCAGACATGTCTTCAACTGCTCTCCCTGGAGCACAGAATGTCTTTGTGGATGGGTCTTGTTCAAGACCAAATGATAACACATACCATGCAGGGTATGCTGTTGTTCAGCTGCCTGATAAAATACTGGAAGCAAACCCTGTCCCATTCCAATCAGCACAAGCTGCAGAACTTATAGCCCTTACTCGAGCTTGTCAGCTTTTTGAAGGGCAGGATGTAAACATTTACACAGACTCCAAGTACGCGTACGGTGTTGCGCATGATTTTGGAGTCATATGGAAAAGGCGGGGCTATATAGCAGCAGACGGTAAATCCATCTCACATTCCACGCTTGTCACAAGTCTGTTAGAAGCTATACAATTACCAAGGTCCATAGCTATACTACACTGTAGGGCACATACAGGGCAACAGGATGACATAGCCAAAGGCAACGCCTTAGCTGACAAAGCAGCAAAAGAAGCAGCATCCACACAGCCTGCAAACATACAAATGCCATTACTCTCACCAGAAATTCCTCTTTTGGATCAAACATTGCGTGATCTCCAAGCATATGCCACAGAACAAGACATCCAGCAATGGAACTCAATAGGTGTGCAGACAAACCCAGAAACTGACCTTGCCTGCCAAGAGGGGAGACCATGTATCCCTGTAGCCAGTGCACCCATTTTTATTTCACAATACCATGGGATAGGTCACAGAGGGTGGAAAGTCACATGTGAACTTTTGGATAAGGATTTTTACATTCCAGGTCTTCCCTCTCTCGTTAAGGCATATGTTTCCAGATGCATCACATGCATTCGGAATAACCCTAGCAACCCTCACAAAGCAAAACACGAACATCTGATATATCCATCTACACCATTCACTCATCTGCAGATAGATTTTACACACATGCCCAAACTAGGTAAAAGACAGGAATATTTGCTAATAATAGTGGACATGTTCTCAAGATGGATAGAATTGTTTGTAACTACAAAGGAAGATGCACAAACAGTAGTGAGGATTCTGATACAAGAAATTATCCCAAGGTGGGGTTGCCCACTACAGATCAACTCTGACAATGGTCCTGCATTTGTGGCCAAAGTTTGTCAAGACCTGGTAAAAACACTGAAAATAGAATGGAAGTTTCATATTCCTTACCACCCCCAGAGTTCAGGTATAGTGGAAAGGATGAACAGAACCATTAAAGATAAGATCAGGAAGGCCACTGGAGGTACGTATGCAAATTGGAAGAAGGTCCTACCAGCTGTACTAGCCGAGGTAAGAATGACACCCTCTAAAAAGACAGGATACTCTCCTTTTGAAGTCTTAATGGGTAGGCCATTCCCCACCCCATGGGCCAGACAGCCACTTATGTTAGAAAGAGGGGACCTAGATCTTATTCAGGAAGAATATGTAAAAAAACTTATTGAAACTTTGGATAAAGTTGAAAGGAATGTTGCTCGCACCTCTCCTTCTTCTTCACAGGAACCTACACACCCTTTCCAGGTGGGTGACACCGTGGTGGTCCAGAGATTGAACCGCACCAAGAAACAAGAGTTTCCCTTCGGACCCCCAACCACAGTGATCGCAGTCACCCGCACAGCTATTTTGGTAGAAGGACAACAGGCCTGGATTCATGCAAGTCGCGTAAAGAAGGTCAACCAGGACCCTAAGAAGCAAGGCAAAGATAAAGCACAGAGAGGTGAAGCAGGTGATATAAATCCTCGAACACTGAGTGAAGCAGGTGGTCAAGACTCTGAACAAGATGACGTCGCTTATTTCACCACGGACTTCTGGGAAGGCCTTGTGCCTCCTATGCTGGGCTGCCCTGATTGTGTTCCTGCCAACTTGGCTGATAACTAACTGTATTTATCATTCTGAAGATTTGGGACTCATAAAGGGTATTTGTGGGGCCTCTAACACTCTACAACAGAATAATACACATGACAGACACAAGAGAAATGAAAACTCAGAAAGTTTTACAGATAAAATGTTATTGTTGAAGTTTAAATATAGCTACGCCCAGAAATCTGGATTTGAAAAATGTTGGATATGTAGTAAACTCCATCCTAGCACTGTTAGAATCCCCTTAATGGCAGTACCTCTAAACTTCACCCCACTCCTTAATGGCACACCTCCTGTCGTTCTTACAGAAGTCATAAGAACACTTTCAAATAATACCCTTACTTTCCAAATTACTGGTAGAAGTCATTCCCCAGACTGGTGTTTTAAGTTGGGAAACTCCACAAATGGAGCTGAAGTTTGCCAACAAGCTAATATTAACTTTTCAATGACTTCAATTGAAAGCCCTTTCTTTCATACTTCAGAACCTGCCCTAAACACCACTCTAATAAACTTTCTTAACTCCAGTTCCACTTCCACAGTAGGACAATTATTGTCGAGTTTAACTTTTTCCAGTTTTTCTGATGAAATAATGGAAAAGAATTCTGATGATATTACTAAATTAAATATAGAAACTAGGGCAATTAGAAAACAATTAGAACTACACGAGTTAGCCATAGAAAGCATGAGTGCTGCCTTAACTGGGTTATGTGAAAACACAGAAGATTATGAGTGTTGTACCTGGTTTCATAACACAAGTATTGAAGTACCAGATTATTATGATATAATTGCACAACACCGGAAAGAAGTAAACAAATTACAAGATGAAGCTAGAAACATTGCTAAGACATGGGATCCTTTTGCAAACCTAAGTTCTGGGATAGGAATTTTGGCATAGATAAAAAGTGCTGCCATAACTATAATTATGATTGTTCTTTTTGTTTTGTTCCTATATGCCTGTTATAAGCTTATAATGTGTATAATTGTTAAGGCATCCCGAACCCCTGATCCTGCTGCTGCGAATAGGATTTATCTGAGTATGTATTATGATAGAAGAAAATTTACATAACTGTGAAAGATAGTGAGCCATATAAATAATGTCTCAAAGAGGGGATTGTAAAGAACATAGCACATATCATGAGGGACTCCATTTTAGTTCTAAGACACCATCTTATGTTTTACAGGAAAATTGAGAAAACTCATATTTGAGTTTCAACTGAAACCCACATTATCTTTAAGCTGTTATCTATAGAAAACCTTTTCAAGGTTTTCTATACATTTCAATATAGCTAGAATGTGGAATTTGTCCTAGCTCATGTTTGTTCTTGATAAGATAAGTGCTTCCTTCAACACCTGTTAAAGAATATTCTAATAGTAGAAATGATGCAAGATTTTGTTTTATAACACCAGCTAATAGGTAAATATTAACTGAACCTATTTTCATTTCAATGACATGTATAAGGTTAGTAAAACTCCTCCCATCCCTCAAATGACATAAATGCTGTATTTCTGACAAACTCTAATTAGATATCATTAAGTGGCTAAGCAAACCTGTCTCCTGTGTCACTTTATTGATATCTCCAGGCCTGGGGGTCTACGGAGGTCTTCCTGCATTACCTGAACCAATCTGGGTGGTCTTAGAAGCAGAAATTTCCTACAGATGTAAACCCGAATTTTTTTTTTTTTTATGTCATAATGCAGAGTATACGATTTCCTATCATTTGAGCCCAGTCTTGCCACAAAGAGTTAATCCATCTCTGAGCAATCCTCTTTTATTGTTCAGTGAGATAAATCTTGACAAACAGAGAAAAACTTTGTCAAATCCTCCCCCTTGCTGTGAGTGACAGGTGATTTACATCTCGTGCATTAGCCTAAGACATGCATTATTTTTTAATTCCCTCCCCCACTCCTTTCTTCATCACCTCTTCAAGGATTGGCTGTTCCACACCTCAGCATGATTTGGCATGCTGAAGTCATGTGGTTACTTTCCTGTCTTTTCACTGGATGTTAGAGATCATAGCAGAAGTTCAGTGTTAGAAATACACAGGAGAAAATGCATATTGAAAAGGGGAGTGTAGAGGTGGGCGGGGAGCCTACTGACATCACGACTCCACCCACCGAGCTCCAGACAACAGACCCGCCCACAGAATCTGCAGTTTTTCGGGTCTAATAACAGACAGAGGGGAGACATTTGACAGGTAAAGATACATGCAGGAGACATGTATATCCTTATAGATAACCCCTATGTCAGTAGTTTAGAAAGGATGACATTGGGTTTACATCCACTTTAAATTAATTCTTTTTCTTTAAGTGGACCTTCAGTAATTTTTTTCATCTTTCCATCCATGAAATCTTCTGCCCTTGTTGTTATTTTAACTTTGGATAGTAAAATATTTTTTTTCTGCCAGTAAATACCTTCTACAGCCCAATTCCTATTTATTGTCTGGTCATTAGCCTAGGCTTATGACATCATGCACAGCTCTCACTCTTATGAAGGGAAGGGGGGATGAGTTATAAGAGGGCCAATGAGAGCTGCAGGTGTGCCTCTGTGTGTCTGTGTAAATCCAGAAAGTGAACAGGCAGCAGCTTCAGCTGCCCACAGTTAAAAATGGCTGCAGCCAGACTCGATGGAGGGAGATTTCTGCAGCATTTTTGGCAGAAAAAAAATGTTTTACTATCCAAAGTTAAAACAACAACAAGGGCAGAAGATTTAATAGATGGAAGATGAAAAAAAATTACTGAAGGTCCGCTTCAACTGCTTCTGAACCAGCCGCCACAGTTTTACTGTGGCAGGTTGGCTCCCCTGCGCGAAATCACGTTATAGTATGTGATCTCCTGGTGTCTGGATAGCAGGCGCGCAGTCATGACCAGGAGACACAGAACAGGGACAAGTGTATGTAAACACACACTTCCCTGTTCTGTGCTGACAGGAGTGACAGATCGTGTGTTCCTATTAGCTAGGAACCACGATCTGTCACTTCCTGTAGTCAGTCCCCTCCCAGCTTCAGTTAGAATCACCTCCCAGGGAACACAGTTAACCCCTTCACTGCCAGTGACATTTTTACAGTAATCAATGCATTTTTAATCGCATTGATCGCTGTATTAATGCCAGTAGTTCCAAAAATGTGTCAGAATTATCCAATGTGTCCACCATTATGTCGCAGTCACGATAAAAGTCGCAGATCGCCGCCATTACTAGTAAAAAAAAAATAATAATAATAAAAATGCCATAAAACTATCCCCTATTTTGTAGATGCTATAACTTTTGCGCAAACCGATCAATATACACTTATTGCGATTTTTTTTTTTACCAAAAATATGTAGAATACATATCAGCCTAAACTGAGGAAAAAAAACATTTTTTATATATTTTTGGGGGATATTTATTGTCGCAAAAAGTAAAAAATAATGTGTTTTTTTCAAAATCGTCGCTTTTTTTGTTTATAGCGCAAAAAAATAAAAACCGCAGAGGCGATCAAATACCACCAAAAGAAAGCAGTATTTGTGGGGAAAAAAGGGACGTCAATTTTGTTTGGGTACAACGTCGCACGACCGCGCAATTGTCAGTTAAAACGACACAGTGCTGAATCGCAAAAAAGTGCTCTGGTCAGGAAGGGGGGTAAAATCTTCCCGGGGCTGAAGTATTACACAAACAAGATAGTTCTGTAACTTCTGCAACCTCTATGGCATTCAATGTAGGTTGCTCTCAACCTAATATCACTTTTTTTTTTTTAACAAGTAAAGTAAATTATTTTTTAATAACTATAGTAGACATAAATAACTGGACTATCTTCCAAAGTATATAGAAAAATCAATAGTATGTGGAACTGTAAATTCCCAAAAGGTCTGTTAGAAGGGAAAAGCAACCTGGCAGCACTCCTCATCCCATTGCTTTAATTCACATCTTTGTCACGCTAAGTTCTCCCTTGTTCTCTTTTCACACTTCTTATGTATCATTTTCACACTTCTTTTTATATCCACTCCATTGATTTTTTGTATTCATTTTCGTATTGGGGGGGGGGGGGGGCATATATTATTATCTCATTTATTCCTATCAGCCATTTCACATCTCAGAATAGGAATTGGTACATTTAGATTTATTTATTTATTACAAGCACTTATCCACTTGACACCCGGAAAAGATTTACCCCTCCTTTCCTGACCAGGCCATTTATTTGCGATACGCCACTGCGTTACTTTAAAGCGGGATTTTGTCCCTGAAAATTTTTTTTTAAAGTCAGCAGCTACAAACACTGTAGCTGCTGACTTTAAATAAGTAGACTTACCTGTCCTGGGTGCCCGCGATGTCGCCTGCCCGAGGCCGACCCGTCCCTCGGCTCTCGGGTCCCGGCACCGCCATCCTAAGTAAGGGAAACAGGCAGTGGAGCCTCGCGGCTTCACTGCCAGTTTCCTACTGCGCACGCGCGAGCGGCCCGGCGCTCTGTGAATGGCCCCGTGGTGTTCTGGGAACACACACAGGGCCGCTGACCGAGGAGCAGAAGACGCCGCGGAATAGGAAGAGGCAGATTAGGAAGACTGCCTAGCAACAAGGGTTTAGGCAAGTTTAAAAAAAATTTTTTTTTCAAATGTTTTTTTTTTAAAAAAATTTAGGATTTTTCATGCAATTTTTTTTTTTTAGGGTGGCCCTCTACTTTAACTGACTAGCAATGCTGTACATCAGGGATATGCAATTAGCGGACCTCCAGCTGTTGCAAAACTACAGTGTCATGCTTGTGGCTGTCAGAGTCTTGCTATGCCTCATGGGACTAGTAGTTCTGCAACAGCTGGAGGTCCGCTAATTGCATATCCCTGCTGTACATCAATGAAATGTATGTCCTTTTTTCCCACAAATTATTATTATACAGGATTTATAGAGCTTTCTTTTGATGGTATTTGATCCCCACTACGTTTTTTATTTTTTGCGCTATAAACAAAAAAAGACCGACAATTAAAAAAAAAGATTTTTTTACTTTCTTCTATAAAACACATCCAATAAAATAAAAAAAAAATTGAATTTCTTCATAAATTTAGGGCAATATACTGTATATTCTGCTACATGCTTTTGGTAAAAAAAAAAATCCCAATAAGCGTATATTGATTGGTTAGCGCAAAATAGAAAAAGAAGGCACTCAAAAGCCACGTCCGTAATATAGGGGAAGAAAGAAGGGGTACTACTGGCGGTACTACCAAAAATCGGACTTTATGGGCCAGGAAACAATGGAGAAAGAAATATTACAAATAAATCATCACATTTATTGAAAAATTACAAAATATACACAAAATTATTATAAAGAGTAAAAAACATCATACATATGCATTTCTGAAATTTGTACAGTGAGCCCTTGTGCGTCGTTTCTTTCTCCATTGTTTCCTGGCCCATAAAGTCCGATTTTTGGTAGTACCGCCAGTAGTACCCCTTCTTTCTTCCCCTGGTTAGCGCAAAAGTTATCCCGTCTACAAAATATGGGAGATATACTGGAATTTTGATTTCTTTCTTTATTTTTATACTGGTAACGGCGGTGATCAATGACTTATAGCGGGGACTGCAATATTGCGGTTGAAAATCAGACACTAATAGCGTGTACACACGAGCGGAATTTCCGTCGGAACAATCTTGGATGGTTTTTCCGACGGAATTCCACTCAAGCTTGCCTTGCATACACACGGTCACACAAAAGTTCTCTGAACTTTCGACCGTCAAGAACGCGGTGACGTACAGCACTACGACGCACCGAGAAAATGACGTTCAATGCTTCCGAGCATGCTTTGAATTGTTTCCGAGCACGCGTAGGAATTTTGCGCGTCGGAATTGGTACAGACGATCGGAATTTCCGTTCTGAACTTTTTCCGACCGAAAAATTGAGAACATGCTCTCAATCTTTTGCTGGCTGGAATTCCGCCAGCAAAAGTCCGATGGAGCATACACACGGTCACATTTTCAGACCGAAAACTCTCATCGGTCTTTTGCTGGCCGAATTTCCGATCGTGTGTACGCGGAATCACTGACACTTTGTGGGAACCAGTGACACCAATACAGTGATCAGTGTTAAAAATATGCACTGTCACTGTACTAATGACGCTGGCTGGGAAGGGGTTAAACATCTAGGGGATCAAAGGATTAAATGTGTGCCTAACCAGTGTTTATGTGTTTACTATGTGGTGCTTTTACTAAAAAAAAAAATCCAGCACATCTCTGCTGACAGGACAGAGCTCCGCCTTGTTTACACAGGGAGAGCTCTGTTCTGTCTTTCTCTTCGCCGATCGGCGGGTGCCGGCAGACAACCATTGGCCGGCACCCACTGATTGGCTTGTGCTGTGACTAATTGCAACCCAAGCAGCATATATATATATATACACACACACGTGATTCTGTGCAGCTGGCCCGCACTGTCGCAGTATATGTACAGTGCATGGTTGGCAAATGGGTAAAGTGGACCTTCCTTGAAAAATGGAAGATCTGCTTTTCCCCACCCAAACAAAATTATAATGCAAAACATTACAAAAAAAACCAAAAAAAAAAGACTGCGGGACCAGCACCGGCCTAATAAACCAGACTTTAGAGGCTCAACATAGGAGACATAGGATAAAAAATAGAAATGTTATTGTACATAATTAAAATAAATGCATACAACCAAACACGTGTAGGTTGTGCCTAAGCAGTGACAGTTGGTGCTCCATTTTTGGGAGCGAGCCCCCCACCCACCACCCTGCCCGCCAGCTCACCAGCCCCACTCGCAAGCCCACCCGCCAGCCCTGCACTTACCCCCATCCAGGTCGCAGGCAGCTTCCCCGGCTTCTCCCCCCAGCCAATCCGGTCACTTCTCCTCCCGGCCAATTCGGTCTCAGGACTCGCTTCCTGTCCTGATTGGCTGGCAGGAGAAGCAGCAAGACAATAGCCAATGTTGATTCCCTATTTTTTGTCACAACTGGGTGGACTCGAGCCCAAACTTTGTGAAGCCCAATCAGAGTTCCTGTCTTTGCTGCATTTTTCTACTTTTTCTGCATTTAGAAAAAAAAAAAAATCTAATACAAAAATGTTAAATATTAAAAGTCTTTACATAAAAAAAAAAAAAAAAAATAAAAAATAAAGAAGAAACAATAGATGTTTTTAGTTCCTGCCTTTGCTGCATTTTTCTACTTTTTCTGCATTTTTAAAAAAAAAATCTAATACAAAAATGTTAAATATTAAAAAAAAGATAAACTGAAAAAGTTTCTTTTTTTTGTTTTTCATTTGGGCATCAGCCAGTCACAATGTTTATATCCCACATACACTTGAAGTACAACAGAGAAGGTAATTGTTGGTTGCCTGCCAAAACAGCAGGGAGTACGGTACGGAATATATCACTCGGCCATCTACCCAGCCATTGTTCAGTTGCAATGTCATAATATTATTGCTAAAGTGTTACTTATAAAGAATCAATGCCAAAAATTAGATAATACAATCCTGATCTAATCATGTGGTTTCTTCCACCATCTTCTACTTTATTACTGGAAACAGAAGTGAAGTAGGGGGTAGCAGGAGAAATGATTGCGCACAGCACGGACCCAGAAGATCGACGTTCCCGGATATGTTCGTTTAGCAGGGGACTTTTGTTTCATAAAGAAAAGAGGCACAAAAGTCCACACATTAAATCGGTGTTCAGGCCAAAAAAAAAGAAAAAATTAAAAGCCAGCAGCTACAAATACTGCAGCTGCTGGCTTTTAGCAATAGAACACTTACCTGTCCTGGAGTCCCGCGATGTCGGCACCGCAGCCGATGTTTCCATCAATGTATACATGATGGTGTTGCGCTGTGTGTGGTATACAAATTTGTATCAACTCAATATACAAAATATATAAAATACCATGTGATGAAAAAAAGTCTAGAACCAAATATATAAAATCTATATAACCATATTTGACATCGAACGAATAAGTGAACAAATAAATAAACAGTGTGATAAAGCCCAACGTGCACCACTGAGTGTGCAATAAAGCTGGATAAAACCAATATAGTCCGGTAGTGAGAGTGATAAAACAAGAAACAAATTCCACTGTAATGCCCCGTACACACAGTCGGACTTTCCGACGGAATATGTGCGATCTGAGCTTGTTGTCGGAAATTCCGACCGTGTGTGGGCTCCATCGGACTTTTTCCATCGGAATTTCCGACACACAAAGTTAGAGAGCAGGCTATAAAATTTTCCGACAACAAAATCCGATCCTTTAAATTCCGATCGTGTGTAGACAAATCCGACGGACAAAGTGCCATGCATGCTCAGAAAAAATTAGGAGATGAAAGCTATTGGCCACTGCCCCGTTTATAGTCCCGGCGTACGTGTTTTACGTCACCGCGTTCAGATTCGGATTTTCCGATAACTTCGTGTGACCGCGTGTATGCAAGACAAGTTTGAGCCAACACCTGTCGGAAAAAATCCATGGATTTTGTTGTCGGAATGTCCGATCAATGTCCGACCGTGTGTACGGGGCATTACAGTCTGAAATAATGTTCCACGCAATAGTGAATCCCTCCACCGTGAGCAATCAATCGATCGGTGCCCAGCTAATCTTCTAATGGTGGCACCTCTGTGTGCACAAGCCTCTCACCTCACTGCCGTAAGGTATACGGCATAGAAGGAATTATAGGTGAACTTCAAACGTCCTTTTGACCAGCTCCAGTGAACTTAAACGATTGTGGTCTCAGTATGTGGGGTTTAGATAAAAAAAGAAAAAAAGTCAGCCCATAGCATAATCCCATATGAGGTAGTTTGTGGTGACACGCATAATAAATAAACTCACTTATTATATATAATAGCAGGCATCAATACACGAGCGCCAAGCTCGTATCCTTCTGCCCAGATTTTGTAGTTAGATGTTCAGGTCCCTCTGTTAATATCCTCAGTATGCAGGGGGAGTTTTAGGGCCAAAGAAAGGAAATGCCCATAGTGTAATCCCGTATAACAAGGTTGATTAAACACAAGCAGAGTAAAAGCAAACACTCACGTTTAAAAGCAGTAAAATAGCAGCAATCCATAAGCACCGAGCTCATATGTACAGCCAGTTCCTAGTAAACCTATTGCTCCAATCCTGACGCGTATCGTCACATCACGTGACTTTATCAGAGGATGGATCCTCTGATGAAGTCACGTGATGTGACGATACGCGTCAGCATTGGAGTAGTAGGTTTACCAGGAGTTCATTTATTATGCGTGTCACCACTAGGGATGAGCTTCGTGTTCGAGTCGAACGAATGTTCGACTCGAACATTGGCTGTTCGGTCGTTCGCCGAATTCCGAACCTTATGGGCCGTTCACAGTGTTCAGCCAAAACTACAAGTTAGTGTGGTGCGTCCTCCTCACAGTGTTCAGCTAAACCTACAAGTTAGTGTAGTGAGACCTCTGCACAGTGTTCATCTAAAGCTACAAGTTAGTGCAGTGCGTCCTGCTCACAGTGTTCAGCTAAAACTACAAGTTAGTGTAGTGAGACCTCTGCACAGTGTTCAGCTAAAGCTACAAGTTAGTGTAGTGCGTCCTGCTCACAGTGTTCAGCTAAAACTACAAGTTAGTGTGGTGCGTCCTCCTCACAGTGTTCAGCTAAACCTACAAGTTATTTTTTTTGCGAGCTCTGCACAGTGTTCAGCTAAAGCTACCTGTAGAAGGTTGGTGGTGTTTTCCTGATCCTATCAATACCGCAGGCAGCTAAAAAAGCTACAAGTTATTTTTTTGCGAGCTCTGCACAGTGTTCAGCTAAAGCTACCTGTAGAAGGTTGGTGGTGTTCTCATACTACAGGCAGGCAGTTGATTTTGCTAGCTGCAGTATCAGTACATACATATATATATATATATATATATATATATATATATATATATATATATATATATATATATATATATATATATATATATATATATCCCAGCTTAGTGCAGCTACAGGCCATTATTATGTCTGGAAGGCCAAGAAGGAGAGGCAGACAGTCACAAGCGAATAAGAGAGGGAAAGCAGGCTCTGTGTCTAGTGCTGGTCGTGGAGACGGTGCATCCTCATCAGCACGTGGCCGTGGGACACGCTTGGCCTTTTTTTCTGCAGGTGGCCGTGTTGAGCCGCAACATGCGGAAGACTTGGTCGAGTGGATGACCAAGCTGTCGTCATCCTCCTCATCCTCTCTCACCCTTGCTCAGGGTACTTTGTCTGGCAAAGCAACGGCCTCTTCCCTCGGCTCAATGTCATCAGTGACTCCTTCCCTAGCCCCACCATGTCCTCCTGAGGAGTCCCTCGAACTGTTTGACCACAGTGTTGGGTACATGCTCCAGGAGGATGCCCAGCGTTTGGAAGGCTCTGATGATGATACTGAGCTTGATGAAGGCAGTAACATGAGCACGAACAGAGGGGGTGCCCAAGAAGGACAGCAATCTGGCAGTCATGCTCCCCCTGCTGCAGCATACTGCCAGGTTTGCTCCAGTGATGAGGAGGGAGGGGATGATGAGGTCACTGACTCAACGTGGGTGCCTGATAGGAGAGAGGAGGAGGAGGCGGCACATCACCAACGAGGCAGGATGCCCTCCAGGGGCCAGCCTAAGGGCAGCACATTGACTGCATCACACCCCAAAGCTCCACATGTGCAGGGAGCTGCAGTCTCTGCGCGTTATTCAAAAAGTTCTTTGGTGTGGGCCTTTTTTGAGACGAGTGCATCAGATCGCACCGCTGCTATTTGCAACATATGTCTCAAGCGTATCTCGTGTGGCCAAAACATCTCCCGCTTGGGTACCACATGCTTGACCAGACATATGTTGACCTGCCATGCAGTTCGTTGGCAAGCGTATCTAAAAGACCCACACCAAAGAACAAAGAGGACCTCTCCTTGCTTCTCATCAGCTGAGATCTCCAACCCCAGTATACCTTCAGTCCTCTCTGAGACCTGCACTGAGAGGAATGAAGGTGTAGAATTAGGTGTGTCACAGCCAAATACTTGTGGGCAATCTGCTTTTGGTTCACCGACATCAGATTGTACCAGGCAAATTTCCCTGCCCCAGCTGCTGCACCGCCGAAAGAAGTTTGCTCCCAGCCATCCACATGCCCAGCGGTTGAATGCTAGCTTGGCAAAATTGCTAGCACTTCAACTGCTGCCTTTTCAGTTGGTAGACTCTGCCCCCTTCCGTGAGTTTGTGGAATGTGCGGTTCCTCAGTGGCAGGTACCCAAACGCCACTTTTTCTCAGGGAAGGCGATTCCGGCTCTCTACCGGCATGTGGAAGGCAATGTCCATGCCTCGCTGGACAGGCGGTCAGCGGTAAGGTGCATATTACCGCTGACTCATGGTCCAGCAGGCATGGACAGGGACGTTACCTAAGTTTCACGGCGCATTGGGTGACTCTGCTGGCAGCTGGGAAGGATGCAGGACAAGGTGCAGTAGTGTTGGAGGTTGTTCCGCCACCACGCCTCCAAAATGCCACTACTAATGATTGTGACACACCTCTCTCCTCCACCCCCTCCTCTTCTTCTTCTTCTTCCTCCATGGCCTCTTCCTGTGCTTTTTCCTCGGAACCAGCGGTGCTCTGTAGCCGTTCAAGGGGCTACACAAGTACGCAGGCCAAAAGATGCCATGCGGTGCTTGAGCTGGTGTGCTTGGGGGACAGGAGCCACACTGGGGAAGAGGTTCTGTCAGCTCTGTAGGCGCAGGTTCAGAGGTGGTTGACGCCACGCCAACTTAAGGCAGGAATGGTGGCTTGCGACAATGGCACCAACCTCCTCTCTGCCCTCCGACAGGGACAAATGACCCATGTGCCCTGTTTGGCTCACGTCCTTAACTTGGTGGTGCAGCGGTTCTTGGGCAGGTACCCAGGCTTACAGGATGTCCTGAGACAGGCCAGGAAAGTGTGTGTGCATTTCCGCCTGTCATATAATGCCAGTGCTCGGCTGGCAGACCTCCAAAAGGAGTTTAACCTGCCCAAGAACCGCCTAATCTGTGACATGCCCACCAGGTGGAACTCAACGTTGGCCATGCTGCAGCGGCTGCACACGCAGCAGAGAGCCATCAATGAGTACCTGTGCGACTATGGCACCAGGACAGGGTCAGGGGAGCTTGGTTTTTTCCCCATGCCAATGGGCCATGATCAGGGATGCATGCACTGTCCTGTCACCATTTGAGGAGGCCACGAGGTTGGTGAGCAGTGACAGTGCATGCATCAGTGACACTGTCCCCCTTGTCCACCTGTTGGAGCACACGCTGCGTGGAATAATGGACAGGGCACTTGAGGCAGAACAGAGGCAGGAAGAGGAGGACTTCCTTAGCTCTCAAGGCCCCCTTTATCCAGACAGTGTTCCTGCGTGCCTGCCGATCACACAGGAAGAGGAGGAGGAGGAGGAGGAGGAAGATTGTGTCAGTATGGAGGTGGAGCCTGGCACTCAGCATCAGCAGCAGTCTTTAAGGGATCAGTCCCAAGAAACACATGGACTTGTACGTGGCTGGGAGGAGGTGGCTGCGGACCATGTCGTCCTTAGTGACCCAGAGGACTCCGGACCGAATGCCTCAGCAAACCTACGCTGCATGGCCTCCCTGATCCTGCAAAGCCTGCGTAAGGATCCTCGTATTCGTGGTATCAAGGAGAAGGACCAATACTGGCTGGCAACCCTCCTTGATCCACGTTACAAGGGTAAGGTTGCGGACCTTATCTTGCCATCGCAGAGGGAGCAGAGGATGAAACATCTTCGGGAGGCCTTGCAGAAAGGTCTGTGCACCGCGTTTCCAGAGACTGGGAGGTTACAAACTCCTGTTTCTGGACAACGTGTTGCTGAGGCTTTGGTCAGTCAAAGAAGGAGCGGTGGAGAAGGTAGCCGTCTGACCGATGCGTTCAGACAATTTTTTGGTCCGCAGCCCCAAGGTATGATCGGTTCCAGCAACCATCGCCAGCGTCTGTTTTACATGGTGCAGGAATACCTAGGGGCAAGATCTGACTTGGACACCTTTCCCACCGAAAATCCTCTGGGTTACTGGGTCTTGAGGATGGATCGCTGGCCAGAGCTTGCACAGTATGCAATTGAGCTACTGGCCTGTCCTGCATCCAGCGTTCTTTCAGAACGCACATTCAGTGCTGCTGGAGGCTTTGTAACCGATCACAGGGTTCGTCTGTCCACCAACTCGGTCGATCGACTGACCTTCATAAAAATGAATCAGTCTTGGATCACCACCAGCTACCAAGGACCTGATGCTGATGTAACCGAATATTTTTTTTTGAAATCTCAGATCCCTTCAAAGACTGCCTATGCTGATGCTGAGTGACTATCCCTGAGTAATTATCCTCTTCCTCCTCAATCATCACGCTGATAGCTTGTAAGAACATTTTTGGTTCTGGGCACCACCACCAGTGCCTAAGGCCCAATTTTTCAGCCCCTGTTTAACAGGGGCGTGTAATTACAATTTTTTATGCAATACTTTGCAGCAGGGCTCGTTTCTGCGTTACAACTAGAGTATCTGTGAGGGGTTGCAGTGTTGTGGCACCAGCACCAGTGCCTAAGGCCCAATTTTTCAGCCCCTGTTTAACAGGGGCGTGTAATTACAATTTTTTATGCAATACTTTGTAGCAGGGCTCGTTTCTGCGTTACAACTAGAGTATCTGTGAGGGATTGCAGTGTTGTGGCACCAGCACCAGTGCCTAAGGCCCAATTTTTCAGGCCCTCTTTAACAGGGGCGTGTAATTACAATTTTTTGTGCAATACTTTGCAGCAGGGCTCGTTTCTGCGTTACAACTAGAGTATCTGTGAGGGGTTGCAGTGTTGTGGCACCAGCACCAGTGCCTAAGGCCCAATTTTTCAGCCCCTGTTTAACAGGGGCGTGTAATTACAATTTTTGATGCAATACTTTGCAGTAGGGCTCGTTCCTGCATTCCAACTAGAGTGTCTGTGAGGACTTACAGTGTTGTGGCACCAGCACCACCACCAAAGGCCCAATTTTTCTGCCCTTGTTCAACAGGGGCATGTAATTACAATTCTTGATCTAATATTTCACAGCAGGGCCCATTTCTGCGCCCACCAAGAGCGAGTGAGGACTTACAGTGTTGTGGCACCAGCACCACCACCACCACCAAAGGCCCAATTTTTCTGCCCTTGTTCAACATGGGCATGTAATTACAATTCTTGATCTAATATTTCACAGCAGGGCCCATTTCTGCGCCCACCAAGAGCGAGTGAGGACTTACAGTGTTGTGGCACCAGCACCACCACCACCACCAAAGGCCCAATTTTTCTGCCCTTGTTCAACAGGGGCAAGTAATTACAATTCTTGATCTAATATTTCACAGCAGGGCCCATTTCTGCACCCACCAAGAGCGAGTGAGGACTTACAGTGTTGTGGCACCAGCACCACCAAGACCACCAAAGGCCCAATTTTTCTGCCCTTGTTCAACAGGGGCATGTAATTACAATTCTTGATCTAATATTTCACAGCAGGGCCCATTTCTGCGCCCACCAAGAGCGAGTGAGGACTTACAGTGTTGTGGCACCAGCACCACCACCACCACCAAAGGCCCAATTTTTCTGCCCCTGTTCAACAGGGGCATGTAATTACAATTCTTGATCTAATATTTCACAGCAGGGCCCTGTGAGGGCTTACAGTGTTGTGGCCACAACAACACCTAAGGCCCAAATTTCCGCTGAGTATATAGGGCAGGCCCCTACTTTCAAACATCTAACTTACAAACGACTCCTACTTGCAAACGGAAGGAGACAACAGGAAGTGAGATGAAATCTACCCCTAGGAAGGGAAATTCTCTCCTGTAAGAGTTAATATGGGAAAAACATTTCTCCTTTCCACTGATGCTTTCCAATCCTTGTTCCACAAAAAACCCTAAATTTTCAAAAAACATTTGTCATTGGGACAAAAAGTGAGGTGAAATCTTCTGAAGAGGAGGACAGACAGCAAAACAAATGTCACAGGGGTGATAACCCTTCCCTATGTTTTCCAAAAAGCTTAGAAAAGATTTTTTGGCTGGAGCTAAACACGTTAAAAATGTACCCGTTCAAAATTACAAACAGATTCTACTTAACAACAAACCTACAGTCCCTGTCTTGTTTGCACCGCCTGTATACTGCTGTTCAGAGTATATAGGGCCTGGTGGCCCCACACCTTTCTTTATTTTAATTTGGGTGCGGGGTTCCCCTTAATATCCATACAAGACCCAAAGGGCCTGATAATGGACTGGGGGGTACCCATGCCATTTGTCTCACTGATTTTCATCCATATTGCCAGGACCGGACATTACATTAAACCCGCAAGCAGTTTTAAATGAGATTTTTTCCTTTAAAAATGACATTTGGTGCAGGGACTGTTCTAAACACGGGAAACACGCGCCACTTTACAGGCATACTATAGACACCCCCCAGGTACGATATTTAAAGGAATATTTCACTTTTATTTTTTACTTTAATCATCATTAAAATCACTGCTCCCGAAAAAACGGCCGTTTTTAAAAGTTTTTTTTGCATTGATACATGTCCCCTGGGGTAGGACCCGGGTCCCCAAACCCTTTTTAGGACAATACCATGCAAATTAGCCTTTAAAATGAGCACTTTTGATTTCGAACGTTCAAGTCCCATAGACGTCAATGGGGTTCTAACGTTCGTGCAAATTTTCGGTCCGTTCGCAGGTTCTGGTGCGAACCGAACCGGGGGGTGTTCGGCTCATCTCTAGTCACCACAAACGACCTCATATGGGATTACGCTATGGGCTGTCTTTTGTTCTTTTTTATCCAAACCCCACATACTGAGACCACGATCGTTTAAGTTCACTGGAGCTGGTCAAAATGACGTTTGAAGAACACCTATAATTCCTTCTATGCCGTATACCTTACGGCAGCGAGGTGAGAGGCTTCTGCACACAGAGGTGCCACCATAAGAAGATTAGCTGGGCACCGATCGATTGATTGCTCACGGTGGAGGGATTCACTGTTTGTGTGGAACATTATTTCAGACTATTAAAGTGGAATTTGTTTCTTGTTTTATCACTCTCAATGCCGGACTATATTGGTTTTATCCAGCTTTATTGCACACTCAGTGGTACATGTTGGACTTTATCATACTGTTTATTCATTTGTTCACGTATTCGTTCGATGTGACATTATGTTATATAGATTTTATATATTTGCTTATAGACTTTTTTCATCACATGGTATTTTATATATTTTGTATTTTGAGTTGATACACATTTGTATACCACACACAACGCAACGCCATCACGTATACATTTATATATTTTTTCTGCTTAGGATCAGTTAATCAGGTGCTTGTTGCAGTGTATTTAGCCCCCTATCTTCACAGCGCAGGAGTTACTTACCTTTTATATTGATGTTTCCATCAGCTGTCGGGTGCTGCCGCCACCATTGCGGGTAAGGGAACCCGGCAGTGTAGCTTTACGGCTTCACGCCGAAAACCCTGCTGCGCATGCGCAAGGCCCCGCTCCTCTCTGCACTCTGCTTTAAGGGCAGGTTTACACTGCTCCTGTAACTAAATAAAATGCTGAGCTTACAGTCCTGTTCACACGTTGTGTTTGCTTCGCTTCAAAAATTATCCCCCATGTCCCTTTCTTGGTGCTTCAAAGCGTCTCCAAAACCTCCATAGAAATGTAGCATCCTCTAGAGCAGCGATTCTCAAGCTTTTTACCTTCGAGGAACCCCTGGCAAAAAGTTTGAGATCTCGAGGAACCCCTGAAATAATGTTCACATCTACAGCTCACAATACTTTGGTATGATCAGCGAGCTGTTGATAACAAAAATTATTTGTAGAAATAGCATTAAAAGCGGAGTTCCACCCTGAAATGTTTTTTTTTTTAAGTCGGCAGCTACAAATACTGTAGCTGCTGACTTTTAATAAGGACACTAACCTGCCCAGGGTGCCTGCGATGTCGCCCCCCCCCAGGCCAATCCGTACATTGGATCGGGTGCATGCGCCGCCATTGTAACTAAGGGAAACTGGCAGTGAAGCCTTCAGGCTTCACAGCCGGTTTCCTACTGCGCATGTGCGAGTTGCAATGCGCTTTCTGAAAGGCCCCGTCACTTCTGGGACACACACAGGTCCCAGAAGGTATCGGGGGCAGAGCCAGAAGAGGAAATGACGTACCTCGCCCCGGCGAGGCTGGGATGGAAGTTCACCTTTTTACTCCTAAGGTAAGAAAAAAAAATTGTATATCCAAAAACGAGGGGCGGTCTTTCGTTTAAGACCAAGTACTAAAGTTGGGCGGATCTCCACTTTAGTGTGTGTGTGTGACACCGGCGCAAACCTGTATAGAAAACCAACTTAAATTTAATTTGATAACTGGTTGCTGCAGTCAAAAGACAAATTCCTCCAACAAGTCAAAGAAAAAAAGTGTGTATGTATATATCTAGTGTTGACTGCGCTACCTCAAGTGATATATTAACAAAAAAAAAAAAACCCTTTATCTAGACCAATCAAATAGGTGACATGATTAAATCTACATATACACCAATTAGATAATCACTAATAATTAATAACACCACTTATGTATCTTCCAATGATTATATAAAACACATTAATAAACCAATTATAGTCCAATTGTGCTTGTGTGCTGATGTGCTGTCATAATAATGCTCTATCAGCACACAAGCACAATTGGACTATAATTGGTTTATTAATGTGTTTTATATAATCATTGGAAGATACATAAGTGGTGTTATTAATTATTAGTGATTATCTAATTGGTGTATATGTAGATTTAATCATGTCACCTATTTGATCTCCACTTTAAATAAAAGAAATATTAAAACGTACCTATTTAATGTGAAACTTGTGCTGTTTATCTCATGTGAATGATCCATTCACTTGAGATAAACAGTGTGTGTGTGTGTGTGTGTGTGTGTGTGTGTGTGGGGGGGGGGGGCAGCAGGGAAGAGTACAGGGGCTCAGGAGGGCAGACTACATGAGGGGGAGCAGGGCACATTACCTGTAAGCAGGGCACATTACATGGGACAGGGCACATTACATGGGACAGGGCACATTGCATGGGACAGAGCACATTACATTACATGGGACAGGGCACATTGCATGGGACAGAGCACATTACATTACATGGGACAGGGCACATTACATGGGACAGAGCACATTACATTACATGGGACAGGGCACATTGCATGGGACAGAGCACATTACATGGGACAGGGCACATTGCATGGGACAGGGCACATTACATGGGACAGGGCACATTACATGGGACAGGGCACATTACATGGGACAGAGCACATTACATGGGACAGAGCACATTACATGGGACAGAGCACATTACATGGGACAGGGCACATTACATGGGACAGGGCACATTGCATGGGACAGAGCACATTACATGGGACAGGGCACATTGCATGGGACAGAGCACATTGCATGGGACAGGGCACATTGCATGGGACAGGGCACATTGCATGGGACAGAGCACACAACATGGGACAGGGCACATTACATAGGACAGGGCACATTGCATGGGACAGAGCACACAACATGGGACAGGGCACATTGCATGGGACAGGGCACATTGCATGGGACAGAGCATATTACATGGGACAGGGCACATTGCATGGGACCGGGCACATTACATGGGATAGGGCACATTGCATGGGACAGGGCACATTACATGGGACAGGGCACATTGCATGGGACAGGGTACATTGCATGGGACAGGGCACATTACATGGGACAGGGCACATTGCATGGGACAGAGCACACAACATGGAACAGGGCACATTACATGGGACAGGGCACATTGCATGGGACAGAGCACACAATATGGGACAGGGCACATTACATGGACAGGGCACATTGCATGGGACAGAGCACACAACATGGGACAGGGCACATTACATGGGACAGGGCACATTGCATGGGACAGGGCACATTACATGGGACAGGGCACATTACATGGGACAGAGCACATTGCATGGGACAGGGCACATTACATGGGACAGGGCACATTACATGGGACAGGGCACATTGCATGGGACAGGGCACATTGCATGGGACAGGGTACATTACATGGGACAGGGCACATTGCATGGGACAGGGCACATTGCATGGGACAGAGCACACAACATGGGACAGGGCACATTACATGGGACAGGGCACACAACATGGGACAGGGCACATTGCATGGGACAGAGCACACAACATGGGACAGGGCACATTACATTGGACAGGGCACACAACATGGGACAGGGCACATTGCATGGGACAGAGCACACAACATGGGACAGGGCACATTACATGGGACAGGGCACATTACATGGGACAGGGCACATTGCATGGGACAGAGCACACAACATGGGACAGGGCACACTACATGGGACAGGGCACATTACATGGGACAGGGCACATTACATGGGACAGGGCACATTGCATGGGACAGGGCACATTACATGGGACAGGGCACACTACATGGGACAGGGCACACTACATGGGACAGGGCACACTACATGGGACAGGGCACATTACATGGGACAGGGCACATTACATGGGACAGGGCACATTGCATGGGACAGGGCACATTACATGGGACAGGGCACATTGCATGGGACAGAGCACATTACATGGGACAGGGCACATTGCATGGGACAGGGCACATTGCATGGGACAGGGTACATTACATGGGACAGGGCACATTACATGGGACAGGGCACATTACATGGGACAGGGCACATTGCATGGGACAGAGCACACAACATGGGACAGGGCACATTACATGGGACAGGGCACACAACATGGGACAGGGCACATTACATGGGACAGGGCACATTGCATGGGACAGAGCACACAACATGGGACAGGGCACATTACATGGGACAGGGCACATTACATGGGACAGGGCACATTGCATGGGACAGGGCACATTGCATGGGACAGAGCACATTACATGGGACTGGGCACATTGCATGGGACAGGGCACATTGCATGGGACAGGGCACATTACATGGGACAGGGCACATTGCATTGGACAGGGCACATTACATGGGACAGGGCACATTGCATGGGGCAGGGCACATTACATGGGACAGGGCACATTACATGGGACAGAGCACATTACATGGGACAGGGCACATTGCATGGGACAGAGCACACAACATGGGACAGGGCACATTACATGGGACAGGGCACATTGCATGGGACAGAGCACACAACATGGGACAGGGCACATTACATGGGACTGGGCACACAACATGGGACAGGGCACATTGCATGGGACAGAGCACACAACATGGGACAGGGCACACAACATGGGACAGGGCACATTGCATGGGACAGAGCACACAACATTGGACAGGGCACACAACATGGGACAGGGCAAATTACAAGGGACAGGGCACATTACATGGGACAGGGCACACTACATGGGACAGGGCAAATTACATGGGACAGGGCAAATTGCATGGGACAGGGCACATTGCATGGGACAGGACAAATTACATGGGACAGGGCACACTACATGGGACAGGGCAAATTACATGGGACAGGGCACATTGCATGGCACAGGACACATTACATGGCACAGGGCACATTACATGGGACAGGGCACATTACATGGCACAGGACACATTACATGGCACAGGGCACATTACATGGGACAGGGCCTTTAAAACCCAATTGCTAACTGTTTTGCTAAATGTAGCACCATATATCCTGTAGAAATTCTTTTGAAGCTAGTAAATGAATGTACATAATTTTGTTTCTGCTGGCAAAATAAAAGTACATTATTGAGCTTTGTTTTTTTTTTTTCTCTTTTCTTTCTTCTTTTTAATTAGTTTTGGGGGTGGTGGTTTTGGGAAAGTGCAATATCTTTCTTTTATATCTTCTATATGTATTTGTGCACCAAAAGAAACTAATCTCTTCAGCACACCTGCAAGTAAATGATAAAGGTGGAATCTTTATATAACAGCTGTGGAGAATTTCAGGTAATGAATTCAGCTGGTGGATAGGCAGTGTTGTATGTGTCGGCCCTTTTTCGCAATGGTGCGATTTGACATGCGATTTGCCAAATCAGCGGCAATTGCACCGTTCTTATTGGTGCGGCGCCACAGTTTTCAAAAGTAGTTTCTGTATTACTTTTTGGCAACTTCGGGGTGCGATTTTTATTGACATCCATGCAGAAACCTGCACAGATGTCTCTGAAATTCCCCCCCACAGTCGGGACTGACATGCGGGAATGAAATCGCGTGAGTTCAGTTGAACTCGTACGATTTTCTCCCGCTGTCAGTGTGAACCAGGAGGCTCAAACTGGGCCTTTATCTTTGTAATTCACCTGCTGCTATCCCAGGGACACCATTTCTTATCGAACTCCCTTAAAGTGGTGTTCCGGCCGAAATGATACTTTTTAAATAAAAATACCCCTATAATACACAAGCTTAATGTATAGTAAAGTTAGTCTGTAAACTAAGGTCTGTTTTGTTAGTTTATAGCAGTAGTTTGTTATTTTATAAACTTACAGCAGGCCGTGGCCATCTTAAGTGTGGGCATCTGAAGCCAGACTGTATTTCTTCCTGGATCTCATCCTTGCAGATCTCGCACATGCTCAGTGCAGCACAAGCAGTGTAATAGGTTTCAGGTCAGTTTCCATAGCAACGGCAGTGTCAGAGGAAGTTGCCGCCCCTTCCCAGAAGGCATTGCAAACAGGAAATGATGCGATGGGCTGCGGCCAGGGAGGAGGAAGTGAAAAATGAATACAGCAGATATACAGTAAGTGCTGAGAAAAAAAATAAAAAAAATATCCAATTTGTTTACAGTGCACAGTTTAGTGAGGGATGCTGAAGAGTTGTAAAAATGGGTGGAACTCCACTTTAAGTTTACCTTCAAATATCATTATATGTAGAAATTCAGATTCGCATATCTGCAAATAAACAAACAAAAAAGAAAATTCTAATCGTGGTTGCGATCAAATATTCGCAGCTGCGATCAAAAGAGCGTGGTTTCACCTTTTGACCCGGAAATGAGTCATTGTACTCACCCGGAAGTTCCTGTGCTGGTCAGGATCTCCATCCAGGTGGACATGGCGAGGTCCCTCTTCAGCAAGGTGGAGGTGCTGCTCATTTGCTGGGTAAGGCCTCATGTACACTGAGGCTGTTAACCACTTGACGACCGCCTCACGCCGATGTACGTCGGCAAGGTGGCACGGACAGGCAAAATCACGTACATGTACGTGATTTGCCTTCCGCGGGTGGGGGGTCCGATCGGACCCCCCCCCCCCGGTGCCCGAGGCGGTCGTTTTTTGTTCCCCGGCGATCGGAGGTGAGGGGGAGGCCATCCGTTCGTGGCCCCCCCCCCCTCGCGATCGCCGCCGGCCAATGGGAACATTCCTTTGCTGCTGTATGCTAAACAGCAGCAAAGGAAATGATGTCATCTCTCCTCGGCTCGGTAGTTTCCGTTCCAGCGCCGAGGAGAGAAGACATCAATGTGAGTGCACAACACTACACACACACAGTAGAACATGCCAGGCATACAAAACACCCCGATCCCCCCCCCCCCGATCGCCCCCCGATCACCCCCCAATCACCCCCCCCTGTCACAAACTGACACCAAGCAGGTATTTTTTTTTTTTTTCTGATTACTGCTAGGTGTCAGTTTGTGACAGTTACAGTGTTAGGACAGTTAGTATTAGCCCCCTTTAGGTCTAGGGTACCCCCCTAACCCCCCCTAATAAAGTTTTAACCCCTTGATCACCCCCCGTCACCAGTGTCGCTAAGCAATCATTTTTCTGATCGCTGTATTAGTGTCACTGGTTCCGCTAGTTAGGGACGTAAATATTTAGGTTCGCTGTCAGCGTTTTATAGCGTCAGGGACCCCCATATACTATCTAATAAATGTTTTAACCCCTTGATTGCCCCCTAGTTAACCCTTTCACCACTGATCACCGTATAAGTGTTACGGTTGACGCTGGTTAGTTCGTTTATTTTTTGTAGTGTCAGGGCACCCGCCGTTTATTACCAAATAAAGGTTTAGACCCCTGATCGCCCGGCGGTGATATGCGTCGCCCCAGGCAGCATCAGATTAGCGCCAGTACCGCTAACACCCACGCACGCAGCATACACTTCCCTTAGTGGTATAGTATCTGAATGGATCAATATCTGATCCGATCAGATCTATACTAGCGTCCCCAGCAGTTTAGGGTTCCCAAAAACGCAGTGTTAGCGGGATCAGCCCAGATACCTGCTAGCACCTGTGTTTTGCCTCTCCGTCCAGCCCACCCAAGTGCAGTATCGATCGATCACTGTCACTTACAAAACACTAAACGCATAACTGCAGCGTTCACAGAGTCAGGCCTGATCCCTGCGATCGCTAACAGTTTTTTTGGTAGCATTTTGGTGAACTGGCAAGCACCAGCCCCAGGCAGCGTCAGGTTAGCGCCAGTAGCGCTAACACCCACGCACGCACCGTACATCTCCCTTAGTGGTATAGTATCTGTACGGATCAATATCTGATCCGATCAGATCTATACTAGCGTCCCCAGCAGTTTAGGGTTCCCAAAAACGCAGTGTTAGCGGGATCAGCCCAGATACCTGCTAGCATCTGCGTTTTGCCCCTCCGCCCGGCCCAGCCCAGCCCACCCAAGTGCAGTATCGATCGATCACTGACACTTACAAAACACTAAATGCATAACTGCAGCGTTCGCAGAGTCAGGCCTGATACCTGTGGTCGCTAACAGTTTTTTTGGTAGTATTTTGGTGAACTGGCAAGCACCAGCCCCAGGCAGCGTCAGATTAGCGCCAGTACCGCTAACACCCACGCACGCAGCATACACCTCCCTTAGTGGTATAGTATCTGAACGCATCAATATCTGATCCGATCAGATCTATACTAGCGTCCCCAGCAGTTTAGGGTTCCCAAAAACGCAGTGTTAGTGGGATCAGCCCAGATACCTGCTAGCACCTGCATTTTGCCCCTCCGCCCGGCCCAGCTCAGCCCACCCAAATGCAGTATCGATCGATCACTGTCACTTACAAAACACTTAACGCATAACTGCAGCGTTCGCAGAGTCAGGCCTGATCCCTGCGATCGCTAACAGTTTTTTTTGGTAGCTTTTTATTGAACTGGCAAGCGCCAGGGGCCTAGTACACCCCGGTCGTAGTCAAACCAGGACTGCAGTAACACTTGGTGACGTGGCGAGTCCCATAAGTGCAGTTCAAGCACAAGTAGTGTCCCGCTGCCACCAAAAAGACAAACACAGGCCTGTCGTGCCCATAGTGCCCTTCCTGCTGCATTCGCCAATCCTAATTGGGAACCCACTGCTTCTGCAGCACCCGTACTTCCCCCATGCACATCCCCAACCAAATGCAGTCGGCTGCATGAGAGGCATTTTCTTTATGTCCTCCCGAGTACCCCTCCCCAACAAACCCCCCCAAAAAAGATGTCGTGTCTGCAGCAAGCGCGGATATAGGCGTGACACCCGCTATTATTGTCCCTCCTGTCCTGACAATCCTGGTCTTTGCATTGGTGAATGTTTTGAACGCTACTATGCACTAGTTGAGTATTAGCGTAGGGTACAGCATTGCACAGACTAGGCGCACTTTCACAGGGTCTCCCAAGATGCCATCGCATTTTGAGAGACCCGAACCTGGAACCGGTTACAGTTCTAAAAGTTAGTTACAAAAAAAGTGTAAAAAAAAATAAAATATATAAAATAAAAAAAAATAGTTGTCGTTTTATTGTTCTCTCTCTCTCTATTGTTCTGCTCTTTTTTACTGTATTCTATTGTGCAATGTTTTATTGTTATTATGTTTTATCATGTTTGCTTTTCAGGTATGCAATTTTTTATACTTTACCGTTTACTGTGCTTTATTGTTAACCATTTTTTTGTCTTCAGGTACGCCATTCACGACTTTGAGTGGTTATACCAGAATGATGCCTGCAGGTTTAGGTATCATCTTGGTATCATTCTTTTCAGCCAGCGGTCGGCTTTCATGTAAAAGCAATCCTAGCGGCTAATTAGCCTCTAGACTGCTTTTACAAGCCGTGGGAGGGAATGCCCCCCCCCCACCGTCTTCCGTGTTTTTCTCTGGCTCTCCTGTCTCAACAGGGAACCTGAGAATGCAGCCGGTGATTCAGCCAGCTGACCATAGAGCTGATCAGAGACCAGAGTGGCTCCAAACATCTCTATGGCCTAAGAAACCGGAAGCTACGAGCATTTTATGACAGATTTCGCCGGATGTAAATAGCGCCATTGGGAAATTGGGGAAGCATTTTATCACACCGATCTTGGTGTGGTCAGATGCTTTGAGGGCAGAGGAGAGATCTAGGGTCTAATAGACCCCAATTTTTTCAAAAAAGAGTACCTGTCACTACCTATTACTATCATAGGGGATATTTACATTCCCCGAGATAACAATAAAAATGATTAAAAAAAAAATGAAAGGAACAGTTTAAAAATAAGATAAAAAAGCAAAAAAATAATAAAGAAAAAAAAAAAAAAGCACCCCTGTCGCCCCCTGCTCTCGCGCTAAGGCGAACGCAAGCAGCAGTCTGTCCTCAAATGTAAACAGAAATTGCACCATGCATGTGAGGTATCACCGCGAAGGTCAGATCGAGGGCAGTAATTTTTGCAGTAGACCTCCTCTGTAAATCTAAAGTGGTAACCTGTAAAGGCTTTTAAAGGCTTTTAAAAATGTATTTATTTTGTTGTCACTGCACGTTTGTTCGCAATTTTAAAGCATGTCATGTTTGGTATCCATGTACTCGGCCTAAGATCATCTTTTTTATTTCATCAAACATTTGGGCAATATAGTGTGTTTTAGTGCATTAAAATTTAAAAAAGTGTGTTTTTTCCCAAAAAAATGCGTTTGAAAAATCGCTGCGCAAATACTGTGTGAAAAAAAAAAATGAAACACCCACCATTTTAATCTGTAGGGCATTTGCTTTAAAAAAATATATAATGTTTGGGGGTTCAAAGTAATTTTTTTGCAAAAAAAAAAAAACTTTTTCATGTAAACAATAAGTGTCAGAAAGGGCTTTGTCTTCAAGTGGTTAGAAGAGTGGGTGATGTGTGACATAAGCTTCTAAATGTTGTGCATAAAATGCCAGGACAGTTCAAACCCCCCCCAAATGACCCCATTTTGGAAAGTAGACACCCCAAGCTATTTGCTGAGAGGCATGTCGAGTCCATGGAATATTTTATATTGCGACACAAGTTGCGGGATAGAGACAATTTTTTTTTTTTTGCACAAAGTTGTCACTAAATGATATATTGCTCAAACATGCCATGGGAATATGTGAAATTACACCCCAAAATACATTCTGCTGCTTCTCCTGAGTACGGGGATACCACATGTGTGAGACTTTTTGGGAGCCTAGCCGCGTACGGGACCCCGAAAACCAAGCACCGCCTTCAGGCTTTCTAAGGGCGTGAATTTTTGATTTCACTCTTCACTGCCTATCACAGTTTTGGAGGCCATGGAAAGCCCAGGTGGCACAAAACCCCCCCAAATGACCCCATTTTGGAAAGTAGACACCCAAAGCTATTTGCTGAGAGGTATAGTGAGTATTTTGCAGACCTCACTTTTTGTCACAAAGTTTTGAAAATTGAAAAAAGAAAAAAAAAATGTTTTTTCTTGTCTTTCTTAATTTTCAAAAACAAATGAGAGCTGCAAAATACTCACCATGCCTCTCAGCAAATAGCTTGGGGTGTCTACTTTCCAAAATGGGGTCATTTGGGGGGGGGGGTTTGTGCCACCTGGGCATTCCATGGCCTCCGAAACTGTGATAGGCAGTGAAGAGTGAAATCAAAAATTTTCACCCTTAGAAATCCTGAAGGCGGTGATTGGATTTCGGGGCCCCGTACGCGGCTAGGCTCCCAAAAAGTCCCACACATGTGGTATCCCCATACTCAGGAGAAGCAGCTAAATGTATTTTGGGGTGCAATTCCACATATGCCCATGGCCTGTGTGAGCAATATATCATTTAGTGACAACTTTGTGCAAAAAAAAAAAAAAGTGTCACTTTCCCGCAACTTGTGTCAAAATATAAAATATTCCATGGACTTAATATGCCTCTCAGCAAATAGCTTGGGGTGTCTACTTTCCAAAATGGGGTCATTTGGGGGGGTTTTGTGCCACCTGGGCATTCCATGGCCTCCGAAACTGTGATAGGCAGTGAAGAGTGAAATCAAAAATTTACACCCTTAGAAATCCTGAAGGCGGTGATTGGTTTTCGGGGCCCCGTACGCGGCTAGGCTCCCAAAAAGTCCCACACATGTGGTATCCCCATACTCAGGAGAAGCAGCTGAATGTATTTTGGGGTGCAATTCCACATAGGCCCATGGCCTGTGTGAGCAATATATCATTTAGTGACAACTTTTTGTAAATATTTTTTTTTTTTTTTGTCATTATTCAATCACTTGGGACAAAAAAAAAAAATATTCAATGGGTTCAACATGCCTCTCAGCAATTTCCTTGGGGTGTCTACTTTCCAAAATGGGGTCATTTGGGGGGTTTTGTACTGCCCTGCCATTTTAGCACCTCAAGAAATGACATAGGCAGTCATAAACTAAAAGCTGTGTAAATTACAGAAAATGTACCCTAGTTTGTAGACGCTATAACTTTTGCGCAAACCAATAAATATACGCTTATTGACATTTTTTTACCAAAGACATGTGGCCGAATACATTTTGGCCTAAATGTATGACTAAAATTTAGTTTATTGGATTTTTTTTATAACAAAAAGTAGAAAATATCATTTTTTTTCAAAATTTTTATAGCGCAAAAAATAAAAACCGCAGAGGTGATCAAATACCATCAAAAGAAAGCTCTATTTGT
This sequence comes from Lithobates septentrionalis, assembly GCA_037952835.1. NCBI lineage: Eukaryota > Metazoa > Chordata > Amphibia > Anura > Ranidae > Lithobates > Lithobates septentrionalis. The sequence goes on from JBBDGP010004937.1 coordinate 99,184, forward strand.
GGGAAGAAAAGGACGCCAATAATTCGTTTGGGTACAGCATTGCATGACCGCGCAATTAGCATTTAAAGCGACGCAGTGCCAAATTGGAAAAAGACCTCTGGTCCTTAGGCAGCATAATGGTCCGGGGCTCAAGTGGTTAAACGGACGTTCAGAGGCAGTTGGACATTTTTTTTCACCTGCCCCTGAACTCAATGTTATCCTATGTGACCATGTACACAGTCTCATTTACAGTCGTTTTTAGGCAGTTGCGTTTAACAGCCTTTCTTTGAAGGCAAAAAAATGAGTTCAGACGCCAAAGATTTGCACGTTTCAGACGCCAAACGCGGCTAAACACGGTAACGGCGTTTTAGTTTATAAGCGTTTTTAAAGGTGCCCTATTTTTTTTACATCAAAAATGATGGCAAATGATGAAAAACCATAAAAAAAATTTTTAAAAACTTGTAATTGCTTGCAATGATTTATAGACTTATTTATATACCCCTAATGAGCCCATGATCCAATCCAATACACCACTAGCATTGCTGTTATCCGAAGTATAATTGGAATTTCACCCATATGTTGTTAATTTTGAACAAGCAACTTGTGACAGGTGACGTGGCAAGTGGACAATCCGCAACGTGTGGCAGGTGACGTGGCAAGTGGACAATCCACAACTTGTGGCAGGTGACGTGGCAAGTGGACAATCCACAACTTGTGTCAGGTGACGTGGCAAATGACAATCTGCAACTTGTGGCAGGTGACGTGGTAAGTGGACAATCCACAACGTGTGGCAGGTGGACAATCTGCAACTTGTGGCAGGTGACGTGACAAGTGGACAATCCACTTGTGGCAGGTGACGTGGCAAATGACAATCCGCAACTTGTGGCAGGTGACGTGGTAAGTGGACAATCCGCAACGTGTGGCAGGTGACGTGGCAGGTGGACAATCCACAACTTGTGGCAGGTGACGTGGCAAATGACAATCCACAACGTGTGGCAGGTGACGTGGCAAATGACAATCCGCAAATTGTGGCAGGTGAAGTGGCAAGTGGACAATCCACAACTTGTGGCAGGTGACATGGCACGTGGACAATCTGCAACTTGTGGCAGGTGACGTGGTAAGTGGACAATCCACAACTTGTGGCAGGTGACGTGACAAGTGGACAATCCGCAACCTGTGGCAGGTGACGTGGCAGCTAAACGGGCATTTTAAACGCCGGTTTCAAGGTGTCAAAAAAATCGTTCAGAGGACTTTGCCCCAGCGTCCCGTGTACATAGAGCCTTATGCCCTGTACACACGGTCAGACTTTCTGACGGAATATGTGCGATCGGAGCTTGTTGTCGGAAATTCTGACCGTGTGTGGGCTCCATCGGACCTTTTCCATCGGAATTTCCGACACACAAAGTTTGAGAGCAGGATATAAAATTTTCCGACAACAAAATCCGTTTGCGTAAATTCCGACCGTGTGTGGCCAATTCCGACGCACAAAGTGCCACGCATGCTCAGAATAAATTAGGAAACGAAAGCTATTGGCTACTGCCCCGTTCATAGTCCCGACGTATGTATTTTACGTCACCGCGTTCAGAACGATCGGATTTTCCGACAACTTTGTGTGACCGTGTGTATGCAAGACAAGTTTGAGCCAACATCCGTCGGAAAAAATCCATGGATTTTGTGGTCGGAATGTCCGATCAATGTCCGATCGTGTGTACAGGGCATTAGTGTAGGACAGTGGTTCTCAACCATGACGATTTGGCAGGGGTCACCGAATCCTGGGCTGTTCCTGAAGCCTTCACCGCTCTCCCAGCCTTTTCGTGGCTGCCCAGCAGGGCTGTTCCTGGAGCCCGCAGACACCCACTCAGCCTCTTCGCAGCCGCTCATTTAGTTCACGAGATGGGTGGGGGGAGAAACTAGAGGTCAGCTGACTGGTGAGGAATGTGAGGTGGGAGGGGCTGGAGGAGACCCCATCTCCTGATTTCGGCATTGGTGTCACTGCCGCGAGACACCACAGAGCTGGAGACACAGTGAGTAACACTACCTGTAATTAGAGTTGCTATTAAAAGTCCCCACTATAGTTCTCAGATTAGCAGATGACCTTGATCAAGTTGGCTGATCAGAACCCCCCCCCCAGCACTGCCACTGATCCCATCCCCCACCCGCACTGCCACTCATCCCAACTCCCCACCAGCACTGCCATTCATCCCATTCCCCACCCCCCCACCAAGAAGTAAGAGAAGAGAGAGGAAAAGAGGGGGAGGAACAAATGAAAAAGGGGAAGAAAGAATAAGAGAAAGAACAAGAAAGACGGCTAGAGATCGGGATGGGAAAAAAAAACAAGAAATTAGGATAGAGAGAGATAAAAGGGAAAGAAAGGAGAACAAAGAGAAAGAGTGGTACATCCTAAAATGTACCATAAGGGGTTTTAATACTGTACGAATGGAAGGGACTCGGGGAGCGCTAAATGTCCGTGGGTTAGGGGCGCAAATGACTTATCTTGCCTTGGGTGCTGACAACCCACACTATGAAAATAATTTACTGTTAAGGGTCCCCACAACTTGGGAAGTTTTATCAAGGGGTCACGGCACTAGAAGGTTGAGAACCACTGGTGTAGGATATGTACTTGTGCTTACTCAATGTGGGGCAGAGTTACCAACCTTCCGAGGCAAAATTTACTGGCAGGATACCAAAAATTTACAAACGGCACCAATTTTTTACTGGCACTGCAAAAAAGTACCTATAATTACAGTTTTCAGTGCTAAACAGTGCAAATATGAATATTTAAACTATAAACATATATCTTGTGCTATTAGAAATGTGTTTAAGTTTAACAAAAGAGTCTGCAGGATTCCCTCTTGCAGTGAAATAAAATTCTTATGTAAAGGGGAACGCTGCAAATCATGATCTAAGGTGGAACTCTGATGTAGAGGGGGGCTCTGGTGACCACCTTATATCAGAGTCCACTTTGTTCTCTTTACATCAGAGTTACCACTAACATCAGGGTCCGCAGATTGAGTTCCTCGTTACACTGTAAGGGGGAATCCTGCAGACTATGATGTAAAGGGGAACGCCAGGAACTCTGATGTGGGGGGCACTCTGGTGACCAGAGACCACCTTCCGTAGAGTAAATACACTAAGGTAAGGGGGTTTACTAATATAGGGGGGAAACCTTTATATCGGTGCCCCCTTACATCAGTGACTCCCCCTCAGATTGGCCTGGCGGCGCTGTCACTGACCTCCTCTCAGGTGCACCATGCAGGGCTCAGTCAAATGGCTCCAGCTTGGTGGCTCTGGGTTTTATCTTACAAGAGACGGTCAGAGACTGCTGACATGCTAAAGGAGACGGTCAGAGACTGCGGACATGCTAAAGGAGACGGTCAGAGACTGCAGACAGGAGACAGTCAGAGACTGCGGACGTGCTACAGGAGACGGTCATAGGCTGCGGACATGCTACAGGAGACGGTCATAGGCTGCGGACATGCTACAGGAGACGGTCATAGGCTGCGGACATGCTACAGGAGACGGTCAGAGACTGCAGACATGCTACAGGAGAAGGTCATAGGCTGCGGACATGCTACAGGAGACGGTCATAGGCTGCGGACATGCTACAGGAGACGGTCATAGGCTGCGGACGTGCTACAGGAGACGGTCATAGGCTGCGGACGTGCTTCAGGAGACGGTCATAGGCTGCGGACATGCTACAGGAGACGGTCATAGGCTGCGGACATGCTACAGGAGACGGTCATAGGCTGCGGACATGCTACAGGAGACGGTCATAGGCTGCGGACATGCTACAGGAGACGGTCATAGGCTGCGGACATACTACAGGAGACCAAATGTGCTCACTTCTTACTCAGATAAAAAAAATATATGAATAAACACCTCAAGACCATCAAGCACAATACATAGTTATATTATCACCATACAGTACAAACACAATATACAGCAGCACTTTTCATCAGAAAATACCAGCCAAATCATATTGCTGCTGCTGCTGCCTCCCCTCTCCTGGCATGCTTGGATTTGTAGTGCCACTGTGCCACAGACACATGAGTTGCTAACTCTGGGGAGGACTGAGGTGGCTGTGGCTGTAGTGGTGATGAGCACTGCAGGTAATAGGAGATTGGGGAGAAAACATCCTCCCTTTAGAAGAAAGGCAGATCTGACACACAAAAAAAACATCTGCACAGTGCACAAAAGCCTGCAACACAGCCCATCCTCTGCCCCCCTCCTCCTGCCCACTAACACAAGTAAAGACACAACTGCATTTAGCTAATTGCTAGGCTAGCTAAGCCTACCACCTGCTAGGCTGAAGTCCGTCCAGGCGGGCGCTCCACTGCAGGCTCGCTCACTCCCCCCCCCAGCATCTCCCAGAATCAAATAGGGCGCGCTGTCGGAGGAAGGGGGAGGGTACAAGACAAGTAGCAGCAGTCACAGGGATGACTCTCGGCAATGCTTCGGGACTGCACATGCGCAGTTCCAAGCCGGGACCGTCATTTTTACGGGCATTAAATTTTCTTTACGGGTTTTCACTGACATTAAAAAATAGCCCCGTTTTTACGGGCTGCCCGTAAAAACACGGGCGGTTGGCAACACTGATGTGGGGGTGGGGGTGGTAGTTAGATTGGGTGTGGGCGGGGTTCATTGATTTGTTTGGCATCACCACACCTTTGCTTCTGGCCCATGTGCACACATCACTTCCTGCATTTGTTCTGCTGATGTAAATCAGTAAGGACTATGCAAATATAAATGAGAGCTCCTTTCTATTGAAATATATATGACTTCACAGTTGGGCGACTTTTCCAGCAAATTTGGACCTCCGAGTTGCATGACAAGTTGTACCCCATGATTCTCAATGATAACCATTCATATCTGTGCTACTTCAACAACTTCAAAGTAGTCCCTGTACTACTTTGGTGTGACTTTCATGTGATTTGAGGTACATAGGGCGCAATATTACACAGGCATTCCCAGACTTTGGGGCCAAATTGCAGCAGCAAAGTGGCAACAAAATAGTGTGACTTTCTGGTCGCAGCAGTGTGAATGAGATTCATGGATAATACCTTTGAATTAGGCACTATTCTCACTTGTGCATCCTGCAAGTGGGTCAAATTCGTCCCTGCACTGCTTTGGTTTGACTTTTATGCGACTTGAGGTCCAAAAACTGCAAGATTACACAGGCATTGGTCGCACAAGTGCAAATGGGGCCTAATTCAAAGGTGTTATCAATGGATCTCATTAGGTTCCTTTCACACTTGGCCAACTTTTCATACAACTTGAGGTCCATAAGGACCCTTTCACACTTGTGCGACCTGAAAGTCCTGCAATTTTGCAGCGCTTTTTGCTGCAAATTTGATTTGAAGCAATGCTAGTGTAATCTTGAGGTCATTGGATGCAGGAGTCGCAGGATAAGTCGCACAAGTGTGAAAGGGGCCTTAGGGTCGGGTTCACACTGCTGTGCTGTCTGACATCGAATGTGATTTGCCCCGCACTGCAAATCACATGCGATGTCTGTGTGATGCAAACTCAGCCATGCAGATTGTATGGTTGAATTTGCATCGCATTCGGACCAAACTTGCACAGGACCCTTTTTTGGTCTGCAGCAGAATCGGATCGCATGGGTGTTGTCTGAATTTGCAGTTTGCTCTGCGATATGTGAACTGATTTGGGGGTATCATTAGCTCTCTACTAACACTCCCAGCAGGTCGCATATGGCAGTGTGAACTGCCTGCGAGTTGTATGCGATGTGGGAACCTGCACTGGAATCGCAGGGTTACCGCATCGCTCCAGTGTGAACTGGCCCTGACTCTAGGTTCACACCTATGCATTTTTTTGTGTGGTTTGTAGTTTGCAGAAACCCTCCACAGTCCATTTAACATGGTTTCCTATGGTACTAGTTCACATTTATGCGTTTTGCTCCCAGTGCGTTTTTGGAAATGGTCGGGGACTTTTTTCACCTGATTTGCGGGTAATAGATTTCAATGGAACCGCACCAGAAATGCAACTGCTGTGTTTGTGATGCGATTTTTGATGTGTTTTGCGGTTATTATTTTAACACTGTATATAGCTGGTTGCTAACTGGGGGGCCGGGAAGCCAGCTGCCGCGTCCTTAACAACCAATGAGTCATCAGCTTAAGTGTCAGCGGCTTCCCCACTAAAAGTAAAAAAAAATGCCAGCCAGGAAAAAAAAAAAAAAATCGCAAAAAAACTGCATGCCCCCCCCGGTCTATATCAGGTCCAAGTCTAGTATGGATTTGGTGGGGACCCCCCATGCTAAAATTTACCAAAAAATGGTGTAGGGTGCCCCCCCAGGTCTATACCAGGCCCTTCGGGTCCAGTATGGACCCGGAGGAGACCCCCCCCCACGCTAAAAGTCAAAGAAAATGGCATGGGGGGTCCCCCCAAAATCCGTACCAGACCCTTATCCAAGCACACAACCTGGCAGAAAAGAGGGGGGACGAGAGAGCGCCCCCCCTGAACCGTACCAGGCCACGTGTCCTCAACATGGGGAGGGTGCTTTGGGGTCCCCCTCAAAACACCTGGCTTTGTAAGACAACACAACGAAGGAAGACGGCGGCAAGGAAGAACACAGCAGCGGGAGAAGTAGGCGGGCGGTGGCGGGAGAGACGGTGTCAGAAGATGACGGGAAAAGAGACAGCACAGGGAGAAGGTGACGGCAGGAGACACGGCTCGGAGGAGAAGCAGAGGAAGAAGCCTGGGAAAGAAGAAGACATTTTTAACCACTTGCTTACAGGGCACTTAAACCCCCCTCCTATCCAGACCAATTTTCAGCTTTCAGTGCTGACGCACTTTGAATGACAATTGCGCGGTCATACAACACTGTACCCAAATGAAATTTTTATCATTTTTTTCAGCACAAATAGAGCTTTCTTTTGGTGGTATTTGATCACCTCTGCGGTTTTTGCTTTTTGTTAAAAAAAATGTTAAAAACTGAAATTTAAAAAAAAAAATTTTTATTTTTTTATATTTTGTTATAAAAAAATTAAAACGGGTAATTTTTCTCCTTCATTGATGTACGCTGATGAGGCGGCAGTGATGGGCACTGATAGGCGGCAGTGATGGGCACTGATGGGTGGCAGTGATGGGCACTGATGGGTGGCAGTGATGGGCAGCACTGGCAGGTGGCGCTGATTGGCACTACAGGTGGGCATTGATAGGTGGTACTTGTGGGCATTGATAGGTGGCACTTGTTGGCATTGATAGGTGGCACTTGTGGGCACTGTTAGGTGGCACTTTTATTGGGCACTGATGAGGCAGATATGAGCCGGTGATCGGCTTTTTTTCTACTCGCGCTGTCAGCGTGAGTAAAAAAAAAAAAACGATTACCGATGTTTTGTTTACATCATGTGATCAGCTGTCATTGGCTGACAGCTGATCACATGGTAAGGGGCCGGGACCGGCCCCTTACACGGATTGGTGATCAGCCGAGTCTCAGTGACTCGGTGATCACAGCGCGCCCGGCGCGCGCCCTGCAGGGCGCGCGCAGGGAGCGTGCACAGGGGAGGCCGTCATATGACGGCCTCCCGGGAATGCAGGTCCGCGCTGTGGCCGTCATTCGGCCATAGCGCGGATGTCTAGTGGTTAATAAAGGAATTGTCAAAAACCGGCTATTGTCTTTTGTCACATTTCCAGATTCCAATAAGCCCCCTTCCCATAGACCCCCACAACCCCCGGGCAAGGGTTGTGGTGATGAGGCCCTTGTCCCTATGTTGAGGGCATGTGGCCTGGTATGGTTCAGAAGAGGGGGGGGGCGCTCGTCCCCTCCCTTTCCTGACCTGCCAGGTTGCATGCTCGGATAAGGGTCTGGTATGGATTTTGGGGGGGACCCTTACGCCATTTTTAAAAAATTTTTGGCGTGGAGTTCCCCTTAATATCCATTCCAGACTTGAAGGACCTGGTATGGACTGGCCGTTTATTTCTTTGGTTTTTACTTATTCATTACGGCAATTTTAAATTACTTATACTTATATTATTTTTTCCTTTAGAAATGTCATTTTGCTGCAGTACAGTAAAAAAAACACGGGAAAGATGCGCTACTTTACAGACATACTATAGACACCCCCAGGCACGATATTTAAAGGAATTTTTAATTTCACTTTAAACATTATTAAAATCACTGCTCCTAAGAAAAAACGCCCGTTTTAAAAACATTTTTTCCAATTGATATATGTCCCCTGAGGCAAGACCCGGGTCACCATACATTTTTTATGGCAAAGAACTTGCATATAAGCCTTCAGTGAGAACTTTGGATTTTGCAGGTTCGAGCCCCCTTGACTTCCACTATTCCTGCATATGTGATCTGACAGGCATGTTCGTCGGCAATAGCGCTGCTTTCCATTTGCATCAGCGCCCAGTTTCTGAGAGTTGAAGTCTTAATTGGCCTTAATTGGGCGTTATTTTCCGGGACTGCAGGATCATTTATCGGCGCTATAGTAAATGACCCCCTTTGTGTGGCAGAAAACGAACACTGCACATCACCCTGAACACACCATCCCCACCATGAAACATGGTGGTGGAGTTGATGGGAAGAAGGATGGAGCCAAATACAGGGCAATCTTAGAAGAAAACCTGCAAAAGTCTGCAAAAGACTTGAGACTGGGGCGGAGGTTCACCTTCCAGCAGGACAAGGACCCTAAACATACAGCCAGAGATACAATAGAATGGTTTATATAGCATATTCATGTGTTAGAATGGCCCAGTCAAAGTCCAGACCTAAATCCAATTGAGAATCTGTGGCAAGATTTGAAAATTGCTGTTCACAGACGCTCTCCATCCAATCTGACAGAGCTTGAGATATTTTGCAAAGAAGAATGGGCAAAAATTTCACTCTCTAGATGTGCAAAGCTGGTAGAGACATCCCCAAAAAGACTTGCAGCTGTAATTGCAGTGAAAGGCGGTTCTACAAAGTATTGACTCCGGGGGGCGCCATACAAATGTACCCCACACTTTTCACATTTATTTGTAAAAAAAATGTTGAAAACCATTTATCATTTTCCTTCCACTTCACAATTATGTGCCACTTTGTGTTGGTCTATCAAATGAAATCCCAATAAAATACATTTACTTTTTTGGTTGTAACATGACAAAATGTGGGAAATTTCAAGGGGTATGAATACCTTTTCAAGGCACTGTATACTGTACACTTACATTGGTCCAAGCTGGAGCAACGGACCTATGTAAAAATTGCCATACCCAAACTTCATCTTTAAAGTGATCCTAAACACACATACTGTTTAATTTACAGCTTCTCTTCTATTTCTGTATGTGGATGACGGCACTGTAATTATTTTAAATAAAAAAACAATATCACCTAAGTACCTTTTTCCTTATCGATATCCAGCTGTCACATGACCCAGCTCTCTCCCAGCCTGTCTGCAGGGAAACAGAAGCAGGAGGAGCTTCTAGTCCTCTGCTGCTGGTCACATGTTAAAAAAAACAGCCCTTGGAATACAGAGTAAAAATAAATAATATAAATACATAGTTTTAAATTGTCATTCAAATATACAGTATGTTTGAAATCAAATCTTTATCATTTTTTGGTAATAACATGGTGTGGGTGGATTTCTGCCAGTCCCAGCATGTGTCACGCCCCTTCAGCTGGCATTTTAGAATAACAGGAAGGCGAAGCCTCCATCAATCTACATGTAACATTGTGTTTAGCTGGTTAATCCCAACTTTCTTTTGGGATTAATAAAGTATTCTGTAGTGGCCATGGAGGAGGGGGGGGGGGAGTGGGAGTGGGCACCTTTACTCCTACTGACGTAGGGGCAGTTTCTGCCATCACTGGCAGTTTCTGCCATCACTGACCACCAAGGTATGGGGCCTTTTTAGACATGTGCAGAAGAAAAAAATTTGTTTCGAATCGTTAATTACCTAAATTTGTTTAGTTCTTTTAATTCGTTTCCGGAATTTGTTTTGTTTATTCGGGTTCAAATCAATTTGTTATGTACCTAAATTTGTTTAGTTCATTCAATTCGTTTTTGGAAATCGTTTTGGAAAATTCGAATCAATTCAAATTCCATTTGAAATCAAATTTATCCTATTCGAATCCCTAATTTTGGAAGGTGGTTATATTGTTACTATTCCATTCTATGCTATTCTATTTCTATTGTTTTCTATTCTATTTTCGATTCTATTCAAAATTCGAATTTCAGAAGATGGTTATATTGTTATATTCTTTTGTTTTTTCTATTTTATTCTTTTCTATTTTATCATTTTCAATGCTATTCTATTTTTTTTCTATTCTTTTTGAATTAGAATTTATTTTATTCAAATTCAAATTTATATAATTTGAATTCTGGAAGATGGTTATATTCTATTTGATTGTTTTTCTCTATTCTATTCTTTGTTTTTTCTATTCTGTTCTAATCTATTCAGATTCAAATTTATTCTATTCGAAATTTGAATTCCTGAAGATGGCTATATTCTTTCTATTTTATTCTATTCTAGTGTTTTTTTTCCTATTCTATTCTTTTATTTTCTCTTCTATTCTAATCTATTATTTTCTTTTTGAATTGATTCTATTGGAAATTCAAATTCTGTAAGAAGGTTATATTCTATTTTAATCTATTCTATTTTTTATTCTATTCTATTCCTGTGTTTTCTATTTTATTCTGTTCTTTTATTCTCTATTCTATTTTGTTCTATAATTTGGAAGAGTGCCTCAATCTAAATGATCTAGAGATAGGGGCGGGTACCATCGTCCACAATGGTTTAGTATTAGAGAAAAATACCTGGTGCTACCCCAAACATGCCCCGGCAAAAATGGAGAGGATTGGACTATCTCGGTACCCAAGGATTAGGCAAGAAGTACGATAAAATCGAACAATTTATTATTAGAAAAACATGATTAAAATAAGGAAAGAGGACAATTTACAAAAAGGAGACAGAGGACTGTGTCAAGGTCTACATCGACCCGCTGAAATCTCTTGAATGACAAATGCACGGCGGTAACGATTGTTTGTACATTGCCCTTTTTGTAAATTGTCCTCTCTCCTTATTTTATTCATGTTTTTCTAATAATAAATTGTTACATTTTATCATACTTCTTGCCTAATCCTTCGTTACCGAGATAGTCCAATCCTCTCCATTTTTGCCAGGGGCATGTTTGGGGTAGCCCCGGGTATTTTGCTCTAATCCTATTCTATTTTGTTGTTTTATTCTATTCTTTTATTTTCTCTTCTATAACTTTATTTTTATTCTATCCCTTTATTTTCTATTCAGTTTTTTCCGTAGTTTTATTTTGTATTCTGATCTGGTTTAACGCTATTATATTCTTTTCTATTCTATTCCTTTATTTTCTATTCTATTTTATTCTCTTCTGAAATTTGAATTTGATTTGAAAAGTATTCGAATTTGATTAGGAAAAACAATTAAAATTCGATTTGAAATTTGGTCCAAAATTTAAATTTTTTGTTTTTTTGGATTCATTTAAATTTGTTACTATTGTAATTCTGAAATTCGGATACATCCGAATTTCCGAATAACGAAAATTTAATCAGAATTTCGAGTTGGAATTAAATGAACTGCACAGGTCTACTTTTTACTTTTACTCACCTCTGCAGCTCTGATGCCAAGGCATTTTTAAATTCTTCCAGATCAGGGGTGCAGATAAGGTTGTCCAAGTTCTCTATTAAGGACCGCCCGCCGTTGCTATACGTCGCTTCTTTGGCGTTAAACACCGTTGTTATGGCAGCAACAGCTAGCTGCCATAACCCCGGTATTTTTAAAAACGGCTGGCGGTCCTCTTTCAGATAAAAGTGGTCTCAGCGGCGGATTCGCCGCAAGATCACTTTTACCAGGGGTGGGAGAGGGCCCCCACATCAGTAACGGCAGAGACTATCGGGTCCTCACCGCTCACTGCCTGGATGCCGAGTGAGGGAAAGATGACCCCCGCTCGGCTCCATAGCATTGGAGGGCGGAAGCGACCGTCAAATGTCACTTCCCCCAAATGCTGTTAAAGGGGAATTTTTTTTTTCAAAAAACAAAACGCATTTCATTTTTTTTTTATTGCATTTTAGTGTAAATATGAGATCTGAGGTCTTTTTGACCCCAGATCTCATATTTAAGAGGTTCCGTCATGCTTTTTTTCTATTACAAGGGATGTTTACATTTTTTGTAATAGCTATAAAAGTGACCCAAACATTTTTTTTTAAAAGGACAGTGTAAAAAAAAAAAAAAAAAAAAAAGTAAAAAAAAAAAATTTATTAAAGTGCCCTGTCCCGCCGAGCCCACACGCATAAGCGAACGCATACGTAAGTCGCGCCCGCATATGAAACCACACATGTGAGGTATCGCCGCGATCGTTAGAAACATGTAACCTGTAGAAATTTTTAACCACTTCAGCCCCGGACCATTTGGCTGGCCAAAGACCAGAGCACTTTTTGCGATTCGGCACTGCGTCGCTTTAACTGACAATTGCGCGGTCGTGCGACGTGGCTCGCAAACAAAATTGACGTCCTTTTGCAAATCTCCCGCAAGAAGGTCTACGAGTCGGGTAACAAATGTGGTAGACTCTTAGCACAATCCCTAAGATCCCAGAAAATGGCATCTTACATACCATCTATACGTTCCACGACAGGTCAAAACATATCCCTACCCCGACAAAAATCGCAAGAATTCAAATCTTTTTACGAGAAGCTTTATAACTTGACTAGGACACCCCCATCTCTAAATGGTATAACAGACTACATAACCTCATCCCGTATGCCCACACTACCAAATGAGACACGCGAATTATTAGAAGACCCCATTACGCTCTCAGAATTACAATAAGCAATCAAAAATACCAAACTAGGAAAAGCCCCCGGACCAGACGGACTCACACTCCAATACTATAAGACACTGCTCCCATCATTAGGTGATCATCTAGTTAGGTTGTTAAATGACCTTACCAAAGGAAAGTCACTTCACGCCACCACACTACAAGCCCACATATCTGTCATTCCTAAGGAAGAGGTAAGGACCCGTCATACTGCGGTAGTTACCGCCCTATATCCTTGCTTAACACCGATCTAAAACTATTCACCAAAATTATAGCTACCAGACTTCAAACACATCTACCCCACCTGATCCATTTAGATCAAGTAGGCTTTATCCCAACGAGAGAAGTAAGAGAAAACACCATCAAAGTCCTGAATTTGCTTCACACGGCCAATCGCACTAAAATGCCTAGTGTCTTCATAGGCACTGACGCAGAAAAGGCATTTGACCGGGTCAGTTGGGGCTTTATGTTCGCTACGCTACGACATATTGGCCTGGGCGAGAACATGATTAAATGGATATCAGCGACATACGAGACACCGTTGGCCAGGGTAAGGGTAAACGGAGTGGTCTCGGACTCCTTCCCGATCACTAATGGGACACGACAGGGTTGCCCGCTGTCCCCCCTAATCTTTGCCCTCTCCCTGGAACCATTTCTATGTCATGTTCGATTGAACCCCGACATAATGGATGTGAAGATAGGCCAAACCCAACACAAAGTGTCAGCTTACGCAGACGACCTTCTGTTTTCACTCACTAATAGACATGTGCACAGCCAAAAATTTCGTTCATTTTCGTTTTCATTTCATTAGTTTAATATTTTTTTCGTTTTTCGGGTCATTCGTTATGATCGCGATTCGTAAATTCGTTCATTCGTAAATTCGTAAATGCGTTCATTCGTACATTCGTAAATTTGAACATTCGTTCATTCGTACATTCGTTCATTCGTACATTCGTTCATTCGTACATTCGTACATTTTTACATTTGTACATTTGTACATTCGTAAATTCGTAAAATCGTACATTTGTAAATTAGAAAATTCGGAAATTTGTAAATTCGAAGTTTGAAAATCCAAAAACCCGAAAATTCACAAATCTGAAATAGTAACTAACTATTAAATTATAGGTATTGTAATTTCCTTTCAAATTTGACTGTCAGTGAACGTAACAAATACGAATTTATCCGAAGTTACGAATTATCCAAAACGAATGCTGCATCTAAACAAATGGAACGGAACAAATTAATAATAAATAATTATAATAAAACGTTGTTATTATTATTATTATTATTATTATTGTTATTTATTATTATTAATTCATTACGTTCCATTCAGTTTTTTCGGATCATTCATAACTTCGGATAAATTTGTATGTGTTACGTTCACTAACAGCCAAATTTGAAAGGAAATTACAATACCTATAATTTAAAAGTTACTAGTAATTACTAATAGTTAAGTTATTATTAGTTAACTATTATTTCAGATTTCCGAATTTTTGAATTGACAAATTTACGAATTCACTAATTTACTAATGTACGAATGAACGAATGTACATTCGTAAATTGCGAATGTACGAATGCCCGAATTTACGAATGTCCAATTTTATCGAATTTACGAATATTCGGAAAAAATTCGTTAAAGGGGTTTTCGTTAATTTGGATATTCCCGAATTAACAAATTTTTTGAAATTCGTTAAAAAACTAATTCGGAACTAAACGAATTGCACATGCCTACTCACTAACCCCTCGATTTCCCTTCCAAATCTGCTAAGGGAATTCGCTACATACGGGATACTATCCAATTTGAAAATCAATTTTTCTAAATCTGAAGCGATGGGTGTAGGGATACCACAAACTCAACTTGGACACCTTCAGTCTAGCTTCAAACTGAAATGGACGACAAATGCCTTAAAGTACTTAGGTACACTCATCCCCCAGACGTTTACACGTCTATACGATCTCAACTTCCCGCCTTTATTGAAATCAATTAAAGCCCTGCTAACTAAATGGCAAACGGGCCTACATTCCTGGATAGGTCGCTGTAATATCTTAAAAATTATGATACTCCCGAAATTTCTATATCTCATGCAAGCGTTACCTATCCATATCCCCGTATCCTATTTCAAACAGATACAGTCCACATTTACGGAATTCATATGGGCCAAGAAAGGGCCCCGACTCTCACACAAACTTCTAGTACTGCCTAAACAGCACGGGGGTCTAGCATTGCCGGATGTACGCGCGTACCACCAAGCAATGCACCTGGGGAGGCTCATAGATTGGTGCCGCTACCAGGAATCCAAGTTGTGGACACAAATAGAACAAAATCAAACTAAGATCCCTCTCAATAGGGCCCCTTGGTGCTATACATCCCTACCAACAAACATCAAACAACACCCATTAATAGGTAACACGACTAGGATTTGTGCCCAACTTATCTCTAAGTCATCTCTATCATCCTCCAACTCGCCTCTATACCCCATACTGGGAAACCCTCCATTCTCACCGGGTGTGAGAGACGTGGTCTTTCGGAGGCTAGGCGAGACGGGCAGATTCCAGGCCTCCCACTTTAGTGCTGCAGGGAGGCGGTATACCATAGCGGATTTATCTGATCCCATGGGCCCGTTTTCCCTGGACTTCCTGAGAGCACGACAATTAGGTCATTTTCTTCACTCCCTGAAACCACCTGCCAATAATGAGCAGTCCTTCACAACTTTAGAGGAACTCTGTAACACTTCGGGAACCATAACACATACGCTTTCACTAACCTACAGCCTCCTAAATACACCACAAGCAGACTTTATCCCCCCGGGAATACTTAAATGGGAACGGGAGCTGAACTGTCACTTTAACACAACAAAACGCCAACATATCCTTAGATTTACACACAAATCCTCCATATGTGCCAAGATTCAGGAGACCAATTCTAAAATCATGTCGAGATGGTACAAGACCCCAGCGCTACTCCATAAGTTCTTCCCAGTGACGTCGGACTATGATACATTGATAAAAATTGATGATAAAAATTTATAAATTGTAATATTACGATTTTCTGATTTTTTAGAATGTGATGCATTTCCCTGAAGAAGACTTTTCATAAAAATATACAGGTTGAAACGCGTTGGAATCCACCACTCGACGCCACGGTTTTCATCTGTGGTGATTGTATTGGGTGGTGTGCTGTATCACTTCTCTCCGAAACTGTTTTTATAGTTATATAATACTAGCAATACAGATATTTTGTAAATTTTCTTTACTTATTTGATATTTTTTTGTGTAAACAGTCATAATTTTTCCTGATCTAATATAAAAAAATTGATTTTAAGTAAATTTAAAAAATCTTCATTGCCTTAAAAATCCCGTTAGAGGTTATATATAATGTTTCTACAATTTCGCATGGGATGATGGCAATGACACGTCCATACCACCGAGGTCATATGTATAAGCGACGTCGGACCTTTGCTGGCGTTGCGGGGCAGATAGGGGAACGCTGATACACATTTTTTGGTCCTGCCCTGCCTTGAATCATTTCTGGCGAACGATACAAGGAGTCGCTGACAGAAATTCACAGATTGCACCATACCAGATGACCCAGCGTTCTTTCTCTTGCATGCGTCTAACATCCCTGAGAAAACATACAAAACATCCGTGATTAGACATTTACTAGATGCAGCCAGAGCCTGCATACCACTTCAGTGGAAATCTACATCCCCGCCGACAATTAACTTATGGCTTAACAAGGTGGAAGAAATTAGACATTTGGAAGACCTCGTCCTCACCACGCAGAATAGACAAGAAACTTTTTCTAAGACATGGCAACCGTGGATCATTTTCATATACTCGGCTGAGGGTCTAACACTGAGAGAGCCGAATGGGACTCAGTAACAGAAGGTCTTATATTCTGTTTTGGTTCTCTCCAGTAATGGGACAGTGACATTATAGAACAGTATAAGTACTTAACTCTTATGATACTCCATGTTTGTGGGACTTTACCCTACACCTTCTTACCCCCCCCCCCCCCTTGCACTACTCCCCTCTTTCTTCTAACTTTTGTTCACCTTCTTCTTCTTCTTTCTAATTCCTCTCGCACTATCTACCTTATTACCCTTCACAACTTTCTAACGTTCCTTATAAAGGAGCTTTCTTTAATAAAACCTAAATGAAAAAGAAGGGGTCGGACAAACACGGGCCATCGACACCACACTTGTTTATGAAACCGAGTCACAAGCAACTCCCCCCCGGAAAGTGACCTTTCTAGTTCCAGCACGTACTTGATTAGTTGTACAGTTAACAGGGAACTTACTGGGGACACATGAGACAACTCGCAAACATACTATATTGCTTATGCTTACCATGTTGTATCATGCGGTTACAAATGTTATCCAGATTGAAACGGTATTTGATCGCTTCTGCGGTTTTTATTTTTTGCGCTATAAACAAAAAAAATAGCGACAATTTTGAAAAAAAAGCATTATTTTTTACTTTTTGCTATAATAAATATCCCCAAAAAAGATATAAAAAACACAGTTTTTTTCCTCAATTTAGGCCGATACGTATTCTTCTACATATTTTTGGTATAAAAAAAATAGCAATAAGCGTTTATTGATTGGTTTGCGTTATAGCGTCTACAAAATAGGAGAAAGTTTTATGGCATTTTCATTAATAATTTTTTTTTACTAGTTATGGTGACGATCAGCAATTTTTATTGTGACTGCGACATTATGGCGGACACATCGGACACTTTTGGCGCTATTGTGGGACCATTCACAACAGCGATCAGTGCGATTAAAAATGCATTGATTACTGTGTAAATGTGACTGGCAGTGAAGGGGTTAACCACTAGGTGGCGCTTCAGGGGTTAAGTGTGTCCTAGGGAGTGATTCTAACTGGGGGGGAGGGGCTGTGTGTGACACTACACTGATCACCGTTCCCGATTACAGGGAGCTGTGATTAGTGTCCTGTCATTAGGCAGAACGGGGAAATGCTTGTTTACATCAGCATTTCCCCGTTCTTCCTCTCCGTGAGACGATCGCGGGTATCCGCGATCACACTCACGGAGCTCGTGGCTCGCGCACGCGATGGCACGGCAGCAAATTTAAAGGGACGTACCTGTACGCCCATTTGCCTGTCCGTGCCATTGTGTCGGTGTAAATGTACATGCGGCGGTCGGCAAGCGGTTAAATGTCGCTTAAGGGGAAAAGTTTGTCGTCTTTTCACAAGCGGGCACAATTTTGAAGTGTGACATGTTGGGTATCAATTTAGTCGGCGTAACATTATCTTTCACAATAAAAAAAAAAATTGGGCTAACTTTACTGTTGTCTTATTTTTAAAGTAAGTTTACTTTTTCCAAAAAAAGTGCGCTTGTAAAACCGCTGCGCAAATACGGTGTGACATAAAGTATTGCAACAACCGCCATTTTATTCTTTAGGGTGTTAGAAAAAATATATATAATGTTTGGGGGTTCTAAGTAATTTTCTAGCAAGAAAAATGTTTTTAACTTGTAAACACCGAGTCTAAGGTCCGATCCTTAAGTGGTTAAAGTGCGCGCAGCTGGTGCTGACAATCAGTGAGCGCTTGTCACCTGTCAGCACAGGCTGCAGCAGTTCAGAGGGAACGAGACTCTCCTTATTTTCTCTTCAGCTCTGGTCCATACCTCCCAACTTTTTGAGATGGGAATGAGGGACACCTATCAGCAAAAAGTATGCAGGCATAGGACACACCCCTTGCCACGCCCCCTTAAAGGAGAAGTGTACAAAAAAACAAGATTGGTTAAACCCACAAGGGCTTTTTTTTACCACTACTATTCCTTTATATTGGCTTTTGGAATTTACAAATGCAGCAATTTGACTGTAGACAAGACACACTTGTCTTTGTCCTCCTCACCTGGTTGCCGCCACACACGCTTGAAACCATCTGAACTAAATAAGTTTATCTTGGTCTCATCAGACCACAGGACTTGGTTCCAGTAATCCATGTCCTTAGTCTGCTTGTCTTCAGCAAACTGTTTGCGGGCTTTCTTTTGCATCATCTTTAGAAGATTCTTCTGGGATGACAGCCATGCAGACCAATTTGATGCAGTGTGCGGCGTATGGTCTGAGCACTGACAGGCTGACCCCCCCCCCACCCCTTCAACCTCTGCAGCAATGCTGGCAGCACTCATACGTCTATTTCCCAAACACAACCTCTGGATATGACGCTGAGCACGTGCACTCAACTTCTTTGGTGGACCATGGTAAGGCCTGTTCTGAGTGGAACCTGTCCTGTTAATCCGCTGTATGGCCTTGGCCACCGTACTGCAGCTCAGTTTCAGGGTCTTGACAATCTTCTTATAGCCTAGGCCATCTTTATGTAGAGCAACAATTCTTTTTTTCAGATCCTCAGAGAGTTCTTTGCCATGAGGTGCCATGTTGAAGTTCAAGTGACCAGTATGAGAGAGTGAGAGCGATAACACCAAATTTAACACACCTGCTCAACATTCACACCTGAGACCTTGTAACACTAATGAGTCACATGACACCGGGGAGGGAAAATGGCTAATTGCGCCCAATTTGGACATTTTCACTTAGGGGTGTACTCACTTTTGTTGCCAGCGGTTTAGACATTAATGGCTGTGTGTTGAGTTATTTTGAGGGGGCAGCAAATTTACACTGTTATACAAGCTGTACACTCACTACTTTACATTGTAGCAAAGTGTCATTTCTTCAGTGTTGTCACATGAAAAGATAGAATAAAATATTTACAAAAATGTGAGGGGTGTACTCACTTTTGTGAGATACTGTATGATGTAAACAAGGCAGATCACTGTTCTCACAAGAGGGAAGGGATGGAATTTGTGTCCATGCAAAGCAGAGAATAAATTCCATCTCTTCCCCTAGTAAAAACACCTCCCACCGTACACATAAACACTGGTTAGGCACACTGTTAACCCTTTGATCGCCCCTGATGTTAACCCCTCCCCAGCCAGTGTCATTAGTACAGTAACAGTGCATATTTTTTAGCACTGATCACTGTATTAGTGCCGTATCACAAAAAATGGCGTGGTCATGAAGGGGAGGGGGGGGGGGGGGGTAAATCTTTTGAGCGCTGTCATGTTTTGTGCATACGGCAGCCTATTTATTTCAATAGGTTGCCCTACCTGCGACAAATGCAGCAAAGGAGCTCCAGTATCTTTATAAGCATTGCACTTTTTTTTTTTATTTGTACAAAGTCATGTGTCTTGCTTGTTGTGTTCACACTCTACTGTAGTGTGAATGCAGGCTAAGGAACATCTTGTAAGTCAAATAGTTACAGTTGAACTCCCACAGTAATAGAGGAAAATTATGTATATTGAAAATGACCAGTAGAGGGCAGCAAACTACCAATTACCGTCACTTTCCAAATCAACACATTGTACGCACAGCCGTGAGGAATTTCGCAAGAAAAATGAAGCTGAAGTTATCTCCTTATTCGGCCAGCTTCTTATTCAGGCTGGATCTTTAATCACAAAGGTGATTATTTACTAAACAATCATCTGCAAAGTTTATAATAAAATCGTGAACTTTAACGACAATTCTGTCTCCCTAACTGCCATGTATTTATAGGGGTAATTCTGAATAAATAACTTTTCCTATTTGAGAACCTTATCTTGACTCACCCAGATGTAACTTGTTTTCATATAATTTGGCATCCTTCTATTAGTTAAAGTTCAATTTGGCCCGAGATTTTTGAGTGATATAAATCATAAAATATGGCACCAAACGTGGCACCATGACAGCCACGCGTTTCAATGGGAAATTCCAAATAAAAAGCCAAGCTATTCCTATATGAAAACCATCTTGGCTCACCCAAATTCCACTTGTTTTATACTCATTGGTAGGGATGAGCCAGCGGTTCGAGTTGACTGCAAGTTCGACTCGAACATTGGGTGTTCGTTTGTTCTAAAACGAACCAAACACATGGTCCATTAGCGGGAAAATTTGAGCTGTATGATGATTGGCTAAAGCATGCACCTGACTTGCATGCTTTGGCCAATTACAGCGCGCTCTGCTGAGAGAGCCACGATTGGCCAAAGGCAGACATTAATGGCTGTGTGTTGAGTTATTTTGAGGGGACAGCAAATTTACACTGTTATACAAGCTGTACACTCACTACTTTACATTGTAGCAAAGTGTCATTTCTTCAGTGTTGTCACATGAAAAGATAGAATAAAATATTTACAAAAATGTGAGGAATGTACTTACTTTTGTGAGATATTGTGTGTGTATATATATATATATATATATACTCTGCATCCAGTGTAGCCTATATCTACAGTGCATTCGGTGGTGTACTATTTCTAATACACTTCAGGCGGTGTATTTATACTCTGAATGCAGAGTATAGTGTGTGTGTGTGTGCGTATATATGTATGTGTATATATATATATATATATATATATATATATGTATATATATATGTATGTATGTATGTATATACACAGTATCTCACAAAAGTGAGTACACCCCTCACATTTTTGTAAATATTGTATTATATCTTTTCATGTGACAACACTGAAGAAATGACACTTTGCTACAATGTAAAGTAGTGAGTGTACAGCTTGTATAACAGTGTAAAATTGCTGTCCCCTCAAAATAACTCAACACACAGCCATTATTGTGTAAACTGCTGGCAACAAAAGTGAGTACACCCCTAAGTGAAAATGTCCAAATTGGGCCCAATTAGCCATTTTCCCTCCCCGATGTCATGTGACTCGTTAATGTTACAAGGTCTCAGGTGTGAATAGGGAGCAGGTGTGTTAAATTTGGTGTTATCGCTCTCAATCTCTCATACTGGTCAGTGGAAGTTCTACATGGCACCTCATGGCAAAGAACTCTCTGAGGATCTGAAAAAAAGAATTGTTGCTCTACATAAAGATGGCCTAGGCTATAAGAAGATTGCCAAGACCCTGAAACTGAGCTGCTGTACGGTGGCCAAGACCGTACAGTGGTTTAACAGGACAGGTTCCACTCAGAACAGGTCTCGCCATGGTCGACCAAAGAAGTTGAGTGCACGTTCTCAACGTCATATCCAGAGATTGTCTTTGGGAAATAGACGTATGAGTGCTGCCAGCATTGCTGCAGAGGTTGAAGAGGTGGGGGGTCAGCCTGTCAGTGCTCAGACCATACGCCCCACACTGCATCAAATTGGTCTGCATGGCTGTCGTCCCAGAAGGAAGCCTCTTCTAAAGATGATGCACAAGAAAGCCCACAAACAGTTTGCTGAAGACAAGCAGACTAAGGACATGGATTACTGGAACCATGTCCTGTGGTCTGATGAGACCAAGATAAACTTATTTGGCTCAGATGGTGTCAGGCGTGTGTGGTGGCAACCAGGTGAGGAGTACAAAGACAAGTGTGTCTTGCCTACAGTCAAGCCTGGTGGTGGGAGTGTCATGGTCTGGGGCTGCATGAGTGCTGCCGGCACTGGGGAGCTACAGATCATTGAGGGAACCATGAATGCCAACATGTACTGTGACATACTGAAGCAGAGCATGATCCCCTCCCATCGGAGACTGGGCCGCAGGGCAGTATTCCAGCATAACGACCCCAAACACACCTCCAAGATGACCACTGCCTTGCTAAAGAAGCTGAGGGTAAAGGTGATGGACTGGCCAAGCATGTCTCCAGACCTAAACCCTATTGAGCATCTGTGGGGCATCCGCAAACGGAAGGTGGAGGAGCGCAAGGTCTCTAACATCCACAGCTCTGTGATGTCATCATGGAGGAGGGGAAGAGGACTCTAGGAGCAACCTGTGAAGCTCTAGTGAACTCCATGCCCAAGAGGGTTAAGGCAGTGCTGGAAAATAATGGTGACCACACAAAATATTGACACTTTGGGCCCAATTTGGACATTTTTAGTTAGGGGTGTACTCACTTTTGTTGCCAGCGGTTTAGACATTAATGGCTGTGTGTTGAGTTATTTTGAGGGGGCAGCAAATTTACACTGTTATACAAGCTGTACACTCACTACTTTACATTGTAGCAAAGTGTCATTTCTTCAGTGTTGTCACATGAAAAGATAGAATAAAATATTTCCAAAAATGTGAGGGGTGTACTCACTTTTGTGAGATACTGTATATATATATATATATATATATATATATATACACACACACAGTATACTCTGCATTCATTGTATCCTATATATACAGTGCATTCGGTGGTGTATATAGTTTCTAATCCACTTCAGGTGGTGTACACAGTATATAATACAGTGTAATGTGATGTTGCAAAACAAAAAATACATCATGTCTGGAAGGCCACCAAGGAGAGGCAGACGCTCAGAAGTCACTAAAAGGGGGCAAGCAGCCTCTGTGTCTACAGTCAACAGTGGTGGTCGTAGACATGCTGCATCCTCTGCCGGTGGCCGTGGGGCACGCTTGTACTTTTTTTTTTTCTGCTGCTTGCCGTGTTATTGAGCCACAACATGCAGAAGAGTTGGTGGAGTGGATAACAAAGCTGTCATCATCCTCCTCTGTCAACCAGGCTCAGATTAGTTTGCCTTCCAGCACAGCTGCTAAAGTGGCCTATTCCAGCGGTTTTTCAAACACAATTAAAAAAAAAAAATACACTTTAATGAATTTTAATGCAAAAACCATAGATAACCCAATTTGTTTTGCAAAATATAAAAGATGATGTTACACTGAGTAAATAGATACCCAACATGTCATGCTGTAACATTCCTCGAATACTCCCGGTACTTAAAAATCTCCATAGGCGACATTTGAATTTTTTTTACAGGTTACCAGTCTAGAGTTACAGAGGAGGTCTAGTGCTAGAATTGTGAAAAAGTATATGTGCTACCGGTGCAAAAAGAATCAAAGTATTTTGTCAATAATTTTTGTTTGCTGCAGTCAAAAGTGCACTTCACTCTAGGAATGAAATGTTGGAAATGATGAACAGTGTGTGGACCGCGCCAACTTCTAAATTAAATTTGTGTCTCACCACTTCTGTTATGACAATGTAAAAGAAGTGTGTGTGCCCTATTACTATAAAGGGTTCTTGCGGGTCACCCTCCAAGCACCTGCTTTAAGGCAGGGAAAAAGGGGCAGCTGCCCTGTGCCCTGTCATTGTTGTGGGGCCCAAAGCAGCTGCCTCATACTTGCCAACTATCCCAGTTTAAATTCACTTGTCCCTTGACGTTTTAGTCCTGTGCTGTGTCCCGATATCTCAGTGTGAAGTGCTGGTACTAATGCTGCCCAGATCTGCCCTATTGTTGTGTACAAATGACTCACCTGCAGAGCCTGTGTTTACATGTAAATAACCGTCATTCATATGTAAATAACGGCAGCATTCATATGTAAATAGCAGCTGCATTCATATGTAAATAGCCGAGGCCGGCGGCATTCATATGTACATAATGCCCCCTGCAGTGAGGAGGATGTACTGCAACCTATAGCAACCAATCAGTGAGCAGTATTACTGTACAGTAATCTCTAGCAATCCACAAGCAAAAATCATATGCTGTAACCTCTAGCAACTTATCAGTAAGCCTTAATTTGTGCTGTAACCTCTAGCAACCAGTCAGTAAGCGGTAATGATATGCTGTAACCTCTGGCAACCAATCGCTGCCTGATCTGATACAGTAAACTGATTTTAAGTCTAGCTGATATTTATTGTATGTCTCAGAGCAGGTGGAGAGCGAAATTGCATGGGGGGGGGGGGGGGGGGGGCAAGAAAATTTTTGCCCAGAGTCCAATCAATATTAAGGACAGCCCTGCTGCTAATTGATTTAATTATTTTACCAATACACTTCAATAACTAAAATACGTGTTCCTATGGACAAATATATAAATAAATAAATGTAAAATCTATGTGTAGATTTGCTGTGCTAATAAACTAAACATATAATTGGACCAACAAAGTGCAAATGCCAATATAAAAAAATGTGGAGCTAATATAGGATAAATGCCAGTAAATATCTTCAGTGAATACTCCTGTAAGTCCATAAACCAATAAAGTGCAAAATGCAAATATGTGACAAGTCCCAATGGATAGCCTCAGTGGGTGATCAGTTCATTCCTATGAGTTCATCTCTTATCCATGATTACATACACCTAATTCCACCGTTCTGTGACTCCACCACCACCTTTTAGAATGGCCACTCACCAGAAACAAATATGTATGCGCCTTTGGTTCATCAATTGGGTAAGCACTCCATTCAATGGATCAATCTGAACCCTTTCTGAGCAGTGTGTCAGTACAATTGGTTTCTCTTGCTCCGTTCTCATAAAAGATAGATAGCCATCATGGTGTAGTAAAAAAGACTATTACACTCACATTTGGGTGGGCCCCTGAGCCGGCACCAAGCTAATCCAGCCATGTATGTGGGGTACGGAATGTCAGCGTGTGTTCCCCTATGGTTTCCTTTATCGGCGTGCGTTCCAGGCCTCACTTTCGCTTAGCAAGAAGTGACGTCTATTCCTCCCAGCAGCCTCTACGCGTTTCGCAAGATTGCGTCATCAGGAAGCTGCTGTGTTGATGTCTGTCGCTCTATTTATTTATACCCCTCTCATTACTGGTTTTCCTATCCTTATGTCACGGTACAGGAAATGGTTATTCCCCGGTGCCGGAAATAGTTAATTCGCCATTTTAACTAATGGCATAGCACGCCCAATCCTGACTAGCTGTTCCTACTTGTATTAGTGTCCCCGGAAGTCAAAACCAACTACGCTCTGACCCCATTGTCCCACATAGGTGCACTGTATAGGCCACCCCACCAATGCCAGAGTCTTCCCATGTACACGGCTGGATAGCTTTTACAAATTACGAACTATTTGAATCAATAAAACAATTTACAAATCCATAAAATTTTGTTAAAAAATGTATATTTTACATAAAACTGTCTAGCCGGATGCTTTTTTGTTTCTAATAGACCTACAGATTTGTTCTTTATATGTTATTAATTCACAGTAGTCTGTTTACATGTGCAACATATACAAAGTAAACAAAACATCTAGGACGTCAAATTGTTTCTAGAAAAGAATAAATAAAAATATATATATATATATATATATTGAAAATAAATAAAATAAAAATAATAATAAAATTAAAAATAAAAATAAAAATGAAAAAATAATAAAAAAGAAAAAAGGGGAAATAAAAATGAAGATGAAAAAAAAAGTAAAAAACAAAATAAAAATAAGACAAAATAAAGATAAAATTAAATAAAAATAAAAATAAATTTGAAAATAAAATAAATAAATTAAAAACATTTATTCAATAATCTTCTATGAAGCAATTAACGTCTGGTTCCACCAACCCTTGTGGTCTCATCATATTTAATTTAAATATCCAGTAAGTTTCGTTGCGTGATATTTCTCTTCGTAAGTTTAAGCTTCTCCAGTCTTGTTCTATTTTGTCTATAGCATAAAATTTAAGATGTCGCGTGTCTCTTTTGTGTACACCCCTGAAGTGTTTAGAGACACTGTGGTATTTATACCCCTTTTTGATGTTTCTTTTGTGTTCACCTATTCGAACGAACAAAGCTCTTGTTGTTCTCCCCACGTACTGTGGTCCACAGCTGCACTCCAGTACGTAGGCAACATGAATACTGTGGCACGTGATGAGCTTGTCAATTTTGAATTTCTGTTTATTTGAAGGAGATTGGAATTCTATTGTTTTCCTTGTTTCCCTGTTTGTAAGCTTGCATGGTTTGCACTTCCCGCATCGATAAAAACCCTTGTGGTCGAAAAAAGTAATCATTTTCTTGGGGGGGTCAGGTACATTTGTTTACAATTTCATCTCTGATCCTTCTAGCTCTTCTATAAATGAATGTCGGCCTGGGCGGGGGGACTTTATTTAAGTGGAGGGTCATTGCAGATAATTGGCCAGTTCTTTTTCACAATCCCTTCTAATGCTTTATATTGTTTATTGAAACCTGTTATAAATGGTACATTCTCTTTCTTTTTTGTTCCCTATTTTTACTTTGTAATATGGCCTCCCTATCTAGGCGACCTATTTTCTCCCTGATGTGCTCCAAACTTACTCCTATCATAGCCTTTATTCACAAATCTTTCAACGAGGACCCCTGTTTGTGTGTAGTAGTCTTCCATTAGGTCGCAGTTTCGTTTGATCCTAATGAATTGTCCCTTGGGGATGGCTCTTTTCCATTGCGGATGATGGCACCTGCTAACCGGTATGTATCCATTTCTATCGGTTTCTTTAAAGTGCGTTCTGGTATATAATCTCTCTCTGTTTTTTAATATCTTCAAATCCAAAAAGTTAATAATGTCCTGATGTACATTCACAGAAAACTTGATGCCATACTGGTTTGCACCTACAGGTATATGGTGAACAAATCCATCTACACCCTGTTCCAAATTATTATGCAAATTTTATTTCAGTGTCACAAAGATTTTTGTTTTTCAGTTTAACTCATGGATGGCATTGTGTCTCCGGGCTCTTTTGATCACTGAAAACAATCTCGGACACCTGTGATAATTAGATTGCCAGGTGAGCCCAATTAAAGGAAAAACTACTAAAGGAGGGTGTTCCACATTATTAAGCAGAGCACCATTTTCAAGCAATATGGGGAAGAAAAAGGATCTCTCTGCTACCGAAAAGAGTGAAATAGTTCAATGTCTTGGACGAGGTATGAAAACATTAGATATTTCACAAAAACTTAAGCGTGATCATCGCACTATTAAGAGATTTGTGGTTGATTCAGATCACAGACGGGTTTCGTGCAGATAAAGGCACATTGAGGAAGATTTCTGCCAGATCCATGCATCGGATCAAGAGGGCAGCTGCTAAAACACCATTACATAGCAGCAAACATATATTTGAAGCTGCTGGTGCCTCTGGAGTCCCACGGACATCAAGGTGTAGAGTCCTCCAGAGTCTTGCAACTGTGCATAAACCTTCCATTCGGCCACCACTAACCAATGCTCACAAGCAGAAACGGCTGCATTGGGCAGAAAAATACATGAAGACTAATTTTCAAACAGTCCTGTTCACTGATGAGTGTCGTGCAGCCCTGGATGGTCCAGATGGATGGAGTAGTGGATGGTTGGTGGACGGCCACCCTGTTCCAACAAGGCTGCGACGTCAGCAAGGCGGTGGTGGAGTCATGTTTTTTGGCCGGAATCATGGGAAGAGAGCTGGTCGGCCCCTTTAGGATCCCCAAAGGTGTAAAGATGACCTCTGCAAAGTATGTGGAGTTCCTGACTGACCACTTCCTTCCCTGGTACAGAAGGAAGATCTATGCTTTCCGTAATAAAATCATCTTTATGCATGACAATGCACCATCTCATGCTGCAAAGAATACCTCTGCATCGATGGCTGCTATGGGGATAAAAGGCGAGAAAGTCATGGTGTGGCCTCCATCCTCTCCTGACCTCAATCCTATTGAGAACCTTTGGAGCATCCTCAAGCAAAAGATCTACGAGGGTGGGAGGCAGTTTACATCCGAACAGCAGCTCTGGGAGGCTATTTTGACATCTTGCAAACAAATTCAAGCAGAAACTGTCCAAAAACTCACAAGTCCAATGTATGCAAGACTTGGGAAGCTGCTATCAAATAAGGGGTCCTATGTTAAAATGTAACGTGACCTGGTAAAATGTTTAAAAAGTTGTTCAAAGTTTGATTGAGATAGCTTTTGATTTCAGTAAATATGCTGAAAATACAACAAATGATAATTTTCAGTTCTTTACAACCTATAAAGTGTTTTGAAACTTACTGTGCGTAATAATTTGGAACAGTGCATTGTAAGTTTTTTTATCTTGAAAAAAAAAAAACTGTTATCATTAGGAGGTTTGTTCAATAAAATTTGAATTGTACTCCTAGCCTCCCTGGCGGTTTTCCCGAGTGTGGCTCGGGGTTAAAATTCAGGACCATTAGCGGTAACCCCGAGCCACACTCGGGATTACATCTCAGGATCCTGGTGTGGCTTTACTTACCTTGTCCCCGGGATCCTGCGATGTCCACCGCAGTGTCCGTGGGCTCTGTCCTCCTCCGAAGCCTCTCCTTGCCAGGCTCCCTTCCCTGCGAGCGTCGCGACGCACGGGGGCGGAGCCTGGCGGCAAATTAAAAAAAGTAAAAATCATAACACATACAGATTACAGTACTGTATGAAATTATTTCACATCCCTTTTGTCCCCAGTGCTCTGGCCCATGCCCTGCATGCAGTTTTATGTGATATATACTGTTCTTTCTGCCTGGAAACTGGAGATTGTCCATAGCAACCAAAAAGTGTCCCTTTACATCAAAAGTGGCTTTAGACCAGCTAGAAAACAGCGATAGTAAATTAGAACACTTGCAGAATTGAGCGATAGTGAATCGTGGGGAAATTAATTTTATTACTATTTATTTTTATTTTTTTTAATTATTTATTTTTATTTATTATATTATAATTTATGTTTTTGTGTCTCAAACTTTATCATACCCGGGATATCTACTAGACTCTTGTTTGGACAGATTTAAGTGTGTTATTGTTAAGAATTACAGACCTACAATATAAAACGCCAAATTTCCATGCAAAATAATTGTACCGCTTTCAGCACCTAAAATCCAAAATAATCATACCGCCAGGGAGGTTAATAGTTGATAACATGAGAATTATGCTGACTGTTGTTTACATCAATTATTTAGGTAAATGAGAAAAATATCATTGGCATAATAATTTGGAACAGGGTGTAGTTCCTCCTGACTGCCTTTCCAGACAATCAGGATATCGTCTATGAATCTTTTAGAAACTTGTATGTGAGGCCAACATCTTCCGAATATCTCCTCTTCTTCCCATTTATTCAGGAAGATGTTGGCCACATTTGGGGCGTATTTATTCCCCATTCCCACCCCCTTTATTTGCCTATAGGATTTGTGATTATGCCAGAAAAAATTATTCCCCATGGCTATTCTTAAGCCTTCCAATATGAACCGTCTTTGTTTTAATCTCAGGTCTGATAAGCGTTTCATAAACCATGCTACTGCTGCCAATGCATCCGTTTGTTTGATATTGGTGTACAGCGATTCCACATCTATTGTGACCAATAGTGTGGAGTCGTTTACCTTAATTTGTTTGAGTAATTGGATCACATCTTTACTATCCTTAATGAAGGCCTGTCCCTTTCCTGCCAATGCCTGGAGAAATACATCCAGGTATTCCCCCAACCTGGAGTGGACTGACCCAATCCCACTAATGATGGGCCTCCCCGGTGCTTTAGTCTTATTCTTGTGGACTTTGGGTACCTGGTAGATAATTGGCACTTTGGGTGCTTCTGGTAATAAATACCTTCCTTCATTTTTAATTTATTATTCTATCTGCAATACCCTTATTTAAAAATTAATTTACCATAGTTTAGTTCGAAGTTCTCTATTTAGGTTCTTTTTTAATGCTTGGTATGTAGTATTACTACCAATCGCTCGAGCTCCAAAGTGCTAGAATTATTGCTCTCACTCTAACGATCGCAGTGATACCTCACATGTGTGGTTTGAACACAATTTACATATGCATGTGCAACTTACGCTTGCGTTCACTTCTGCGCGCGAGCATGGAGGGATGGGGCAATTGAAATTTTTTTTTTCTTTTCTTATTTATTTTACTTTTTATTTTTACACTGTCCCTTTTGTTTATTAATTTGTTGATCACTTTTATTCCTATTGTAAACATCCCTTGTAATAGAAATAAGCGTGACAGGTCCTCTTTATGGAGAGATCTGGGATCAAAAAGACCCCACATCTTTCATTTACTTTTAAAAGCAAAAAAAAAAAAAGTATACTTTTGTTTAACCACTTAAGGACTGGAAAGTTTACCCCCCTTCATGACCAGGCCATTTTTTGCAATACTGCATTACGTTACTTTAACTGAAAATTGCGCGGTCGTGTGACGCTGTACCCAAATAAAATCAATGTCCTTTTTTTCCCCCACAAATAAAGCTTTCCTGTAGTGGTGTTTGATCATGTCTGGGGGTTTTTGTTGCGCTATAAACAAAAAAGACTGACAATTTTGAAAAAAAAAACAACAATGTTTTTACTTGCTGATATAATACATATCCAAAAAAATATATATAAAAAAAAATGTATTCATCAGTTTTATTCCAATATGTATTCTGTTACATATTTTTGGTAAAAAAAAATCCCAATAAGTGTATATTGATTGGTTTGCGCAAAAGTTATAGCGTCTACAAAATAGGGTATGGATTTATGACATTTTTATTATTTTTTTTTTTTACTAGTAATGGCGTGATCAGCAATTTTTAGTGGGACTGCGATATTGCGGCGGACAGATCGGACACTTTTGACAGTTTTTTGGGACCAGTGACATTATTACAGTG
Organism: Lithobates septentrionalis; assembly: GCA_037952835.1. Taxonomy (NCBI): domain Eukaryota; kingdom Metazoa; phylum Chordata; class Amphibia; order Anura; family Ranidae; genus Lithobates; species Lithobates septentrionalis. Next base: position 130,230 of record JBBDGP010004937.1, read on the forward strand.
ATCAGAGATAAAAATATCCACCGATTACTGTATAAATGACACTGGCAGGGAAGGGGTTAACACTAGGGGGTAATCAAGGGGTTAAGTGTTTCCTAGGGAGGTGTTTCTAACTGTGGGGGGGAGGGGACTGACTGGAGGAGGAGAGAGATTACTGTTCATGATCACTAAGAACAACAGATCTCTTTCTCTCTCTCTCCCTCTCCCTCCTGTCAGAACGGCGGTCTGCTTTGTTTACACTGGCAGATCCCCATTCTGCCTGTATGTGGAGCGATCACGGGTGGCCCGGCGGACATCGCAGCCACCAGACTCGCACATCGGCTCCCCCGCTGTGCAGCGGGCGCGAGCGGCCATAATATCTCGTGCACGAAACAACGTACAGGTATGTTGTTTCACGCAGTAGGGCCGCCCTGCAGCAGTTTACATGCAGTAGGCAGTCCCTTAGTGGTTAAGTTAAAAAATTACTATAGCCCGGAAGTGACGCTATGCTGTCGATCCGGTCTTTCAAGGGCATTGAGATGAGTGGCGGCCATCTTGGCTTCACCCTACTCCATACCCAGCTACCGCCAGCATTAAATCTCTCCCGGCTTCACCCATCAGTCAGGTAAGCCCGGGAACAAATGGAAAGTGTTAGAAAGGGGTACCCCTCCCGCCGCTTCTAAAAGTGTTCCCACAGCACATCCGCCCGTGGGAACACTTTTATCTGAAAGAGAATCTGCCATAATAAAACAAACAAACAAAAAAAAAAAAACACTGGTATTTATGCCCCATTCACACCTGTGCGACTTGGGACTACAGAGTCACATGACAAGTTGTACCCCATGATTTCAAATGAGTAACGTTCATATCTGTGCGACTTTAAGTCACAGCGACTTCAAAGTAGTCCCTGCACTACTTTGATCCGACTGATGCGACTTGAGCTCCTTAGATTACACAGGCGTTGCTTCAAGTTGCTTCAAAGTCGTGCTGCTTTCAGGTCGCACAAGTGTGAATAGGCCTTAACGTCAAAAAAATGACGTATTTTTACTATGGGATGGGTGGCGAGTGGATAAGTTCCCACTGACACCATTGATCTTTTTTAGCTATCTGTAAGGGGGGGGGGGGATTCTTCCCAATGACCACCAATGTAAGGAACCTTCTTCCCAATGACCACCAATGTAAGGAACATTCTTCCCTCTGATCACCAATGTAAGGAACATTCTTCTCACGGATCACCAATGTAAGGAACATTCTTCACACTGACCACCAATGTAAGGAACATTCTTCCCACTGATCACCAATGTAAGGAACATTCTTCTCACTGATCACCAATGTAAGGAACATTCTTCTCACTGATCACCAATGTAAGGAACATTCTTCCCACTGACCACCAATGTAAGGAACATTCTTCTCACTGATCACCAATGTAAGGAACATTCTTCCCACTGATCACCAATGTAAGGAACATTCTTCACACTGACCACCAATGTAAGGAACATTCTTCCCACTGATCACCAATGTAAGGAACATTCTTCCCACTGATCACCAATGTAAGGAACATTCTTCTCACTGATCACCAATGTAAGGAACATTCTTCTCACTGATCACCAATGTAAGGAGCATTCTTCTCACTGATCACCAATGTAAGGAACATTCTTCACACTGATCACCAATGTAAGGAACATTCTTCCCACTGATCACCAATGTAAGGAACATTCTTCTCACTGACCACCAATGTAAGGAACATTCTTCTCACTGATCACCAATGTAAGGAGCATTCTTCTCACTGATCACTAATGTAAGGGGCATTCTTCCCACTGATCACCAATGTAAGGAGCATTCTTCCCAGTGATCACCAATGTAAGGAACATTCTTCCCACTGATCACCAATGTAAGGAACATTCTTCTCACTGATCACCAATGTAAGGAACATTCTTCCCACTGATCACCAATGTAAGGAACATTCTTCTCACTGATCACCAATGTAAGGAGCATTCTTCCCACTGATCACCAATGTAAGGAACATTCTTCTCACTGATCACCAATGTAAGGAACATTCTTCTCACTGATCACCAATGTAAGGAACATTCTTCTCACTGATCACCAATGTAAGGAACATTCTTCCCACTGATCACCAATGTAAGGTGCATTCTTCCCACTGATCACCAATGTAAGGAACATTCTTCTCACTGATCACTAATGTAAGGGGCATTCTTCCCACTGATCACCAATGTAAGGAGCATTCTTCCCACTGATCACCAATGTAAGGAACATTCTTCCCACTGATCACCAATGTAAGGAACATTCTTCCCACTGATCACCAATGTAAGGAGCATTCTCCCCACTGATCACCAATGTAAGGAACATTCTTCCCACTGATCACCAATGTAAGGAACATTCTTCTCACTGATCACCAATGTAAGGAACATTCTTCTCACTGATCACCAATGTAAGGAACATTCTTCCCACTGATCACCAATGTAAGGAACATTCTTCTCACTGATCACCAATGTAAGGAACATTCTTCTCACTGATCACCAATGTAAGGAACATTCTTCTCACTGATCACCAATGTAAGGAACATTCTTCCCACTGATCACCAATGTAAGGAACATTCTTCTCACTGATCACCAATGTAAGGAACATTCTTCTCACTGATCACCAATGTAAGGAACATTCTTCTCACTGATCACCAATGTAAGGAACATTCTTCTCACTGATCACCAATGTAAGGAACATTCTTCCCACTGATCACCAATGTAAGGAACATTCTTCCCACTGATCACTAATGTAAGGGACATTCTTCCCACTGATCACCAATGTAAGGAACATTCTTCTCACTGATCACCAATGTAAGGAGCATTCTTCCCACTGATCACCAATGTAAGGAACATTCTTCCCACTGATCACCAATGTAAGGAGCATTCTGCCCACTGACCATCACACTAATGTATCATGAGTTGAAGATATAGTCATTTTAGCAGGGGTTCCCTGAGACAGGATAGTTATTTCAAGGGTCCCTCTGTGTTGAAAATATTGAGAAAGGCACTTGCCGACTGCCTACTGGAGATTTAGGTCATGACTTTGCAGTTTAATATCGGGCTTATGGCTGTGGCTAGATGCCATAACCCCCGTATTAGAATTTTCTGCAGCCGCTGCTTTTTCTGCTAAAAGCGTTCTGAGCAGCTGAATCACCGCTGGATAACTTTTAGAAGCAGTGGGTCATTATCATGTTGGAATACTGCCCTGCGGCCCAGTCTCCGAAGGGAGGGGATCTTGCTCTGCTTCAGTATGATCCCCTTCTGCAGCACAGTGGTGTAGTGGGTAGCACCCTTGCCTAGCAGTAAAAAGGGTCGCTGGTTTGAATCCCAACCACGACACTACCTGCCTGGAGTTTGCATGTTCTCCCTGTGCCTGCGTGGGTTTCCTCCCGGGTACTCCGGTTTCCTCCCACACTCCAAAGACATGCTGGTAGGTTAATTGGCTTCTGTCCAAAATTGGCTCTAGTATATGAATGGGGACCTTGGATTGAGGGTAGGGACTGATGTGAGTTTGGGATGTACAGGGTTAGGGACAATTGTAGACACGCACCCACACTCACTCGGGTTAAACTGGATGGACTGGTGTCTTTATTTAACCTAACTATGTAACTATGTCACAGTACATGTTGGCATTCATGGTTCCCTCAATGATCTGTAGCTCCCCAGTACCAGCAGCACTCATGCAGCCCCAGACCATGACACTCCCACCACCATGCTTGACTGTAGGCAAGACACACTTGTCTTTGTCCTCCTCACCTGGTTGCCCCCACACACGCTTGACACCATCTGAACCAAATAAGTTTATCTTGGTCTCATCAGACCACAGGACATGGTTCCAGTAATCCATGTCCTTAGTCTGCTTGTCTTCAGCAAACTGTTTGCGGGCTTTCTTGTCCATCATCTTTAGAAGAGGCTTCCTTCTGGGATGACAGCCATGCAGACCAATTTGATGCAGTGTGCGGCGTATGGTCTGAGCACTGACAGGCTGACCTCAAACCCCTTCAACCTCTCCAGCAATGCTGGCAGCACTCATACGTCTATTTCCCAAAGACAACCTCTGGATATGACGCTGAGCACGTGCACTCAACTTCTTTGATCGACCATGGCGAGGCCTGTTCTGAGTGGTACCTGTCCTGTTAAACTGCTGTATGGTTTTGGGGACCGGGCTTTTTCAGGGTCTTGGCAATCTTCTTATAGCCTAGGCCATCTTTATTTAGAGCAACAATTCTTTTTTTCAGATCCTCAGAGAGTTCTTTGCCATGAGGTGCCATGTTGAACTTCCAGTGACCAGTATGAGAGAGTGAGAGGGATAACACCAAATTTAACACACCTGTTCCCCATTCACACCTGAGACCTTGTAACAATAACGAGTCACATGACACCGGGGAAGGAAAATGGCTAATTGGGCCCAATATAGACATATTCACTTAGGGGTGTACTCACTTTAGTTGCCAGCGGTTTAGACATTAATGGCTGTGTGTTGAGTTATTTTGAGGGGACAGCAAATTTACACTGTTATACAAGCTGTACACTCACTACTTTACATTGTAGCAAAGTGTCATTTCTTCAGTGTTGTCACATGAAAAGATAGAATAAAATATTTAAAAAAAATGTGAGGGGTGTACTCACTTTTGTGAGAAAAAAAATATTATATATATATATATAAATTATATTTGGGGGTTCTAAGTAATTTTCTAGCAAAAAAATTCAGATTTTTACTTGTTTTTTTTTTACAAACACACGTTGTTTATTATTGCAAAGAGTACACAGGTGGTTATCAAACATTGCATTGACATATTTACAAAGGTGTAATGAATGACAGAGTAAGCAGTGCATTTTGTACAGTTACACATTCTGGTTACAGGTATTGTGGATTAATGTTCTCTATCAAACCTTATCATGCGTTCAGGGCTTCAGTACACATAATATATCAGTAGATTATATTTTGGGGTATGTTTATTATACTCATATGTTACTATCGCTCGTGGAATTGCAGGTAGCTGAGTTACCTAACCAGGAGCTCCATATTTTCTCATATTTGGATGGGCATCTTCTGTGGGCGTATATTTCTTTTTTGTAGGGTAAGACATTGTTGATAGCAGCGATCCATTCCTGCAATGTAGGTGTTTCAACTCTCATCCATTTTCTAGCTATAAGTAGCCTAGCTATAAACAATGATTCTCTAAGGAAGATGATATGGAATTTATCCGAATCAGGATCTGGGAAAATTCCCAGCAGGCATTGTTTGGGGCATAGCCTGAGGGGAGATCCCATTTCATCATGTATGAACTGTACCACGTGAGACCAGTAATCTTGTATAGCTGGGCACGCCCATATTAGATGATAGAAGGAACTGAAAGGACTGTCACATCTGGGGCAGAGGGGGTTGTGCTGGGGTTTGAATCTAGCTAATCGCATGGGAGTTAAGTATGATCTGTGCAGTATATACAGTTGGGTAAGCCTGTCTGCTAGTCTAGTAGACACCACCTTACAATTGTCCAGTGCGTCCTCCCATTCATCATCCTCCAGCTCCCCCACGTCACCGGCCCACCGATTCTTCAACCCCCCGTAGGCAAGGGTTACTGCCGCAGGGCGAATCAAAAAGTTGTAAAAAACTGAGATAAGTTTGGAGGGGTCTTGCCCTGCAATAACATATAGGATATCTAGTTGTTCTAGATTGGGACATTCATCTCGAAACTGGGTCTGCAGGGCGTGGCGGAGCTGGAGGTATCTGAAAAACATAGAATTGGGAAGAGCAAAGTCCTCCTTAAGCTGTTGGAAGGATTTCAGATTGTTATCTTGATACACATCCGAAAGTATCCTCACCCCTCGAGCGAGCCACATATGGCGTCCTGGCAGAAGTAGTAGTTCCCTTAGGCCTGGGTTGTCCCACAGCGGTGTGTGTGAGTGCGTGGCTGGTAGGGCCAATCTACGTTTCACCACTGCCCAAATTTTGCAGTGAGCATATACTAGGCCCTTAAGGTCACCCCCCGCCCCGGGGGCTGGGGGGTCCCTGAAAATGATTTGAAAGGGGTGAGTGTACAAATGGGTTTGTTGGGAGCATAGCAGGATCATATATCTTTCTTTATCGCACTTGTCAAGATAGTAAAAATGTGATAGCTGCGCTGCCAAATAGTAGTAATTAAAATCCGGGAGCGCGGCGCCGCCCAGATCCGTGGGATTCTTTAGTACATGCCATGGTAATTTATGCCGGGCCTTCCCCCATACAAATGAATTGAGAATTTTTTCGATTGATTTAAATATTCTAAGCGGCAAATAAATTGGGGCATGCCAAAAGACGTACAGGAACTTGGGGAGTAGGATCATCTTTATGAGGTTCACCCGACCCATGACTCCCAGGGGAAGCCTAGCCCACACCTGGGTCTTGTGTTTCAAGCTGGTAATTAGGGGTTCTATGTTCAACTTGGTGTATTCTTCAGGGTTTCGAGTTATGGTAATTCCCAGATATTTTATGGAGCTAACGGTCGTGAGAGGAGAGGAGGCCTGATTCTGAGGGGGTGCGCCTATATCTATAGAGAGGATTTGGGATTTATCCCAGTTTATTTTTAAGCCTGAGTGTGTTCCAAATGTTTGTATTATTTCTAGCGCTGTTGTCAGAGAGGGACCAGAATCAGATAAGTACAACAACATGTCGTCAGCGTAGAGGCTGAGTTTTTCTGTCAGGCCACCTCTCCTCAAACCTGTGATTCCCGGGTGTGATCTAAGCAATGCTGCCAAGGGTTCCACCGCAAGAGCATATAGCAGTGGGGACAGCGGGCAGCCCTGGCGTGTACCCCTAGATAGAGGAAAGGAGTCGGAGACCCTCCCGTTGACCAAGATCCTAGCGCTAGGGCCCCTATACATCAGCTGAAGCCATCTGATAAATTTTGGGCCGAAACCAAATTTTTCCAAACATTGCCAAAGGTAGTTCCACTCTACAGAGTCGAACGCCTTTGCGGCGTCAAGGGATACTATGACTCTGGAACCCATCTGATCATGTTCGGCTTGCAGGTTCATATGTAGTCTACGAAGGTTGTAGGCCGTGTTTTTTGCGGGCATGAATCCGGTTTGGTCCGGGTGTATCAGAGTGAGGACAATTTTATTCAAGCGCAGCGCCAGGATCTTGGCCAAGATTTTTATATCAAGCTGAAGAAGGGATATTGGGCGATAGGATTCGGGGAGTTCTAAATTTTTGCCGGGTTTGGGTATGAGCACTATATAAGCTTCAGCCATAGATTGGGGTAATGTACCGGATTTAAATATGTGGGAGAAGAGCTCGTGAAGTCTGGGAGCGATATGTTCTGTGTATGTTTTATAAAACTCAAGGGGGAGCCCGTCCGATCCAGGTGCTTTAGAGGTTTTGAGTGTGGCCAGCGCCTCCAAAATGTCATCTATGGAAATGGGGGCCTCGAGCATATCAAAGTGAGTTCGAGAGAGTGTGGGCAAATCAATGTCTCTTAGCAGGGTTTTTGTTTCTTCGTTGGTAGTATTGGCCGTAGAGGTGTATAGGGATAGGAAAAAGGAGCGAAACTCGCTTGCCACTTTATCGGGTTCAGATATCAGTTCCCCATCGGTACCTCTAAGGGACACAACTGTGGGTGGTCTCATATCCATATGAGCTAGGTATGCCAGGAGGCGACCCGCCCGCTCCCCGCACTCGTACGTTCTTTGTTTAGCGTAGAATATTTTCCGCTCTGCTCTTTCAAAGTGCAGACCCGTGACTAACCGGTTTTGTTGTTTTAGTTGATCTGCCTTGATGGGAGTTGGATTCGAAGAGAACTCCCTCTCAAGGTCCGACAGGGCCTGTTCCGCCTGTCTTACCACTTGAGAGGAGGTCCTCCTGTGTTTGGCAATACAATGGGCAAGTGTCATACGGGCATGTAATTTAAAGGAGTCCCACACGACATCAAAGGGTGCTGAGTTCTTATTATTCTGGAAAAATATGTCCCATTCAATTCCCAGTTCATCCATCTCTGGAACCACTGACAGCCAAAAGGGATTTAGTTTCCATGTGTATGTATTAGGCGGGGAGTCAAATTTAATTACAACCCGGTATGGTCTGAAAGTGTACGAGGGTGGAATCCCTCCTCCTCTAACATAGGGAGAAGGGAACGGGATATAAAAATCATGTCTATTCGGGACATGGAGTTGTGCGTTGCTGAAAAACAAGAGAATACTTTGTCTTGGGGGTGGTGATGTCGCCATGTGTCTACCAGTGCTAATTCTTTAAAGAATCTACCAAATCTTGTGTGTTGTGGGGGAGTCATGTTAGATGGGTGCATTGTCAGTCTATCAAGCTCTCTATCTATAACATTGTTAAAGTCTCCCAACCAAATTGCTGGGGTACTAGGATATTGAGACATAAACGTCAAGCCCTCATTCAATACATCAAAATGAAACGGGGGGGGTATATAAATTGCCAGTATCAGAAGTTCCAGCCCGTTTATTCTGGCGTGCAGAAATAAGAATCTGCCCTGTGGGTCTTATTGGAGGGTCAGTAAGGTGAATTGTACCGTTTTGGCTACAATGATCGCTATTCCCCTGGAGTTGGCAGTATAAGGGGCTTGGTACAGCCAACCTACCCAGGGCTTTTTAAGTGATAGCATCAGTTGTCCTGTGAGATGGGTCTCCACCAGGACCATCATTTCTGCACGCATACTTTTGAGAACAGATAATACTGCATTTCTTTTTGGCCTGGCTCTGATACCCCGCACGTTCCATGTAACACACTTCAACTTAGACATCTTAACAGATTCTGCCCAATATTGATTCGTCGGTTCGGCGGCCCAGCGAGTGCCCCGCCCCACCCAGCTGGGTGGCGCGTAGTCCCGCACGGCGCATCCGGAGCAACGAAGCCAACGTATACATCCTCCAGCATCCCACCCCGCAGCCATGGGTCTCTGACATGTGGCATGAGACAACACAAATGTAGTGGTACATCAAACATACGCCTGTGAATAAAACTCTTTCCATCATTAGCAGCAAATACATTATGACAACGTGATAACCTATGCATCTTGTACTTCAACACTCTGGGCCATCCATACATACAGCGCCCCCCCTCTAACACAGGGGAAGGGCATGTCTGCCGGACATTCCAGGGAAACAAAACTTGCGCCAATTGGCGAACGTTACAGTTATAACTTGTATAGACAGGGTCCGTTGTGGAACCTGCATCTATGGGGGCAATAACTCGCTGAAGAGCGAACAATAGCATGAGCAGTGTGGTTCCCAGATTGTAACCTTCAGGATAGCATACTGGCATGAAAAATAAGAAAGGGATGATTTGGGGTTAGGTTCCGGGAGTCCCAGCGGGTCCCAGCCCGCCTCTTTCACAAGTTAGTTATGTGGGGTCCGTTGCGTGATGGGGAAAGAGGTAGTCATCAGATGAGGAGTGTGTGGGGGAGGATGGAAAGAAAAAGGGAAAGGATACGGCGATCCTCCAATATTAAATCGTCTATTCTTGCAGTGTCCCGGGAGATGAAAGGGATATCTACTGGGTTTCGGGGGGGTATAGTACCTTGGTAGAATGTGGAGCAGATGTGTTCTGAGGTGTTCTGTGTTGAACTCGGGGGTGTCTCTCAGCGGTTCCGGAGCCGTCTGGTGCCTCAAGCAGGTGCTCTGTCCGGCGCCGCCTGATCCTCCAGCCACGCAAAAACAGCCTCGGGTGTATCGAAAAAGTGAGCTCTGTCCTCGCCAACCACACGAAGCCTGGCGGGGAAGAGCATTGCATATGCGTAGCGGCGGATTCTTAGTTGCCGTTTAGCTTCTGTGAAGTGCGCCCTCTTCTTCTGGACCTCCGCCGAAAAGTCCGGGAAGACTTTTATTTCTCCATTTTTGTATGGGATATTGCCTTTAAGCCTGGTAAGGCGGAGGACGGCATCCCGGTCTCGAAAGTTGAGCATTTTGGCAATGAAGGTTCTAGGGGGTGCACCTTGAGGGGGGGGGGTCTGGATGCCAGTCTGTGTGCTCTCTCCACCACGAATGAGGAGGAGAATTCAGTTCGTCCAAAAGTGGTTGTAAGCAGATTTTCGAGAAATGTAGGGGGGTCAGAACCCTCCGCACCCTCCGGCAGTCCCACGAATCTTAGGTTGCACCTCCGTAATCTATTTTCAAAATCATCCTGTTTCGCGAGCACCGCATTCAGTTGATGTTGCATTCTTTCAGTTGAAACTTGTAATGGCGGTACACTGTCCTCCACCTGGCTGATTCGGGTCTCCGTCTCCGTGACTCGCTCCCTCAGCTTCTGAAGATCCTGACGGATCAGGGAGACATCCACCTTCACCTCCTCTATCTTACATGTAAGAGTACTTTTACAGTTCGAGATTGCCTCGAGTACACGTGCAGTGTCGTCTGTGCATGGATCAGGCGGGGTAGGCTGATCGGCGCCATTTTCCTCTGCGGCCGCCTTGTCTTGCAGACGATATTTGGCAAGTTTAGAAGCCGCGTCCGTGGCTTTCTTCGGCGGAGACATTCTCCCTGTGTGTTCCCCTCTTTTGGTAGATGTTGTAGGTAGTGTTTAAGGGCGATTAAGACCCCAGGATTTGCGGATACGGATATACGGCGAGCGGAGCTCCCGTTCAGCACTCCTCACACCATGCCGGTCCAGGCCACGCCCCCAGATTTTTACTTGTAAACAAAAGGGGTTGATTTACTAAAGGCAAAGTGCAGCTGCTCCAGAGCTTAATAAATGAGGAAAAGCTTTTCACTTTGCAAAGTGCAGGCAGCTGCAGGCATCATCCTGGTACTGTTTTTTAGAGCCGGCGATCGACTTTCCAAGTATAACAACCGATGCGGCTGAAAGCCGCTCGGCTGTTATACTGGAGGAGCGGGAGGGGACGTCCCCCCCTCCCGCCGCCTACCGCCGCTCTTACCGGGCCTCCGGCGGCTACTAACAGTCTGGAACGAAGCCGTGAGCGGCTTCATCCAGCCTCCTAATTGTAAACGCAGAAGCGACGTCATGACATCACTTCCCGTTTACGCGGCTGCCAATGGCGCCGGTTTAAAAAAAAAATATACAGTATGCAGAATCGCCGAAAACTGCAATCTTAATACTGTGAAGTGCAAAGGAGGGATCGGGGTCTTTTAGACCCCCGATCCCTCCATAAAGAGTACCTGTCACCACCTATTACTGTCAGAAGGGATGTTTACATTTACATCTAGAATTACATTTTTTATTCTTTAAACACAATTTATAAATATAAAAAAACAATATAAATAATAATTTTTTTTTCAAAGCGCCCCCGTCCCCGCGAGCTTGGGCAGCAAAGAAAACGCATACGGAAGTCGCGCCCGCATATGTAAACGGTGTTCAAATCACAAATGTGAGGTATCGCCGTGATCACCAGAGCCAGAGCAATAATTCTAGCACTAGACCGCCTCTGTAACTCTAACTTGGTAACCGTAAAAAAAAAATTTAAAGCGTCGCCTATGGAGATTTTTAGGTACCGTAGTTTGTCGCTATTCCGCGAGTGCGTGCAATTATAAAGCATGACATGTTTGGTATCTATTTACTCGGCGTAACATCATCTTTCACATTATACAAAAAAATTGGGCTAACTTTACTGTTTGTTTTTTTTTTTTAATTCATAAAAGTGTCCCTTTTCCCAAAAAGTTGTGTTTAAAACACCGCTGCACAAATACCGTGTGACATAAAATATTGCAACAATCACCATTTTATTCTCTAGATTCTCTGCTAAAAAAATATATATAATGTTTGGGGGCTATAAGTAATTTTCTAGCAAAAAATATGGATTTTAACTTGTAAACACCAAATGTCAAAAATAGGCTTAGTCATGAAAGGGTTTTTAATGTAAGTATGCCTATCTCATACCCGAGGGGCCACTGCGGAAACCGGCAAGCACTGCAATATCACAATCTTCCACAGCCTGTGCCGAGGGGCTTCCCGTCTGCACACTGACCATAGGGGTTCGCTCACTCAGCACTGCAATACATTGAATAAACACAAGCTATTCTGTAAATGGTGGCAGTGCCCAGAAAGTAATCCCCTTCATGCCAGTATGCAAAAACCTGTTAGGCACAGGATCCAAAAGACTGCGGCCATCACTGTAGTAGCGCCGACTACTTCATTGATTGTCTGCTGCCCCAGCAGCCCTTCAGGTATGAGATTTACTGTACATAATTACTTTGTGCCAAGCTGGACCAATTTATGCAATACAGACCATTATCTGGAGTTCAGCTTTAAGGCTGGCAGAATACAAGAGCCAGCCGTGGAGATTCCTCGACCTTATTTGCATGAATGGTGGAATAGGGCTAAATGAGAGAAAAAGCAAGACCAGCAGGGAGGCCCAGGCAGCTGGGTGAATTGGATGTGGGCAGGGAAGGTGATCGGTGTGGTGGGGGGACAATTACTGGAACCGATGCCCTGTATGGCTCTCTCTGCAGCAGCTGAAAGACGGCTTCTTCTCTTCTCCTCTCCCTCCCGCCAGCTTTCAGCTTCTACAGAGTAAGCCATACAGGTGATTGGCTCCAGAGATTGCCCCCGCTGCATCAATCACCCCCCCCCTGTTCACAATAAGTTTCCGCCTGCTGCCCAAGCCCCCATGAGTGCCCACTGCCCTGCAATGCTGCCGGCTTCCCTCCTCCCCGGATTGGGTGTTTTTTGCAAAGTGACGCTTTACCTCATTTACTAAGCTCTAGAGCAAGTGCACTTGCAGTGCAAAGTAAATTTGCCTTTAGTAAATCAACCTTGATGAGTGATTAGTACTTCTAACTCACTGTGTCCATAACTAAAGCATAGTAAACATTATTTTTGGAGGGGGGGAGTCTGTCAGGTTGACTAGATGGGGCCCCATGTTTTCTAATAGCTGCCCTGTCTTGAGCAGAGAGAGGAAGCATAGTTGCCAATAGTCCCAATTTTCCCAGGACATTCATAGAATTCAGACCCATGTCCCAGTCTGACCATGTTCCGGGAAGAATCAGGGAAAATTGGCTTTGTCCCGGGACGGCTGTAGCTTCCACCTGTAAAAAAACATGGCCGCGAGCCAATTTTTGAACTGCACATGCACTGCTCTGGCAAGCTCGGCCGTTGAGGGGGACACTCTGCACGGGGGAGTCCAGGGACGGGGACACGACAGATGACACCCCAACCAGGACATGAGAGGACTGAAAGTGATTATCACCCCCATCTTCTCTGTACACCTCCTCATCTCTCTGTGCTGTTAGCTGTGTCCTTAGTCTCTGACCATCTCTATCATGTCCACAATCGCTGACCCCATCTCCTGTAGCATGTCCGCACAGTCTCTGACCATCTCTGTATCACGTCCTCACACTCTCTGACCATCTCTTGTACCATGTCCGCACACTCTCTGACCATCTCTTGTATCTGTTGGATGTGATCTGCTTGGGGGGATGGTGTTTGAAGTATCTTTATCTGCTGATTGTTAAACTGTCTGGAATACACATATTGCTATTGTGGTGTAGGATCTGGGCCTGCTGTCCATCCAACCCTCTTTCTTTCCTTCTCTCTCCTTCCCTCCCTATCTTTTTTTTCCCCCTTTCTCTCTCCCTCCATCCCTCTTTCTCCCTTTTTTTTCTCTCCCCCTCCCTTCCTTCCCCCTCCATTCCACTTTCATCTCAGACTATTTAACCACACCCCCTTAAATCACGCTCGATATTTAGCATAATTTAACCACTTCAATACTGGACACTTTCCCCCCTTCCTGCCCAGGACAATTTTCAGCTTTCAGTGCTGTGGCACTTTGAATGATAATTGCGCGGTCATGCAACATTGTACCCAAATTAAATTTTTATCACAATTTTCTTCCTACAAATAGAGCTTACTTTTGGTGGTATTTGATCACCTCTGGGGTTATTTTTTGCTAAACAAACTAAAAAAGACTGACCTTTTTTGAAAAATAAAAGTTTTTCTCCATTTGTTATAAAATTTAGTTTTCTCCTTCACTGACGGGTAATCATGAGGTGGCACTGATATGTAGAATTGATGGGCACCAATAGGCTACACAGATGGGCACTGGATAGGCAGCACTGATAAGGAGCTACTGACAGGCATTACTGATTTGCATCTGAAGGGCACCAACAGGCATTACTGATTGGCACACTTATGGGCACTGAATGGCACTGACAGGTGTTACTGATGGGCACCTCTCATGGGGGCTGCGCTGATAATCAATGTGCTGATTATCAGCGCAGACCCCCCCCCCCGGCATGGAGAGCGGTCGATCGGCTCTCCCTGTCAGCGTGAACCCGAGGAAAGCCGTTTACCAGCAATTTACGCTGTGATTGGTCATAGCTAATCATGTGGTAAGGCGTCTCCGTCAGAGGCTCCTTACCACGATCGGCGATGCCGTGTGTCAGAGTGAAACACAGCACCACTGGTTGCCACGCTGCATGCCCCGCGGGCGCACGCCAGCATGTTATCCTGAAAGACGTCATAATCAGGATCAGGATCACAGAACCACCGCCCGGCCGTCATTCTGCTATAGGCCAGACGGGAAGTGGTTAAACCACGCCCATTTTTCGCTGCGTTTCATCTTTCCAGTCCTACTGGACCACGCCTACAAATGCATGCCCTACCCCCAATTACAATAGTACTCCGCCTACAGACAAAAAAGTGTCCCTATAAATGTTGAGACTGTTGGTAACTATGAGGAAGGTGGGCAGAGTCTGCTACTGCTGTATATGCTTCCTTCTTCCCCCGGAGTTCTCTACTTTGTAGGACGGAGCTGCTGCTGTAATAGTGTAGCTCTTAGTTTGCAGGGGATATGAAGGGCCAGGAAAAATCTTCTGGGGGGGGGCCCAATTGCCTAGTTTGACCAAAATCTACCCCCCCCCCCCTATAAGCTTGTGCGGGTTTTGTTCAGCTGGCTCCAAAAATGAAAGTATTAAAAGTGGTGCAGCGGCTCTGTAGCTGCCGATCACTTTCACAGAGTGGACGACGGGGTGACCACGCCCCCTCCAGGTCCCTCCTCCACCCGTGGGTTCTCAGGCTCTCCCACTCTTACTTAGGACCACGACCGCTAGCTTTAAGGTGGGGAGCGAGGATTATCCATGCCTCAATCTTACAACAATAAAACTGGAAGGGATGATGATGATTTAGTCACTTCCAGTTTCAGACCCACCATTTCCCAGCTGGTACAGTCAGGGGACACCGAGCAGATCTGTACTTGGTTAGATGGTGTGAAGGGCAGGGGAGACATTGGGGTCTATTAAACCCCTAACGTCTCCAAAAAGAGTACCCCTTACCTGCCCAATGCCATCACGTGGGGGTTAATTATTTTGTGAAAACAAATAAAAAAAAAATAAATAAAAAAATTACATTAGTTTTTAATTGCCATAACCCGACTGCCCAGCACACATGCATGCCTAGGGTGTGCACACGTATGTAACCCAGGGTCACACCACGTGTGATATATCACCACGAACGTCAGAAAAAGAACAATAATTCTAGCATAGGCTAACACTAAATTGATGATCTGTAAAAGCTTTTAACCACTTACGGACCGCCTCACGCCGATATACGTCCTAACTTTGAAGAGGAATATCATCGTTATGGCAGCAGCTAGCTGTCATAACCCCGGTATCCTCTTTTTCGGCCAGCTGTGCACTTTCTGATAATAGTGGTCTCTGCGGCGTATTTGCCGTGAGATCACTTTTATCGGCGGCGGGAGAGGGGGCCCCCCCTCCCGCCACGCTCTGGTGCCCTCCGCTGCTTACCAGGGCCGTCGGCAGCGACGGAGGCGATGGGATCTTCACCCTTGCTGGGTATGGAGATGAGTGAGTGGAAGATGGCCCCCACCCGTCTCCATACCATTGCAGGGCGGAAGCGACGTCAAAACGTCACTTCCACCCATAGCTCTTAAAAGGGCCTTTTTTATTTTTATTTTGCATTTTAATGTAAATATGAGATCTGATGTCTTTTTGACCTCAGATCTCATATTTAAGAGGTCCTGTCATGCTTTTTTTTTTTTTTCCATTACAAGGGATGTTTACATTACTTGTAATAGGAATAAAAGTGACAATTAAAAAAAAAAAAAAAAAACAGCTTCCAGCGATGTCCTCCTCTAACTCTGATATCCCCCTACAGTACTCTCCTCCTCCTTACCCCTGCTCGGCTCCTCTGGACCTCTCTGCCTATGGGGAGTGCACTGCACGAGCCACCGACCGCAATAGAGTCCCGATCGTCTATTCGAAAACGGCGCCGGGCGGCGCCATTACGTTACTGCGCATGCGCCGCCCGGCCGAGCGTGTACGAGCTTTCCCGAGCCCGGCCGGCTTCGGAACGGCGCATGCGCCGTTGCGTGGTCGGCTTGTGGCCATCTTTAACGGGCAGCCCGAAAGCGCAGGGGGGGGGGGGCCGCGAAAGCCGAGAAGTCGCCGCCGCCCCTGCACCACTGCCACCCCGAGGCCTGGCCTCAGTGGCCTTGAGAGAAATCCGACCCTGGACACAGGAGCCCGCAACTTAGATGGGGTAAGTGCCGAGCTTGATGACCGACAGACCGGGGGGGGGGTGGATGCGAGTGACCCAACCGATACTTACCTAGAGCGGGCAGGGGGTGGGTGCCGGTTGTCCCCAAAAAAAAAAAAAAAAACACACACCAGCTACACCACTGGTATTTATTTGCTTGATGCAACCTCATTTTTTATATTTTATCAAAAAAGGGGTATTCTACTGTGGGTGTTTGCACTAAAATTTATTTTATTATATTTTTCCTGAATTATATTTATATTTTAATCCTGTAAACTTAACGAACAGTTGCACAAAAATCACGAGGCATAAAAATGTGCAACTGTCAACTTTTTAATCTACAGGGTCCCTGCTTTCAGAAAATATTGTTCTGAGGGTTTAAATCATTTTATTGTGAAAAATTAAGATGTGCGTAACAGTGAAAAACTTTGCTCTAATGCCAAACTGGTTAAGAACTATCTTTAGCGTAAAGAACAAGGAGTCCTGGAAGTGATGGTTTGGCCCCCTACAGAGCCCCGTTCTCACCATCATGGAGTGTGTCCGGGATGACATGAAGAGACAGAAGGATTTGAGGCAGCCGACATCCACAGTAGATCTGAGGTTAAATCTCCAAGATGTGCCTAGAACAACCTACCTGCTGAGTTCCTTCAAAAAAAAAAACTATGCGCAAGTCTACCTAGAAGAATTAATGTTGGTTGAAAAGGCAAAAGGCAAATTTTGATTTGATTTGGATTTTTCGCCTGTGCATTTACTTTCTATTTTGCAAAGTGATAATTATAAATTATTAAAATGTATATTTCTGAAAGCATTGCTTCACATGTGCCTAAACCATTTGCACAGTACTGTTTATTATAACTACATTAATACACTTCAAACATTATTTTCCAAAAGGATTAAAAAAATAAAAATGATGATAACCAGCAATTTCAGTCTATGAAGTTATTATTGTTATAAAGGATTTGTACAGCGCCAACAGTTTACACAGCGCTTTACAACTTGACGATACAAATACAAAAAAACACTTTAATACAGTAGTTATTAGAGGGCCCTGCTTCTTAAAGTAATGAATCAGAGTCAGTTCAGGTAAGTAGAATTTTATTTGTCATGATCGAAAGATCTCTGGATCCAAAATTCAGGTACGACATGCTGAGGATGAATGGAACGTCATCCCTTTCCATTTCTATGGCCCAGAATGGTGAATGAGGCAGAATTTAGACGCTCAAGGTTTAGCTGTTAATATTTTTTTTGAAGATGATGGTATTTGGTCATGTATGAAAAGCTGTTTAAATGTCATCTATCGCCAGCCCATGGTGGAGTCAGCATTTAGAGGTCTAATCATGGGGCCAACAGCCACTAGAACCAGTGACACCTCTGAAGTATTTGTATATTAAAGCCCCAAAACATAAATTTATTATATTGCGGTTTACCAAGCCCTTAGATATAATGGCTGCATTCGTCACAACATGGGAAAGTCGCTCCTGATGGGGTTTTTCCCGCAGCGAAATTACAATCGTTAAAAATTTGTTTTGAAAAAATGTGTTATTGAAAAAATAGAAACAAGACATAATAAACACAAACGTTTAAAATATGAGCGCTGGACAGGGATATGTACCACCATTTAATTCTACAATGATATAACCATACAACAGTATATATTATATTATTTGTTCAAATATCTGATATGCAAATTTCCAACGCGTTTCGACATGCATGGTCAAAGTCTTCCTCAGGGGATTAATTTGCTGTCAAAAAATATACATAAACAATGCCTGTATATATATTTTTTTGACAGCCGATTAATCCCCTGAGGAAGACTTTGACCACGCACGTCGAAACACGTTGGAAATTTGCATATCAGATGACCAAATAATATGTACTGTTGTACGGTTATATCATTGTAGAATTGAATGATGGTACATATCCCTGACCAGAGCTCATATTTTAAATGTTTATGTCTTGTTTCTACTTTTTCAACAAAAAACTTTTTCAAAACAAATTTTTAACAATTGTAATTTCGCTGCAGAAAAACCCCACCAGGGGGACACGTTCCCATGTTGTGACCCAATTGGGGCGGCAGCAATTATATCACTCATATTCATGTATCTTTCCCATGCTATTTGCTGCATTCGTTTTGTTTCTTTTTAAGGATTTTTTTCCTTTACTTTCACCTGGTAATCTGGCCAGTAAAACTGTATTTTTTTTTTTTTTTTTTAAAGGGGTTGTAAACCCTTGCGTTTTTTCACCTTCATGCATCCAGGTGAAAAAACACCTGGCAGTGACCGGCCCCTCAGCCCCCTGTTTTACTTACCTGAGCCCTGGAACTTCATCCGGCAGGGACGCGCTCTTCCTCTGCCTAGGGTTCTTGATTGGATAGATTGATAGTAGCGCAGCCATTGGCTCCCGCTGCTGTCAATCAAATCCAATGATGGGGCAGGGCTGAGTCATATATTCGGTGGCTATGGACGCCGAATACTGGATTCGGGAGCGCGCCCACCAGGTACCCCCTCAGGAGAGCGCTTCTCCTAGGGGGTTATCTGATGTGGGGAGGAGCCGGTTGCTCGGGTCTTCCGGTGGGACGGGAGAGCCATGGAAGGCGGCGTCCCTTCCTGCTGCTTGTAATAGCAATCCAGTGGCTAGTAAGCCGCTCCGATTGCTATTACAAGAGGATCGACTGCCCGCTTTTAAAAGCGATACCAGGTGAGGCCTGCAGCTGCAAGCATCTTCCTGGTACAGACTGCGCCCCACTAAAAAATGCCGCCCCAGGCTAAACGCCTTGTTTGCCTCGCAGTAAATATGCCCCTGGTTTAGAGAAAGAAAAGAAAAATAATACAACAACCAAAGTGCAAATCTGAGCAAAAAAAAAAAGCTTATACTCACCCAATCCTCCTCTCCAGTGGTAAATGGCACTCCCCCATGATTCAGCGGTGGACCGTTCCTGATGTCCTCATGGACAGAGCAGGTCTATGAGCTTGATGACGTCAGAAACAGTTCAACATACAAGACCGCTAGACCATGGGGGGATTTGGGGAGGCAGTAGCCACAGGGACCGGTCTTGTGTGGGAAGGATTAGGTAAATTTAACTGCCTTCTCCAATGCCCTCGACCAGAGGTTTCCAAACTCTCTAAACAAAAGGTCCAGTGTACTGTCCTTCAGACTTCACGAGGGCCGAATTGTGGCCAGTGGAATAGAAAAGGTCCCGACGTCAGTGGGAAAAATAATGCCCCACTGTTTCAGTGAGGGCAATTGCTTTTCATTATTGGTGTACAGTAAGTGGGAGGAATTGTGTCTCATCGTTGATGTCATTGGGCCCCATTGTTTGTGTCATTTAGAGGAATTGTGTCCCATCATTAATGTCATTGGGCCCCATTGTTCGTGTCATTAGGAGGAATTGTGCGCCATTTTTTTATGTCATTGGGCTCCATCATTGGTATCCTTGAGTGGAATTGTGCCCCATTATTGATGTCATTGGGCCCCATTGTTTGTTTTATTTGGAGGAATTGGGCCCCATTGTTGGTGTCAGTGGGAGGAATTGGGCCCCATCGTTGGTGTCATTGGGAGGAAATGTGCCCCATCATTAAGGTCATTGGGCCCCATTGTTTGTGTCATTAGGAGAAATTATGCACCATTTTTTTATGTCATTGAGCTCCATCATCGGTGTCATTGAGAGGAATTGTGCTCCTTCATTGAGGTCATTGGGCCCCATTGTTTGTGTTTTTGGGAGGAATTGGGCCCCATTGTTTGTGTCAGTGGGAGGAAATGTGCCCCATCATTGATGTCACTGGGCCCCATTGTTTGTGTCATTATGAGAAATTATGCACCATTTTTTGTCATTGGGCTCCATCATTGTTGTCACTGAGAGGAATTGTGCCCCCATCATTGATGTCATTGGGCCCCATTGTTTGTGTCTTTTGGAGGAATTGGGCCTCATCGTAGGTGTCATTGGGAGGAATTGTACCCCATCATTGATGTCATTGGGCCCCATTGTTTGTATCTTTTGGAGGAATTGGGCCCCATTGTTGGTGTCAATGGGAGGAATTGGGCCCCATCTTTGGTGTCAGTGGGAGGAATTGGGTCCCATCATTGATGTCATTGGGTGCCATTGTTTGTGTCTTTTAGAGGAATTGGGCCCTATTATTGGTGTCATTGGGAGGAAACGTGCCCCCTTCATTGGTGTCAGTGGGAGGAAGTATGTCCCATTGTTGGTATTAGTGGATGAAATAGTACCCAAAGGACCAGATAAAAGCAAGCAAAGGGCCACATCTGGCCCCCCGGGCAGCAGTTTGGAGACCACTGCCCTATACAAAAATAAGCAGTTAACTCTTGCAGTGTGGGCACCGGGAAACATTTTTTTTTTAGCCTGGAGTTGGTAGTTTAGGTATTGGTAGGCTGCAATATATTACATTTTTGTTTTGGGGTTTATTACCACTTTAATGTTTTCTAAACAAGCGGCCATACATGAGCACCAATCCAAAAAAAACAAAAAGGCTGCCCTTAATAGGAGTTGGTTATTGTGTGTTATCGGGGTAAAGCTGAAAATAGGAGGCACATATGTTGCAGGCTGCCTTGTCTTGGCCACCTCTAAATAAAGATTCTTGCAAAATTCTACTAAAATATATATATTTTTTATATAACATGCAACACAAAAATATCTACAAAATGATTTATGCATACTAAATATATGCAGGCATGACAGACAGGTAGAAACACAACACAAAGTAATTTCTTATACAGAAAAAAAATACATTTATGAGAAAATAATACACACAATAATCATATAATTTAAGACACATTATGTAAAAACAGTGCTGAGCATTTCCAAGCCGCCTACATAAAAGAGAGCGAGCCCATTACTGAGCGTGCAGAACACAGATTCTAATTCTTCATTGGGTATCACACAAGGGTTGTGTATAGACCTGACGATGGGGGTGTCGGGCGGTTTCTATACTAAATGGTATCAGGACATTGATGGGTAAAAGAATCGTTTTTTTGTAGCACAAATGTTTCCAATGTATAAAAATGGATTTATTCAGTATACAGATTGGTTTTCATATCAACCCTCCACGTAAATCCTGGACTTGCTCCGTGACATTGGGACCCCTGAATTAAAGTGGTTGTAAACCATTAGTGCCATTTCACACCACATGCAGTCCAGTGTGTTTTTTTTTTTTTTTCTGCATCAAAAACGCATTGGATAGTCGGCTATATGGTTTTCAAATGGTATAGTTCACACCGGTGCGTTCCAGAAAAAGAAAAAAGAAAAAAAAAGTAGAACATGCTGAATTTTTCCTGCACTGGAACGCAGTAAAACGCTTCAAAAATGCACCAAAAACGCACTGGAACACACACTTTCTTATTTAAGGTAAAAAAAAAAAGGGGAGGAATGCACTGGACTGCATCAAAAACGCACTGGAATGGACACACACTTTCTTATTTAAGGTTAAGAAATAAAAGAAGGGGGAAAAAATGCACCGGACTGCATCAAAAACGCACTGGAACGCGCATGCAGAAAAGCATCCAGGACACATTTCTATGGTGTGAACTGACCCTTGACTGGCCTCGGGTGACACAGAATAAACAAATCCTCCTACATAAGTAGTACCTGTTTATCTGCGGTCTTCTCTTCAGCCTAAGTCCGGAAATTACACAGCATTTCCGAGCTCTAGCAGGCGGGGATCAGACCTTGGAGCATAGAGCAGGGAGCCGAGTGTAACCTGAGACCTGAGTGAAGTGAAAGGACACCCCTCCCCCCCAGTGTCTCATAGGGAAACATACATAGCTGAGGCTGTCAATCACCTGTTGTGTGTTGGAGGGGGGAAAGTGGGGCCATCTCCTAGGATTGTCTGCCATCGGCATAGACTGTCAGAAGTGACTAATGCAGATAGCCGGAGGAGACATAAATCACAGTAGGTGCTTTGGATGTAGACAAGTACACACTATAGAGCGGGGATATGCATAGCTCCCAACTGTCCCTGATTTTGAGGGACTGTCCCTGATTTGGAGCAATGTCCCTCTGTCCCTCATTCCTCCTCATTTGTCCCTCATTTTGCTCTGATCCATATAGTTATATATAAAATGCACTTTTTATCTTTAAAAAAAAGTGTTTCCCAGCGCTAAACCTTTCATCCAATTTCTAAATTGCTGCATTTGTAAATTTTAAAAGCAAGTATAAAGGAATAGTAGTAATTAAAAAAAAGCCCTTGTGGATTTAACCTTTTTTTGGGTTAATTCTCCTTTAAGGGGGTGTGGCAGGGGGCGTGTCCTATTCCTACATACATTTGCTGGTAGGTGTCCCCTCATTCCCATCTCAAAATGTTGGGAGGTATGGATATGCAATTAGCGGACCTCCAGCTGTTGCAAAACTACAAGTCCCATCATGCGTCTGCCTCTGGGTGTCATGCTTGTGGCTGTCGGAGTCTTGCTATGCCTCATGGGACTTGTAGTTCTGCAACAGCTGGAGGTCCGCTAATTGCATATCCCTGCTATAGAGGGATGTGCTTTGTTCATTTTTCATTGCAGAGGTTTACAACCACTTTAAAAAGTTGTCTTAGTCTAAACAAATATGGATTCAATTTACAAAAAATAGGAGGAAAAGAAAGGTGACGTGGCCTATAGCAACCAGAGTTTCATTTTTTCCATTTCTGCCCCAGGCTGTCTCAATAACAGTACTCAAGTATATCTAAACAGGCCAGGTCTCCAGGATATCCGTAAGTTAGCATGCCAGAAGACAAAAATAGTGGCTCCTGTTGCTGACCTTCTCCTGAAAATGCTAAATGCCTGGCTGCTGTGCCAGAATACAAGTGTGTGCTTATGAGGACCATTTCACCAGCCCTACAGTTTATACAAGCTAGGGAAGATTTGATGGGCAGAACCTTAAAGTGATACTAAAGTCTCATTTTTCTTTAGTTAAAAATAACAAACATGTTTCTTACCTGCTCTATGCAGTTGGTTTTGCACAGAGCAACCCAGATCCTCCTCTTCTCGTGTCCCTCTTTGGCACTCCTGGCCCCTCCCTCCTGTTGAGTGCAGCTTGCCTATGGGGGCACCCGCGCCGCAGATCCCTGTGTCCATTCAGACACGGAGCTGCAGCCGGTCCCACCCCCTCTCTCTCCTTATTGGCTGACTGACAGCAGCGGGAGCCAATGGCGCCGCACTGCTGTCTCAGCCAATGAGGAGGAGAGTCCCCGGCAGCCGAGAAACTCCTGCAACATCGCTGGATCGAGATGGACCTCAGGTAAGTATTAGGGGGGCTGCTGCACACAGAAGGCTTTTTAGCTTAATGCAAAAAATGCATCAACTAAAAAAAAAAACCTTCTGTCTTTACAAGCACCTTAATAAGTTTAATAGTCAAATTCTAAAATAACACATAAAATGTGCTTCCTTGTCAAAGTGGTTACAAATAGGATTGCTCTACATCTAGCAGTCTGTGACTAATCATTATCATAATTACATCCTGACTTTTAATAGGAATGTATTTAGTATGCATCTTATTCTATAAATGTGTCCCCTTAAAAATGTTATCTAAATGACGTTTTCATGATAAAGTTATTTGCAAATGGAAAAAAAAAAAAAGGTGCTTTCTTCAATTTTGCACATTTTTTTGTATGCAACACTGGAAAAAACAAAGGAAAGGAATGAACTTAAAAACAGTTAAGGAATATTGGAATATATAAAAGAAATATTAATAAAAAAGCAGAAAAACAATAACCAAGGGGAGAAGGGGAGGAAGGAGTTAGTTAAGGCTGGTTACGGATAATAAAATGTGTTAAAATAGGAATACATTTTATATAAAAAAAATAATGTTTACTGTAAGGTTTCTTTAACTGATGTTATATGCAGGTTAAAGGTCACACCTTTGCTCTACAAATAAATACAATTTAACAATAATATATTTAATTATATAATATTTCCCATTGACACTTGCAGAAAACCTGCAAGTGTTACATAGGAGCACTTGTGTAACATTCTGACAGCTGTTCCTGCTTTGTAATACATAGCAATTCCTAGCTGTCATTTTGACAGCCAGTAGTTGCCAGTAATAGCGGCAGTGGTACCGGGGACAGGGGGAGAGGAGTTTAGGAGGCTACCTCTACATTTCTAGAAGGCTCCACTGCGCTACTAAAGTCATGTGAAATTTATCACTAAGCAGATCAAGCAAATGGCTCCCTACAAAGTAAGCTACACAAGTAGCATTTTGTAGGAACCGATTGCACGGGAGTGGAGCATTGTGAAACCATGGGAGATCGATTGCTATTAAATGTGTGTGCAGCTTCCAAAGGCAGCCATTTGCTCTGGTGAGTGCCCAATTACTGCCAACAGCAATAAATCACCAGCCATTTCAGGAGCACAACTGAGCTGCTAAAATCTCTATCGTGGCTTTAGCCCGGTGATCTTCAAACTGCAGCCCTTGCTTTTATCCAGCCATTGATGCATTATTCCCCTAACTGTCCGTAACATTGGGGTATAGTTCTTGCCACCGACACCAATGATGGCGCACTATTCCTCCCACTAACAATGATTGAGCACTATTCCTCCCAATAATACCAAAGATGGGGCATTATTTCTCCCACTGACTCCAATGATGGGGCACGGATTCCCCCACTGCCACCAATGATGGGGCACTATTCCTCCCACTGCCACCAATCATTGAGCACTATTCCTCCCACTAATATCAAAGATGGGGCACTATTTCCCCCACTGCCACCAATGATGGGGCACTATTCCTTCCAGTGACACCAATGATAGGGCACTATTCCTTCCAGTGACACCAATGATAGGGCACTATTCCTTCCAGTGACACCAATGATGGGTCACTATTCCTTCCACTGACTCCAAAGATGGGGCACTATTCCTCCCACTGACACCAATGATGGGGCACTATTCCTCCCATTCATACCAAAGACAGGGTATTATTCCTCCCACTGCCACCAATCATTGAGCACTATTCCTCCCACTAATATCAAAGATGGGGCACTATTTCCCCCACTGCAACCAATGATGGGGCACTATTCCTTCCAGTGACACCAATGATAGGGCACTATTCCTTCCAGTGACACCAATGATGGGTCACTATTCCTTCCACTGACTCCAAAGATGGGGCACTATTCCTCCCACTGATTCCAAAGATGGGGCACTATTCCTCCCACTGACACCAATTATGGGGCATTGTTTAGTCCCACTGATGCTAGGACATTTTCTCCCCCCCCCCCTCCAACACACTGGCCACAGTCCCCCTCCCTAAAGTTTGAAGGACGGTAAACTGGCCCTTTGTTTAGAAAGTTTGGAGACCCTTGCTTTAGCCTAATGGGGGGACTTCTAGTATGTGGTTAAATCTCACGGTAACAAGAGATTAAAGCTCAGCCCTGCCTGTCCTTAGATACAGTGGATATAAAAAGTCTACACACCCCTGCAAAATTATCAGGTCTCCGTAATGTAAAAAAATGAGACAAAGATAAATAATTTCTGAACTTTTTCCTCCTTTAATGTGACCTATAAACTGTACAACTCAGTTGAACAACAAACTGAAATCTATCTTTTAGGCACGGGAAGTAAAAATAAAAAACAAAGTAATCTGGTGTGTGCACACCCTAGAAATAATACTTTGTTGAAGCCCCTTTTCATTGTATTACCACACTCAGTCTTTTTGGGTACGAATCTATCGGTATGGCACATCTTGACTTGGCAATATTTGCCCACTCTTCTTTGCAAAAACACTCCAAATCTGTCGGATTGTGAGGGCATCCCCTGTGCACAGCCCTCTTCAGATCACCCCCAGATTTTCAATGGGATTCAGGTCTGGGCTCTGGCTGGGCCATTCCAAAACTTTAATTCTCTTCTGGTGAAGCCATTCCTTTGTTGATTTGGATGTATGCTTCGTTGTCATGCTAAAAGATAAAGTTCCTCTTCATGTTCAGCTTTCTAGCAGAAGCCTGAAGGTTTTGTGCCAATATTGATTGGTATTTGAAACTGTTCATAATTCCCTCTACCTTTACTAAGGCCCCTGTTCTAGCTGAAGAAGAGCAGCCCCTAAGCATGATGCTGCCACCACCATGCTTCACGGTGGGTATGGTGTTCTTTTGGGGATGTGCAGAGATGTTTTTGCGCCAAACATATCTTTTGGAATTATGGCCAAAAAAAAAAGTTCAACCTTGGTTTCATCAGACCCCAACACATTTCCCCACATGCTTTTGGGAGACTTCAGATGTGTTTTTGCAAAATTTTAGCCGGGCTTGGATGTTTTTCTTTGCAGGAAAAGGCTTCCGTATTGCCACTCTACCCCATAGCCCAGACATATGAAGAATACGGGAGATTGTTGTCACAAGTACCACACAGCCAGTACTTGCCAGATGCTCCTGCAGCTCCTTTAAATGTTGCTGTAGGCCTCTTGGCAGACTCCCTGACCAGTTTTCTTCTGGTCTTTTCATCAATTTTGGAGGGACGTCCAGTTCTTGGTAATGTCCCTGTTGTGCCATATTTTCTCCACTTGATGATGACCGTCTTCACTGTGTTCTATGGTATACCTAATGCCTTGAAAATTCTTTTGTACTCTTCTCCTAATACCTTTTAACAATGAGGTCCCTCTGATGCTTTGGAAGCTCTCTGCGGTCTGTGGCTTTTGCTGTAGGATGCGACTAAGAAGATGTCAGGAAAGACCTACTAGAACAGCTGAACTTTATTTGGGGTTAATCAGAGACACTTTAAATGATGGCCGGTGTGTACTGACTCCTATTTAACATGAGTTTGAATGTGATTACCTTATTCTGAACACAGTTCCCCCCCCTTTTATAAGAGGGTGTACACACTTTTTTTTTTACCCCCCCCCCCCCAAAAAAAAAAAAGATTTCAGTGTGTTGTTTGAGTTGTACAGTTTATAGGTCACATTAAAGGTGGAAAAAGTTCTGAAACGATTTCTCTTTGTCTCCTTTTTTTTACATCACAGAAACCTGACATTTTAGCAGAGGTGTGTAGACGTTTCATAGTCACTGTAACTCAAAACCAAAAAGAGCCAAGGTCTACGCAAGAAACAACTGTACTGAGGTGGGCAACGTCTCCGGGAAAATCCTGCTGTAGATGGGCACAGAGCGGAATACACATTTCTGGTACCACCACCTCTCAATAACCAGACACAGTCAATGTGACGGATTTCAGACATCGCACAACCTCCCATCTCTTCTGTGGAAGTTAAAGCCGTATTAAACCCTAAACCAAAAATGTCATATATTGCAGTTTACCAATCATTAGATGTAGATGGCTGCATTTGTTTTCTTTTTTTTAAGGCTTTTTTCACCTGGTGATCTGCATTAACACACATCCTGTATTAGAGTGCCCTCACTCTGAATGAAGGAGCACAGGGGGCACCTTTGGACTGCAGCATTATCAGTCTGGGGGGGAGGGAAGTGTTAGCTGTATTAGCAGATTTAGATACACTAACAAATGAAAGCTAAAATCCAGATCAAACTTTATAAGCAGTAACAGCTAATAGTTTTGTTCCTTTAGGGATAAAGTTTTTACATGAATTAAATAAATGGGATCATTGTACAGTGAGGGGAAAAAAGTATTTGATCCCCCTGCTGATTTTGTACATTTGCCCACTGACAATGAAATGATCAGTCTATAATTTTAATGGTCGGTTTATTTTAACGATGAGACAGAATAACAAAAATATCTAGAAAAACTAATTTAAAAAAAGTTATAAATTGCATTTTAATGAGTGAAATAAGTATTTGATCCCCTATCAATCAGCAAGATTTCTGGCTTCCAGGTGTCTTCTATACAGGTAACGAGCTGAGATTATGAGCACTCTCTTAAAGGGAGTGCTCCTAATCTCAGCTTGTTACCTGTATAAAAGACACCTGTCCACAGAAGCAATCCGATTCCAATCTCTCCACCATGGCCAAGACCAAAGAGCTGTCCAAGGATGTCAGGGACAAGATTGTAGACCTACACAAGGCTGGAATGGGCTACAAGACCATCGCCAAGCAGCTTGGTGAGAGGGTGACAACAGTTGGTGCGATTATTTTCAAAATACACAAAATAACTGTCAATCTCCCTCGGTCTGGGGCTCCATGCAAAATTTCACCTCGTGGAGTTTCATTGATCATGAGAACGGTGAGGAATCAGCCCAGAACTACACGGGAGAACCTTGTCAATGATCTCAAGGCAGCTGGGACCATAATCACCAAGAAAACAATTGGTAACACTACGCCGTGAGGGATTGAAATCCTGCAGCGCCCGCAAGGTCCCCCTGCTCAAGAAATCACATGTACAGGTCCGTCTGAAGTTTGCTAATCAACATCTGAATGATTCAGAGGAGAACTGGGTGAAAGTGTTGTGATCAGATGAGACCAAAATCGAGCTCTTTGGCATCAACTCAACTCGCCGTGTTTGGAGGAGGAGGAATGCTGCCTATGACCCCAAGAACACCATCCCCACCATCAAACATTGAGGTGGAAACATTATGCTTTGGGGGTGTTTTTCTGCTAAGGGGACAGGACAACTTCACCGCATCAAAAGGGACGATGGACAGGGCCATGTATCATCAAATCTTGGGTGAGAACCTCCTTCCCTCAGCCAGGGCATTGAAAATGGGTCGTGGATGGGTATTCCAGCGTTACAATGACCCAAAACACACGGCCAAAGCAACAAAGGAGTGGCTCAAGAAGAAGCCCATTAAGGTCCAGGAGTGGCCTAGCCAGTCTCCAGACCTTAATCCCATAGAAAATATGTGGAGGGAGCTGAAGGTTCGAGTTACCAAACATCAGTCTTGAAACTTTAATGACTTGGAGAGGATCTGCAAAATCCCTTCTGAGATGTGTGCAAACCTGGTGGCCAACTACAAGAAACGTCTGACCTCTGATTGCCAACAAGGGTTTCTCCACCAAGTACTTATTTCACTCATAAAAACGCAAACCAACTTATAACTTTTTGGAAATGCTTTTTTCTGGATATTTCTGTTATTCTGTCTCTCACTGTTAAAAAAAAAAAAACAAAAAAGAACAAAAGAACAGACCATTAATATTATAGACTGATCATTTCTTTGTCAGTGGGCAAACGTACAAAATCAGCAGGGGGATCAAAAACAGTGAGGGGGAAAAAAGTAAGCACCCCTGTCAGTGGTAAATGGTTTGTCTCAACCCTGTAACCGATACATCTGCAGGAGAGCTTGGTCTGTTGAAAAACAGCAGACTTATTGGCCGAATCGCCAGGTAAAAATGAAAGAAAACCTAAAAAAGAAAACAAACGCAGCCATCACATCTAAGAATTGTTAAGTTGCAGTATGATAAATGTCTACTTTTGGATTTAATACCTGCTTTAATGGGCTAGGAGCCAAGTCCTAGCACAGCAACCTTCAAGCAGAATACATAAAGCTGCCTTCATACCGCTAGTTCTAGTTCTAGTACATGGCACCCCAATGCATCTCGTCAGCACCTTACATGGATAAGACAAACCAATAACCACTGGCAGGGGTGCTTACAATGTTTGGCTTTTATGTAAAACCTTTATCCCAAGAAGAAAAAAAAACAAAAATCTTTTGCTGTAGCTGATTATAAAGTGTGAGCTGGAGTTTGGCTTCAATTTGTTAGTGGTTTTATCAGGGCTGGGACAAGGGGGGGGGGCAGCTGCCCTGGGCACTGTGGTAACATGTGAGGTGGGGGGAGGGCACCACAAGGAGATTGGGAGGGAGAGTATTTGTGTTGAGAAGGGGCATTTGGGGGGCAGTAGGGGGTAAGAATTGTTCTAGGTGGGCACATTTAGGGAGGTGTGCTGGGATTGGTGATTTGAAGGGATTTGTGTTGGGAGGGGGGATGGGGGAGGTAGATTTGTGTTAGGAAGGAATGGCAATTTGGGGTATTTGTGCTATAAAATTAATATGGTAGAGGGGATTTTTTTTTTTGGCGGGGGGGATTTGTGCTAGTAGGGATGATTGGGGGGTATTTGTGCTAGGAGGGAAAATTTGTGGGTGGGTGGGGGGCATGTGCTAGGATGGGGGAGGGGAATTTGTGCTGGAAAGGTGGAAAAGGGGGGGGGGATTTGTTCCTGTAGGGGACATTTTGAGGGGTAGATGATTTGTGGTAGGAGGGAGATTTTATTTTGGGGGGGGGGGGGTTGGTGCTGGGGGCATATGGGGGGAGAGAAGGTTTGAGCTGGGGGAGGACAGGGGGGTAAAGATCTGTGCTGGGAGGGGGGATTTCAGCAGGGGGTGGATTTGTACTGGGAGAAGGGGGAACTTATGTTTAGGGGGGAGCATGCAGATTAGTGCTGGATACATAATGCTCATACATTATGGGGGGTGTGCGCAATTTTGCATGTTCACCCTGACCTCTAGATGACCTTGTCCCGGCACTGGGTTTTATATCTACTAATACATTTAACACCTCTCTCCCTCCCATATGGGCAATGCTGTTGTCTGCCGTGTCTCGTCTGCTCATTACTCCACAGTTGTGTCTCACTAATACAGCAGGAGTGTTACTGGTCAGATCACCAGGTAAAAACAGAGGGGAAAAAAGCCAAAGAAAAGAAAACAAATGTAGCCGTCACATCTTATGATTGGTAAGCTGCAATATAATACATTTTTGGTTTTAGGTTTAATACCGCTTTAACAAGCCTCTGTAATCTTGTATAAGGGACTTAATTTAGACATGTGCACTGACAGTTTCATTCGTTTTTTTCGGAAATTGAAAATTCGTAAATTTGAAAATCCAAATATTCGAATTTCCGAATTTTTGAATTCCGAATTTTTGAATTCCGAATTTCCGAATTCCCGAATTCCGAATTTCCGAATTCCGAATTTCCAAATTTTTGAATTCTGAATTTCCAAATTTTTAAATTCCGAATTTCCGAATTTTTGAATTCCGAATTTCCGAATTTTTGAATTCAGAATTTCCGAATTTTTGAATTCAGAATTTCCGAATTTTTGAATTCAGAATTTCCGAATTTTTGAATTCAGAATTTCCGAATTTTTGAATTCAGAATTTCCGAATTTTTGAATTCAGAATTTCCGAATTTTTGAATTCAGAATTTCCGAATTTTTGAATTCAGAATTTCCGAATTTTCAGAATTCGAAAATTCAGAAATTCGAAAATCTGAAAAGAAAGAAAATCAGTAAAATTAGAAATAATAACTAATAATAATAGTTATTAAATTATAGGTATTGGAATGTCCTTTCAACTTTGGCTGTTTGTAAACGTAATGAATACAAATTTATCTGAAGTTACGAATTACCTGAAACGAATGCCGCATCTAAACAAATGGAATGCAACAAATGAATAATAAATAATAATAAAAAGGCTTTATTATTATTATTGTCATTTATTATTATTATTAGATTGTTACGTTCCATTCGTTTAGATACGGCATTCGTTAATTCAGATAATTTGTTCAAATACATTCACTAACAGCCAAATTTGAAAGGAAATTCCAATACCTATAATTTAATAACAATTATTAGTTAGTTATTTCAGATTTTCGGGTTTTCGAATATTCAGGTTTTTATTCTTTTTTTTTTTTGCTTTTCAAATTGCCGAAATTTTTAATTTCCGAAATTTCATAAATTTGAAAATTCGAAAATTTCGGAAATTTGAACATTTGGAAATTCGAAATTTCGGAAATTGAAAAATTTGGAAATTCGGAAATGAATGAATTTGTCAACATTCGTTAAAAAACAAATTCGGAACTAAACGAAATGCACAAGTCTAATAATTCCCATAAGAGGAAAATCCTGAAAACATTACCTGCTTGGAGTACTGGTACTCAGCCATCATCTTCTTTCCAGAAAAACATCAGCTTGAGTCCCATTTGTTACTGAGCTACACCTCCAGTTATTTTATGACACATTATGTTAAGTGGCTTCTACTTTTGGGCCAGTTTATACTTGCGGTTGGAGGGGGAGGGGGGGTAGTAAAAAACGCGTGGTTGAACCATGCTTTACTACCCCCCCCAACCATATGCCACCCAGCAAAAATTATCCCTCTCTCTTGAAGTGGGCAGTACCGAATAGGACCCATTCAACTGAAAAGGGGTGCCTTTCCACCGTGTGCAATGCAAGTGGATGCGGTGCACTGGCGCAAGGTTTAAGGGGTTAAAACATGCATGGAGGAGGCAATGTCGCCTTCTCATCGCGCCCCCAAATGCCCTCTGAAGAGCGATGCAATGCGAATAGCTCTTGTAAACGAGGCCTTTACTCAGATGTCACAAAGCAATGGTTTGGGTTAAAAACATCAATATAGTTTATTCTTTGTCATTTAAAAGTATTCTGGCAATCTGTTAAAAATGTTTACTGGTGCTTACTCAATAATAAACCGCAAATAGTGATAATGTTTACATACCCACAATAGTAATATTTTATACAAATTAAGAATTTTATTTTTTGCCAACGTTTCAGCACTATATGTTTAACGCTTTAAAATTTGTATTTGCATACAACGGCCCATAGGACATCCTTCAGCTGATTGCAATTCAATTAAAAAATAAAATAAAATTAATACAATTGCAAACTAGTAATTATAAGATCACAAAGAACTGAAATAACAGACGGGGAAGTCCTTGCTATGTGGCAATGCAAGAACAAGGAAGAGAGGACTATTTCTTTTTTTTTTTTTTCAAAGTGAAGTCATGAAAGAATCATGGCATTGCTGACCATTTCTTATGAAACCTCTTACCAGGTGGAGGAGGCAGTAGAGCTGGGATTCGTGGGAAATGCTCTAATTTCTGTGCCCCCCCCCCCCCCCCCCCATGGGAAGGTTTCTGGTTTCAAAAGAAATGCTGCAAACGGCCTGTACTTACTATATATCTCATTGACTTTGCTGCATATAGATATCATCTCCCAAGCTAGAAAGCGGTATATACCAACCACCATGCTTCATTTTTTTTAAACACATTTTTACATTGTGATTACTTCCTTCAAAAAGATCCCTCAAACAAATTTGATGTAATTATAAAAAATATAGTCAGGTTGAAATCCACACAAATGGTGCTATTTGGTGATCATTCCATTGCTTTTGCCAAGGTTGCATAGAACCCCAGGGTTCCTAAAGAGATTGTTAGGGGTTCCCTGAGACCGGAAAGTTATTTCAAGGGTTCTTCTGTGGTGAAAAGGTTGAGAAAGGCTGACCTATACCCTTCATTCTACTTAACCATTAGTGACTCAACTTTTTTTGTGAATATCCTATAAATGATAAAATAGTGTTATTTTAATTACATACTTTAAAGACATAATAAATGTGTACTGTAGACAATTTAGTCTTTACCCAACACCCCTGTGATCTGATATACAAGTGTACAAAATAATAGCTTTAGGTTAAATTGTGAGAAGAAAAGAAACGGATTGAAGCCGTGCTTAGTGACTTGTGTTATGTATAAAAGTCAGCCTGTGTTATATAGTATCTGCCACTTGACCAGTCAACTGATACCTCTCACCAACAGCTCACTTTAGCAAACAGATCTGGGACTATCAACCCTTTTATGAGAGGTCTTCTGTATCAGCATGGATTCCTGGGTGATCCTCAAAAACCTATTTTATGAAAGGTCATCTGTATCACCATGGATTACTGGGTGATCCCCAAAGCAATCTTTTTATTAAAAGGTCTTCTATATAAAACATGGATTCCTAGGTGATTCCAAAAGACCTCTTTTATGAAAGGTCTTCTGTATCACCATGGATTACTAAGTGATCACCAAAGACCTCTTTTATGAAAGGACTTCTGTATCACCATGGATTCCTGGGTGATCCCCAAAGACCTCTTTTATGAAGGGTTTTCTTTATCAGAATGGATTCCTGGGGGATCCCCAAAAACCTCTTTTATGAACGGTCTACTGTATCAGCATGGATTCTTAGGTGGTCCCCAAAGCCCTCTTTTAGGAAAAGTCTTCAGTATCACCATGGATTCCTGGGTGATCTCCAAAGACCTCTTTTATGAGATCATTTTTTTTTAAATTTTAATTAACATGCACAGTAGTGGACCCCAATATTTCCAACCCAAGTCCATATGATGCAGGCCTCTTGTGTCTGCACATCATAGTATCCATGGCCACATAGAATACAATGAAGGGCAAGATGGTGGGAATAGATGAGTGTTTGAAGCCACGGACAAAAAACAAAAAAACAAAAAAAAAGCTCTAGCTTTGAACTGATGGAGATCAAATCCAGAATGCAGCCTGAAGTCTGGTCCAGCTCCATGAACCTCTTTTGTGGAGCATATTTAGCAATGCAGTACGTTACAGGTTATGTCAAGCAGAAATCCTTGAAAATCATCCACTGCCTGTCAAGTTTTGGCATGAAATGGATCAATGCCATTAAGATAGCACCATAGCCAGAAGTGGGCGATCTGGACTCCACTGGGCACCGGTCACTCCATGTTGAGCAGGTGATGGCACTTCTTAAAAAAACATGGTCAGCCTGCTAGCATACACGTCCGGCAACAAAACTGAATGAAGAGCTTCCGCTCACAGAGCTTGCTGGACTTCACCATCTCACAGAACATCTCGTCCGCTGATCCGGATAGAAGAGAACAGAAGACAAGTCATTGAATAAACAATCTACTGATCTAGAAAAAGGGTTTTCCAAAGCACCATTAATGATGTGAACCCACACTGGGGAAGGGACGGACAACAAATTAAAAGCAAGACTAAACTGTGGAGGTACTTTGTTTATCTGAAATCTCAAGGCTTGTTCACACCGTATTTGTTTTTCTGCACACCATTGAACATTTGGTGTGAACAACAATTGTTATTTATAAGACTTGCTTACACAATACATGTGTGGCGGTGTGCAGAAAAGTGCATCTCAATGGACATGGTACGAACAAGCCCACTGCAGAGGAACATGCTCGTTACTCCTGCTATGCATCAGAGGCAACAAGAAGCCCTGGGGACTTGGCCTACATTCCATCAGGTATGGATATTTTTACATAATTACATTGGTCCAGCTTGGACCTGACATGTAAATTAAGCATATACCATACCTGTGGGATCCCTCTAGAAGCTGGAGAACACTGTAGTAGACACCCCCTACACACTACAGTGGTCTCCACTTGCTTCTGGGTCCCATGCCAAGCTGCTGTCCTGTGAACACGTTGTTGGCCACTCAGCATAGGCGCCATTCAGAAAATGCTTTGAATTTGATGACCTAGAGATGATTGTATCTCGGCCAAATAGAGGTTTTGCCCAGTATCAGGAATCTCTGAACCATAAAGAGTTTAGGTGTGTAAAAAAGTTAGAGAAGAAATTAGAGAGCGGTGGAATAAATAAGAGGAAGGTGGGGGGAGAATGGGGTAGTGAGGGTGTTCAAAACGGAATGGAATTGGACTGGTGTAGGCCACATAGAGCCTAGAGCTGTGCCCCTAATCTAAGTTAAAGGTTAAAAGGTCCATAAAGAGTCATTAAAATCTATAAGGGAGGTAGTATGCTATCCATAGGGTCCATATCTTTTTTTGAATAAGGCAATTTTACCATGAAGGATGACCAAAGTTTCTAATTAACAGAGTACCAAGCTATTTTTTTGGGGGACTGTAGGAGTACCAAACCACCAGGCTTTCACCAGGGTTTAAACCAAACATCAGTGTAAACTTGACACTTCAGCGAGCGCCCAGAATTTACAAGGAAGCTTGCCATAAAAAGTGCACGTGCCATGACCACTCTGCAATGCGGAATAAATAGTTAAAGTGGTGCAGCCCTGCTCAGATCGGGGAATCTTGTACTGCACAAAGAAAAAAAAAAAAAGGGTGCAAACGCCTAGTGCATTATCTCCAGCACTTTATTAAAAAGATAATACAAATTATTCTCACAAGCAAAAATGGAATGGTCATTGCTCCGAGGAAGGGGACCAGTCCCCCAAAACACGTCAGCTGGTTCCATCATCCGCATAATTCCATGAGGTTGGAGGGCGGACTTCTGGACACCATTTTTGAAACACAAACCATTCCATTTTGTTTTGCGAGTATAATTTGTGTCTTCTCTTTTAATAAAGCGCTGGAGATAACGCACTAGGAGTTTGCCCTTTTTTTTTTTTAACCAGAATTTGCCTAGCAACGTTAAAAAACGAAGGTCAGGAGGTTTAAATTGGTCTTTGATGCAATTTGATGTTTGGAGTATGAGAAGGGCTTTGTGTGGATTCTTAGGGATGCTCTTTTCCAGAAAAGTATAAATGAATTGTTAGAAACGTATCCAAAATCTTTAGATTATAGGGCAGTCCCACCAAATGTGCATTTGGGTTCCCACCTCACTAGAGTCCCTAAAGAATATGTTTGAGGCACCCTGGGAAAATGTTGCCTGTCTGAGAGATCACATACAACACCAGTGTTAACACCTTTTTGTTGGCTTTGTTAAATAAAATAATTTACTGAACCGTGCACAGTTGTGTTCAATATCTGAGACCACCGTTTTAGGTTTAGGGGATTGCCAACATCTCTTATCCAGTATGGTATATATAGCAGCGATGGCAGACCTTGGCACCCCAGATGTTTTGGAACTACATTTCCCATGATGCTCAGGCACTCTGCAGTGTAGTTGAGCATCATGGGAAATGTAGTTCCAAAACATCTGGGGTGCCAAGGTCTGCCATTACTGGTATATAGGTTGGGGGTATATAACAGTCACATTGAAGAAGGGAGCCACAGATCAGAGAGACAATGAATTTGGCTAGGGGGTTATCAAAAGCAAGTGTTTTGAAGGGGGTTGAGGGTCATAGGAGAGTTTATATGTTTAAGGATAGAGTGCACATAATTCTTTATTTGCAAGCAAAAACAGATGTCCGAAGAGGGCGCATGGTATTGTAGTGAAGAAAACCTAACTATGCTACGCATAGTGGGTAAATTGTACACCTTTCAAAAGACCAGCGTTAATTCACCAAATAAACCACAGGGTTCCTCATACCCTAGGAGGAAAGATGTGTTATTAGTAATGGTTGCAAGGGGCAGGTGGGGAGTAAGCAATTTGCCAGATTATTAATGCAGTTACACATTTTCTAATCTTTAACCACTTACGGAACGCCCGCCGTCATTATACGGCAACTGGTTGAAGATGAATACCGTTGTTATGGCAGCAGATAGCTGCCATAACCCCAGTATCCTCTTCTTCAGTGGGTGGTCCGATTTCAGATAAAAGTGGTCTCTGCGGCGGATTCGCCACAAGATCACTTTTATCGGGAGCCGGAGATGGGCCCCCCTCCCGCACTCCGGTGGTCTCCGTCGCTTACCGGAGCCGCCGGTAGCAGCGGAGACAATCGGGTCTTCTCTCCTGTTTGGCTGGCTGCCAAGTGAGAGGCAGATGGCGCCCACTCGGCTCCATAGCATTGACTGGCGGAAGTGACGTCAGACGTCGCTTCCGCCCAATGCGCTCAGGAGAATTTTTTTTTTTTTTTATTGCATTTTAGTGTAAATACGAGATCTGAGGACTTTTTGACTCCAGATCTCATATTTAAGAGGTCCTTTCATGCTTTTTTTCTATTACACGGGATATTTACATTCCTTGTAATAGGAATAAAAGTGGCAAATTTTTTTTTCAAAAGGACAGTGTCAAAAAAATAAATAAAAAGTAAAATGAATAATAAAAATAAAAATTAAAGTGCCCCATCCCGCCAAGCTCACGCGCAGAAGCAAAAGCATACGCGAGTAGAGCCCGCATATGAAAACGGTGTTCAAACCAAACATATGAGGCGTCGCCACGATCTCCCCTGTAGCTCAAAACTGGTAACCTGTAGAAATTTTTAAACGTCACCTATAGAGATTGTTAAGGGTAAAAGTTTGTCTCCATTACATAAGCGGGCACAATTTTGAAGCGTGACATGTTGGGTATCAATTTACTCGGCGTAACATTATCTTTCACAATATAAAAACAAATTTTGCTAAATTTACTGTGGTCTTATTTTTTAATCCAAAAAAAGTGTATTTTTTCCAAAAAAAGTGCGCTTGTAAGACCTCTGCACAAATACGGTGTGACAGAAATGATCAATGATCGCCATTTTATTCTATAGGGTGTTCGAAAATAAATATAATGCTTGGGGGCTCTAAGTAATTTTCTAGCAAAAAAAAAAAGAAATTTTTTTTTTTAACTTGAGTCTGAAAAATAGACCCGGTTCTTAAGTATGGGATTTGTTATGTTTGCAGAACTTAGTGGGTGTCCACAAGATGTTATCTATTGCTAGTGGCACAGCTGGGCACACTTCAATGCTAACCCATAGTGGAATGTTGGTGGTGACCTGGTAGAAGACTAAAGGGGCTATTTGTACAGCCTGGTAATAAATAGCAATGTGTGGGACAGGTAGCAGATTTTGATTGAAAAAAGATTTTTTTTTTTTTTTTTTTTTTTTTTATAAGAGTCTGGGTCTAATGTCATTCCATATGAATTTTAAGAACGTTTGCTTGATTGACCACAAGACACAATGGGGATTGGGAGTGTTCTGAAAGAGTCAAGGGAGCAACGTTATAGTCAAGGCCCTTAACCTACTTGGCCAAGACATTTGTCATTTCTTCCAGGTCTCTAAATTTGATAACCTTCATCTCAGTGGGGACGAGTAATTTGCAGAGTAAAAGGGACTCCTATGAAGATGTACGAAAGTAGCGGAGATGGGCTTTCCCCCACCGATATGGGAAATTATCTTTAAGGGTAAGTGTTATAAAAAATAGCTCCCAATGTTACTGATTTGAAAGCCCAAAGTGGTAATAAATTAGTTGGGGGTCTTAATGAGGATCAGGAGCAATGTAGTAGAGTTAAGAGTCACATCAACAGCAAGGAAACACAACTTTGTTGGTTTTTAGCGACATTTGGTCCTTGAGTGTTGGAATCTGCAATGATTGCAAGTGCAAGCAACTCAATCACTAGGACAAACAGTATGGGGAAGGGGGGCATAACTGCCTTGTGCCTCTTAATAGGGAAGAGATAGGATCTGAGTCCCGTGTATTAAACAAATGCACTTTTGACCATCATATAGAGTTTGTATCCGTGTAAAAAAAAAAATGGGCACCTAATCTCCACTTAGGACAAGAACTATGGCCAAGCAAGGCTATCAGAGGCACTTAGTCCATGGATAGCAAAGTAAAATTCCTTTCTTGGTGAATCGCTAATAGACATTAATTGTCCAGGGGTGGACTGGCCATTCGGGCACTGCCCGAGGGCCCCATGCCACTAAGGGGCCCCATCAGGGTTGCCAGCCTCAATAAAACCAGGGACAGTATGTAAAAAGCTGTGTTTTTTTAAAAATCCCAAGATTATAGCTGCCCCGCCTCTCCAGTACCTTTTCAGTGTGTGTATGTGTATTCTGTGTGTGTATATTGTGTGTCTGTGTGTGTGTATACTGTATGTGTGTGTGTACTGTGTGGCCCCATAATCTCCTATTGCCCAGGGGCCCCCTAATCTTCTTCTATTGCCCGGGGGCCCCATGAGTTGTCAGTCCGCCCCTGTAATTGTCACTACCATTCCAGATACTCACCATTGTTACAGGTATGATTCGTAACACAAGATCCACTGAGCAGACTGTAGCCCTCTTTGCACCGGACACAATTCTTGCCTGTGGCTTCACACATCAAACAGTTTTCTTCACATCTGGAAACCAGGATTTCAGATAAGTACTGACCATACTGGGCTTTGGTAAGGATAACCTTATACAAATAGGCCGCCAAGACAACAGTTAGAGGTTCAGGAAGACTGTTGGGTAGCTTACCTCCGGCAAACTTTGTGAGGCAGCCCAGGAATGTCTTCTGAGTAAAAGCCCAGGCCGCACATTGGTAAACAGCGCCAGTCGTGAAGATGGTAATCTTTGGAGCATTGAGTACACTGGTCCTTCCCAGTTCCTGAAGAATACAAGAGAGGATGGACCACTGAGCATATAATCATGGGCAATGGTGGTACATGCATTTACAGTTGTCAGTTTTTATAAAATCGCAACAACCTATCATTAAAGTGATTGTAAAGGATTACATTTTTTTTTTTTAAATAAACATGTTATACTTACCTGCTTTGTACAATGGTTTCGCAGAGCAGCCCAGATCCTCCTTTTCTAGGGTCCCCACAGGAGCTCCTGGCCCCCTATAGCAAACTGCTGCTCACTCGTGCGGGCTTGCTGCCGAGGCAGCGCTGTGTATCCATACACACAAGAACACGGTTCGGCCTTGTCCCCCCATGCTCTCCTCAATGGCTCCCACTCTCGTGCACAGCACTGGATTGAGCTAAGATAAGTATAAGGGTTTTGGGGGGGGTGGATGGGGAGCTGCATGCAAAAGGTTTTACGCCTTAATGCATAGAATGCATTA
This sequence comes from Lithobates septentrionalis, assembly GCA_037952835.1. NCBI lineage: Eukaryota > Metazoa > Chordata > Amphibia > Anura > Ranidae > Lithobates > Lithobates septentrionalis. The sequence goes on from JBBDGP010004937.1 coordinate 170,933, forward strand.
AAGTGATACTAAACCCACAACAGTAAAATCAGCCTGTATATGCAGTAAAGCATGCTGGTTATACTCACTGTGGAACCTAAGGGGTTGATCCTGTGCATTGTGTAAAATGATTGTTTGATCCCGTCTTCCCTGATCCTCCCCTCCTTCCACTGTGCCCAATCTATCTGCTGAAAGAACAGAGCCTTGGGGGCAAGCTGCACATGCTCAGTTTGGTGTGGATTGCTAGAGATTTTTTTTTTTCATGTATTCAGCACAGGGCCAATCAGCCCTGTCCAGACACAGAGTCAGGGGTCCTGCAGCCTCATAGGACAATCGGGGGATAATAAACTCCTCCTACAAGCTTTAACCAGACACTGATAGATGTCACAAGACTGCTATGTACTGTTGATGAGAAAAGCTATTTAGCAGTTTATATTTATTAAATAATTGCATTTCCGTGTACTGTTGGAGACCAGATATAGTGAATGCAGGGTCCTGGTTTCTGCCTTTAGAACCACTTAGTTAAAAGTTGCAAACACTTTTTAAACAATGGATAACATACCAGGATAGTACATGGTTACCCTACTAACAAATATCTAATTGGCTGCGTGGCTTTCTTTGTAGCTAGATCAGCCATTCTCAACCAGGGTTACTTGGGTTGTGACTGATTGACTCATTTGATGGTGCCTTCATAGTTCCAGGGCCAACTCCACTTGGCAAAACTAGCAGCAAGACTCCAATGATCTCTTCCTACTGACCACAAGTGCAAGGGGCATTTTTCCCCACTAGGCCACAATGGACCAGTGGATTTTGGCTGGGGTTTCAAGACCTCAAAATTATTTTAGGGGTTTCTCCGGTGCACAAAGTTTGGGAAAGACTGAGCTAGAGACATGAGACACATTGGAGTCGATTTAATAAAACTGGAGAGTGCAAAATCAGGGACAGCTCTGCATAGAAACCAATCAGCTTCCAGTTTTTTTTTTTTCTTTCTTTTTTTTGTCAAAGGTTAATTGAACAAGCCCGAAGTTAGAAGCGGATTGGCTACCATGCACAGCTGTACCAGATTTTGCACTCAAGTTTTAGTAAATCAACCCCATTGACTGGCTGGCTGTGCCAGATCTATCCCACTAAGAAGAAAGCCAAACAGCTGTGAAGGCACCAGGACACCAACCTAAGAGTCCGCCACTGGGGCTAATTATCTAGGACTAATCAGGAATGCAAGAGGTTAATTTTCAGTTTAACATGAAGCAAAGTTTTATTTAGGAACATTGCTAACTTGCTACCAAATGACAAGTCTCACACACTAATATTAATTTATAATAGGGATAAAAAAAATAAAGTGACCTTCCTATGAGTGGTGCTCAGTTCTCTAAAAGCTGCATTTTTAGAAACCGTCTTCATCACTTAACACTTCAAAAATTTCCTGAAAGATTGTATAGAGGGAAAACAGCAGCAAATTCTCCACTCATGTGATGTCATCGCACTGCCAAAGCAATGTAGAGTATGTACAGGGCATCAAGGATCCTCTTGTCTGAAAATGAGTCTGTGGTTCTAATATAAATCAGCTAAAGCCTTGCATTTACACTTTCATCCCAGCTGTAATGCAGTAAAATCTAGAAAACACCTCTGTGCTTTTCTAACATCGAATAACATCACGGGCCACCGGGCCACCCAGACACTTTCTAATCTGGCCTGTGTGTGTGGCAAAGCCACAGGGCAGAGAGGTTCTTCTGCCTGCCGTGTTAAGGAACTATGCTGGGAAAAACAACACAACACTAAAATATTAATTTACGTCAATATTGAACCTGCCAAGTTAACTTCACTAATCTACAACGGAGATAGCTTGGTATCACTTGCACATCACTATAAATCCACATCCTAATTAATAAGAAATTTAATTTTCAGTGATGAACATATTCTGAAAGAGGGTCCAGGCACTCTTATTCTGCTATTTCTGGAAGAAATGGGACCAGAAGCATACAACACTATATTTCAAAACAAAAACAAATAAAAAAAAGACGCATTTAACAAAATACATTTTTATTAGACATTAAAATAATTGTTTAAAAAAATGGTATTAAGTAAGTATCCCCAATACAGATCTGCATTAGTAGTAACATCAACAGCAACCAAAATACAAGATCACTCAAGCAAGCATCAAAAGTATTTCCACCAGTCATGGGTGTGAACATTAACAGTTTGCAAACCACATACTGTATAACCAATAAAAATTAATGTTAAGAACAGTGGAATGAGGACCAGATGTCCAGCCTTCCAACGGGACCAGGTGTCCAGCCTTCCAACGGGACCAGATGTCCAGCCTTCCAACGGGACCAGATGTCCAGCCTTCCAACGGGACCAGATGTCCAGCCTTCCAACGGGACCAGATGTCCAGCCTACCAACGGGACCAGATGTCCAGCCTTCCAACGGGACCAGATGTCCAGCCTTCCAACGGGACCAGATGTCCAGTCTTCCAACGGGACCAGATGTCCAGCCTTCCAAAGGACACAAGTGCCTTATAGTTAAAGTGGTTGTATAATAAGGCTTACCTGTAGGTAAAATGAATATCTCCTAAACCTATACGGTTTAGGAGATATTCACTTTGCATGCAGCTGCTGACTACAGCGGCGCATGCAATGTGAATGCCCGGCTGAAGGTCCAGCAGACGCTGCCGGACCTTACCGGGAAGACTCCTCCCGTGCGCATGCACGGGAGTGATGTCATCATTGCTCCGGCCACTCACAGTGGCGGAGCCACGAACCCGGAACAAACACAGAGGGCAAAATGTCAGCTCTCTCGGCGTGGACCGGGCTGCGATACGGGGACTTCGTTCTAAGGTAAGTATTTCATAATGAGCTAGTATGCGGTGCATATTAGCTCATTATGCCTTTGCCTTTACAGGGTTGTTTTTTTTCCTGACATGTGCAGGTATACAACCGCTTTAAGCCTGGCAGATATGTGCACTGCTGAAAAATGTGTTCGTTTTCGTTTCATTCGATTTTTTTTTTTTTTTTTTTTGGGATCATTCGTTATGATTAACCACTTGCCGACCGGGCCATAGCCGAAAGACGGCAACAGCGCGGTCGGCTAGTTCTGGGTGGACGTCCATGGACGTCCTCCCAGAATACTGCTCTCGCGCGCCCCCTGGGGCGCGCACCCGAGAACTTCCGTGACCGCCGGGTCCAGAGGACCCGGCGCATCACGGATCACGGTAAACGGCCGCTGATCGCGGCCGTTTACCATGTGATCGCTCCGTCAAATGACGGAGCGATCACATGTCAACAGACCGGCGTCATCTCATGACGCCGGTTCCTCCCTCCCCTCTCTGTACCGATCGGTACAGTGCGAGGGGAGAGGGGGAGGGATCGGATGGCAGCACCGCTGTGGGCTGCATGTGTAGTGCCCACAGCGGTGCTCAGTGACATTTGCAGTCACATCCATCCATCCCTCAATGCTCAGCCAACCCTGCAATACTCTGCATAACACCCTGCAATACTCTGCATAACACCCTGCAATACTCTGCATAACACCCTGCAATAATCTGCATAACACCCTGCAATAATCTGCATAACACCCTGCAATACTCTGCACTATACCCTGCAATACTCTGCACTATACCCTGCAATACTCTGCATAACACCCTGCAATACTCTGCATAACACCCTGCAATACTCTGCATAACACCCTGCAATACTCTGCATAACACCCTGCAATACTCTGCATAACACCCTGCAATACTCTGCATAACACCCTGCAATACTCTGCATAACACCCTGCAATACTCTGCATAACACCCTGCAATACTCTGCATAACACCCTGCAATACTCTGCATTATACCCGGGCACTACTCTGCAATATACCCCGCAATACTCTGCAATATACCCCGCAATACTCTGCAATATACCCCGCAATACTCTGCAATATACCCCGCAATACTCTGCAATATACCCCGCAATACTCTGCAATATACCCCGCAATACTCTGCAATATACCCCGCAATACTCTGCAATATACCCCGCAATACTCTGCAATATACCCCGCAATACTCTGCAATATACCCCGCAATACTCTGCAATATACCCCGCAATACTCTGCAATATACCCCGCAATACTCTGCAATATACCCCGCAATACTCTGCAATAGCCCGCAATACTCTGCAATAGCCCGCAATACTCTGCAATAGCCCGCAATACTCTGCAATAGCCCGCAATACTCTGCAATACTCCGCAATTTTTAACCAGTTCCCGCCCACAGTCATATGACGTCCTTGACTTTGAGCTGATATATCTGAATGATGGGTGCAGCTACAGGCATCATTCAGATATCAGCTTTTTCAGCCAGCGATTTCCTACACCATGGGAATGATCATAGCTGCTGTTCCACTGCTTGATCATTCTTATGGGAGGCGAGAGGGGACGCCCCCCCCCCCTTCCCGCCACCCTCCGGTGCTTCTACCGACTCACCGCTACGATCGAAGCCAAGATCGTTTTTTTTTTTTATTATTATTTCAGGCTTCCCAGCCTAGAGGTGAGATGTGGGGTCTTATTGACCCCATATCTCACTGTAAAGAGGACCTGTCATGCCATATTCCTATTACAAGGATGTTTACATTCCTTGTAATAGAAATAAAAGTGATCAAAAAATTTTTTGGGGGGGAAAAAGTGTCAAACTAAAATAAATAAAGTAAAATAAACAATAAAAAAAAAAAAAAATTTAAAGCGCCCATGTCCGTGTGCTCGCATGCAGAAGCGAACACATACGTAAGTCCCGCCCACATATGAAAACGGTGTTCAAACCACACATGTGAGGTATCGGTGCGATCGGTAGAGCGAGAGCAATAATTTTGGCCCTAGACCTCCTCTGTAACTCAAAACATGTATTCTGGAAAAAATTTTAAAGCGTCACCTATGGAGATTTTTAAGTAGCGACGTTTGGCACCATTCCACGAGAGTGTGCAATTTTGAAGGGTGACATGTTGGGTATCTATTTACTCGGCGTAACTTCATCTTTCACATTATGCAAAAACATTGGGCTAACTTTACTGTTTTTTTTTTTTTTTAAAGCACAAAACTGTTTCTTTCCCCAAAAAAACGCGTTCGAAAAATTGCTGCACAAATACCGTGCGAGATAAAAAGTTGCAACAACCGCCATTGTATTCTCTAGGGTCTTTGCTAAAAAAATATATATATAATGTTTTGGGGTTCTATGTAATTTTCTAGCAAGTAAATTATGATTTTTACATGTAGGAGAGAAATGTCAGAATTGGCCTGGGCGCTCCAGAACGCCTGGAGGTGCTCCCCTGCATGTTGGGCCTCTGTATGTGGCCATGCTGTGTAAAAGTCTCACATATGTGGTATCGCCATACTCGGGAGTAATAGCAGAATGTGTTTTGGGGTGTAATTTGTGGTATGCATATGCTGTGTGTGAGAAATAACCTTCTAATATGACAATTTTGTGAAAAAAAAAAAAGAAAAAAAAAAAGAAAAAAAATAATCTTGATTTTGCAAATAATTGTGGGAAAAGATGACAATTTCAAAAAAACTCACCATGCATCTTTCTAAATACCTTGGAATGTCTTCTTTCCAAAAAGGGGTCATTTGAGGGGTATTTGTACTTTTCTGGCATGTTAGGGTCTCAAGAAATGAGATAGGCCGTCAGTAATTCAGGTGTGATCAATTTTCAGATATTGGCACCGTAGCTTTTGGACTCTCTAACATTCACAAAGACCAAATAATATACACCAAGTTGTACTTATTTTTACCAAAGATATGTAGCGGTATAAATTTTGGCCAAAATTTACGAAGAAAAATTACTAATTTGCTAAATTTTATAACAGAAACAAAGAAAAATTCATTTTTTTACCAAATTTTCAGTCTTTTTTCTTTTATAGCGCAAAAAATAAAAAACCCAACGGTGATTAAATACCACCAAAAGAAAGCTCTATTTGTGTGAAAAAAAGGATAAAAATTTCATATGGGTAAAGTGTTGTATGACTGAGTAATTGTCATTCAAAGTGTGAGAGCACCGAAAGCTGAAAATTGGTCTGGTTAGGAAGGGGGTTTAAGTGCCCAGTGGTCAAGTGGTTAAAATTCGTTATTTTGAATAAATTTGGAACTTCGAAAAAATTTGAATTCTTTATGTTCCATTTGTTGCGGTATTCGTGAATCCGAAATAATAACTATTAAAGGTATTCAAATTTCCTTTCAAATTTGGCTGTTTATGAACGAATACGAATATATCTGAAGCTATGAATTATCCGAAATAATGAATGCCACATCTAAATGAATGGAACGTAACAAATGAATAATAATAAATAATAATAAAAAGTTTATTATTATTACTTATTATTAATTGGATTTATTAATTCATTACATTCCCTTTGTTTAGATGCAGCATTCGTAACTTTGGATACAAATAATAGCTATTATTAGTTAGTTATTATTTCGGGTTTTTGTACTTATTTTCGTTCTTTGAATTTTTGGATTTATATTCTTATTTTCCGATTTTCGACTTTCCAAATTTTCGGAAAAGTTCGTTAAACAGGTCTCCATTAATTCGAATATTTCCGAATTAACAAAATTGTTGAATTCCGTCTAAAAACTAATTCAGAGGTAAACGAATGTCTAAAGCCCAGTGCATCTGTATACTTACCGTACTTATCGGCGTATAACACGCACTTTTTTCCCCTTAAAATCAGGGGAAAATCGCGGGTGCGTGTTATACGCCGATCCCCTGCGATCCGGAGCTGCCAGATTTTCAAAATCGCCGACCACGATTTGAAAATGGCGCCGCCATTTTCGTCTTCACTCGAGCGCCGCCCGAACCTAGTGTACTCGGCTAGGTTCGGATAGCTCCGCTCGGGACTACGAGTGGAGCCGAAAGTGAACGAGAGCCGCCGAGAAGAGCCGAGGACCAGCTCTGTGTATTTCGGCGCCGGCGGCGCCATTTTCAAATCGCGGTCGGCGATTTTGAAAGACAGGATGGCGGGGGTCCGGGATCACGGGATGCGAGGCTGCACTGGGGAAGGCTGCACTGACCAGGCTACACTGGGGAAGGCTGCACTGACATGGCTGCACTGACATGGCTGCACTGGGGAAGGCTGCACTGACAAGGCTGCACTGACAAGGCTGCACTGACAAGGCTGCACTGACAAGGCTGCACTGACAAGGCTGCAATGATGGGCATTAAAATGTAAGTTTTTTTTCCTTCAACTTCCCTCCTAAAAGTTTTTTTTTCCTTAAAATTCCCTCCTAAATTGGGGTGCGTGTTATACGCCGATAAATACGGTAGTTGAATACACAGTATACAACTACAGTAAACAGTAGTTCATAGGAGTACCTTTTGAAGGTTTGGACATCTGATCCTCATTCAACAGCTATTAACCATATTTTTAACTGGTTATGTGTGGTTTGCAATTTGTTGTTTTGTTTATTTGTTGTTGTTTTTTTTAAATCAAGAAAAGTTTATTGAAGTGAAAGCAAACATACATCTACTTATACAGTACATACATCTCCATAACAGTTATTCCCTAAAATAATAGGTATAGGATTCATTAGACATTTAAACTATATAGCACAATGTCAGAGAAATCCAATTCGTTCTGTAGTGGAAATAAAATAAAACTAAAACACAGAACAAAGAGAATATCTAAAACTACTTTGTAATTGTTACCTGGCCTTACGTAAAAGAGTATCTTCAACAACAGAGTCGGTACTCTACCCCTGAAACTCATCCTGTCTGATCATGGCTATACACACATGTAGCGCCCTCATCCTAAAAGTAGGGCTACAGGTAAATTTAGTTGTGCTGGGTGGTAGCCAGCCCGGCTAATTTGTAGTGTTTAGTGGTCAAATGACTTCTGTTCTAAATCCTATTCAGTTGTGGCTTCTCCCTTTTGTCAGTAGGTGGCACTGTTGCCTTTGACATTAGTATGATAAGCTACAGTACATTCAGGTTAAGGATAAACATACTTTTCTCAGCCAATCAGATTAGCTGCTATGAATGCTGGAAAAAGCTATTTAATGAAAAGACGTCAGGTGATCAGGGTTTGTCTTCCCGCACAGGGCTGCAGCCTGGGTGGATGTGTGTACAGTTTCTGGCTGCTAGGCCTGAAGCCTATCCAGGTGGTCACCGGCTGCTAGGCCTGTCCAAGGCCTATCCACGTGTTTAAGTCTCTGCTAAGAAAAGCCTGCCAAAGATCCGGAAACCTTTCTGAAAGAGGTGGAGTTCTAGAGAAGCACCAGAGGTGACTCTTAATGGATCAGGGATCCATGAGGTGGCTGGAAGAGCTTCAGGAGAACTCTTCCAAAGAATTCAGTACAATGCAGTGAGTAAAGCTCAGTTACTAGAGGAGACAGCCTATTCTACAAAGTACAGATGTGCTGGTTCAGCTTTAAAGGCTCTTTTTCCTGTACTGTTGTCTATCTTATCTCACCTATTTTTGTGTAAGGAGTCTGACAATCTGCCTGTTCATCATTAAGGGTGTCCTGTGCCCTATCTCCTCTCCCCCAAAATTTTCCTGTTTGAGAAATAAACTTTTCTCTTCTTTAAAGAATAAAAGTGACTGGTTCCCAGCTTTCTTCTTGTTCATCACCCACCATGCCCAATACCCTGCAACCCTGAGGCTCAGGTTCCCGGAAAATCAAGGTAGGCGCTACACACATTTAGCCCTGTAGAAGTCTCTCTTTGATCAGTTGCTGTGGTGCTAGGCCTGGGATATCAAACCATGGCTGCCACAGTTTATTAATGATAGGTACATTTCTATGCAGATAAGTGAACTTTTCCCTAATCAGCATGTGACCTTCAATATCGGGCTATCAAGTTACGAGCCACATACAGTAATGTCAGTACTGCTGAATGGCCTTGTGGAGTGAGACTCGATTCACATGTCTGCATATTGCTTTTGAGCGTTTCTGCAGTGCTTTTTGTGGTGTCTGCTGCGTTTTTGGACACACATTTTTACTGCGAGTTTGCTTTTTTTTTTTACACTGTATATAGCTGGTTGTTAAAGAAGGGGCCGGCCGCCGCATCCTTAACCGATGAGTCAAGAGCTGTCAGAGGGCTTCCCGCTGAATGTAAAATTCAGTGCATGTGTGTGTCTGTGTGTACTGTGCGTGCGTGTGTACTGTGCGTGTGTGCATGCGTGCGTATACTGTATGATCCATGAGTGCCCACTGCCGTTCAACAGAAGTTGATCTAACAATCCCATGTCTGTGAAAAAGGCAGTCTAAAAGAAACGCCCCCCATCTATAAATCTATGCAACCTAGTGTTGTGCAGACACAGTATGACCACAGGATGGCACAAGTGATGCTTGTTCTATTATCATATCTGCTAATTACAGGTCTGTGATCTGTCCCAGACTTCTAATAACTGTGCTTTCCGTCTTCAGCTTTAGGACCGGTTAGTCCTTACCAACTGAAGTGGGCAGCCATTAATTGGCAGGTCTTTTCTCCTCCCATTGTTCTTGGGGAGATAGGTTACTATGTCTATGGTTAGAAGACATGCGCAGGAAAAAAAAAGGATTTGTTTTGTCTAGTTTCGATTAGTTATTTCATTTTATATAGTTTTCGGAATTCGTGATTCATATTTTCCAAATTCAGTCGAAGTTTGGAAAATTAGAATCGATTCAAAATCGTTTCAAATTAAATTCCATTAGAAATCGGATTTATTCTATTCAAATCTTGGAAGATGGTTATATTCTTTCTATTCCATTCTATACTTTTTTTTTTCATTTTTTTTATTCTATTCTTTTATTTTCTGTTTTATTCTTTTATATTATATTCTATTCTTTTCAATTCAAATTGATTGTATTCGAATTTCGGAAAACGGTTCTATTCTTTTCTATTTTATTTTCTATTCAAATGTGTTCTATTAAAAATATGACTTTCATAAGATGGTTATATTTTCTATTCTATTGTTTCAATCTATTCTAAGCTATTCTTTTCTATTCTAATTCAAATTTATTATATTCTACTTTTGGGAAATGGTTATATGCTTTCTATTCTATTGCTTTTTGAATTCCATTATTTTATTTTTCTATTCTACTGTTTTTTTTAAAATTCTATTCAATTCTTTTAGATTCTATTCTTTTATATTCTAATTTGAATTTACTTGATTCAAAAACCGGAAGGTGGTTATATTCTATTCTTTTTTTTTTCTAGTCTATTTTATTCTCTTAGAGCCCTTTCACACTGGGGCGGCGTCGGCGGTAAAACGCCGCTATTATTAGCGGCGTTTTACCGTCGGTATGCGGCTGCTAGCGGGGCGGTTTTACCCCCCACTAGCGGCCGAGAAAGGGTTAAATACCACTGCAAAGCGCCTCTGCAGAGGCGCTTTGCCGGTGGTATAGCCGCGCCGTCCCATTGATTTCAATGGGCAGGAGCGGTAAAGGTGCAGTATACACACCGCTCCTTCACTGCTGCTGGCAGGACTTTTTTTACCGTCCTGAAAGCGCATCCCTCCAGTGTGAAAGCCCTCGGGGCTTTCACACTGGAATGAAAGTAGCGGCACTTTCGGGTCCGTTTGCAGGCGCTATTATTAGCGCAATAGCGCCTGCAAACCACCCCAGTGTGAAAGGGCTCGAAAACTAGTCCAATTTGATTAGAAAACTATTTGAATTCAAATTTCGTCCGAAGTGTTGTTTTATTTTTAATTTGTTTAAATTTGTTACTATTGTAACCTATTCAAATTCTTTTATATTCTATTCTTTTATATTCTAATTTAAATTTACTCTATTCAAAATGTGGTTATATATATATATATATATATATATATATATATATATATATATATATATTTTTTTTTTTTTTCTATTCTATTTTATTCTCTTAGGAAATTCGAAAACTAGTCCAATTCGATTTGAAAACTATTTGAATTCAAATTTTGTCCGCAATGTTGTTTTGTTATTTTAAATTTGTTTAAATTTGTTACTGTTGTAATTTGGAAATTCGGATACATCCGAATTTCTAAATAACGTAAAATTCGTCTGAATTTTAATTTGGAATGAAACGAACCGCACATGTCTGATCAAGTCTCTCTTTTCAGGGTATTTCCTGAAATTGCATTTGATTTGTGAGGCTCAGGTTAGAAAGTTAGCCATTTTATTCTATGGATAAATCACAAGGACAAACATTTAAAACTAGTCCCGTCCGATTCGAAAACCAGTCCCGTCCGATTCGAAAACCAGTCCCGTCCGATTCGAAAACCAGTCCCGTCCGATTCGAAAACCAGTCCCGTCCGATTCGAAAACCAGTCCCGTCCGATTCGAAAACCAGTCCCGTCCGATTCGAAAACCAGTCCCGTCCGATTCGAAAACCAGTCCCGTCCGATTCGAAAACCAGTCCCGTCCGATTCGAAAACCAGTCCCGTCCGATTCGAAAACCAGTCCCGTCCGATTCGAAAACCAGTCCCGTCCGATTCGAAAACCAGTCCCGTCCGATTCGAAAACCAGTCCGATTCGAAAACCAGTCCGATTCGAAAACCAGTCCGATGCGAAAACCAGTCCGATGCGAAAACCAGTCCGATGCGAAAACCAGTCCGATGCGAAAACCAGTCCGATGCGAAAACCAGTCCGATGCGAAAACCAGTCCGATGCGAAAACCAGTCCGATGCGAAAACCAGTCCGATGCGAAAACCAGTCCGATGCGAAAACCAGTCCGATGCGAAAACCAGTCCGATGCGAAAACCAGTCCGATGCGAAAACCAGTCCGATGCGAAAACCAGTCCGATGCGAAAACCAGTCCGATGCGAAAACTAGTCTGATTCGAAAACTATTTGAATTCAAATTTCGTCCGAAATGTTTGTTTGTTACTATGGTCATTTGGAAATTCGGATACATCCGAATTTCTAAATAACGTAAAATTCGTCTGAATTTCAATTTGGAATGAAACGAACCGCATATGTCTCATGGGTAGATCAAGTCTCTCTTTTCAGGGTATTTCCTGACATTGCATTTGATTTGTGAGAGGCTCAGATTAGAAAGTTAGTCATTTCATTCTATGGATAAATCACAAGGACAAACATTTAAAACCGAAGACCATGCCTAGAAATCTGAGATCAGTGGCAGCTAAAAAAACGGATGACTTACCAACACACGAATGGCAGGTTGAATGACATTTTTCACATTTCATGAAGACCGGGTTGTAGAAAGTCCCTGGCTCACACTCAGGTGTACACACGGAACCCAAAAGGCTGTGAAAGAGACATGTAAATACACTTCAGTGATGATTGAAAACATAATGAATGGCATTCAAAGTCTGTCGTCTGTACAAAAGACTACAAAATGTGCACAGCACCAGTTCCCTGATGTATTATTTTCTTTTGGCAACTGACCCTGAATTAGTGTTAGGATTATACAGATAGACTTCTTATCCTGACCATTTGATGGCAACTGTCTCTGATTAGTGTTAGGATAGGTATGGACCTCTAATTGTGACCAATCGACAGGGACTGTTCCTGCACAGCGTTACAATTGTACTGATGGACTTTTGATTTTGACCAACTGATGGGAACAGTCCCCGAATAGTGTTAGGATTATAAAAGATGGACCTCTGATTGTGTCAGAGCCTGGGCATTAACCCAGGACCTCTGTTGTGTCTGGTTGTAACTCTTCTCGTCAATTGCTTAGGCAACCTTGCTTTGTGCCATGTTTCTGGTGAACCTTGAACTCCTCGCTTCTCCCATGAACTTCCTGAATTAAGCCACGTTTCTGCACTTCCCGTTTGCTAGATTATTGTGCTCTCTCCAGCCGATATCTTGCTTTTGTCACTCCTTCTGTCACCCGTACCTTCGCTACCACTCGTTACCTATCTGTGACTTGTTCCTCAACTACGCTTAGGCTTGATCCCAACCTGCAACCACTTGTTTCTGACCTTTGGCTTATTCCTTGACTACACTTCTGCTTGATCCCAGCCTGCAATAACTTGTTACACCAGCCCTTGGCTGGTGTACTGACTATGCTCCTGCTTGATCCCCATCTGCTATATCCACTACTGGGCCCGCGGCTTGCTCACCTCCTTTTGGGGCGATCCTAAGGACTGCGACCTGGTACTAACATGCAGCAAACCCATCTCCACCATCAGGAGCTTTGGCGAACACCAGTTAGTGCTTAGACCCTGCACCTCGAGTGAGCCTGTGTCATCTGCCAGGGCGACCTGCTGCTGCACTTATCCAGCTGGTCGGTGGGATCCTCTCTACCGCTATATCTACTGGTATCCGGGCCTGACCCCTGACAAATTGTGACCCATTGATGGGGACTGTCCCCAAATCATTTTAGGATTATATGGATGGATTTCTAAATGTGAACTATTGTGAGGAGCTTACTTTTCCAAAAGCAAACTGTGAAGTCATCTTAAAGCAGACCTCCCCCCTTCATATAAACGTACTTGCCCCGTGTGCTATGAATCAGATTCGAAACTTTACATCACAGTTCCCCCCCCCCACACACATTTACATCACAGTACCCTCTTCCCAGTCCTACCTTACACAGCAGGTCAAAAAAATGAGAGTTGCAGCAGGTCGGGGCGAGGTCACAAACTGCCCAAATTTTCATGTTAACAAGTGGGAAATTGGTTGCGGGGACAGTTCCATGTCGTAGCAACCTATCACCTGCTGGTTAGCTTGAAAAGTTGGGTTAGACACACCCGGGTGAGGACACACAGGCAGTGAATGGCGCAGGACTGTCCCTTGGTCCATGTCTGGACCGCGGTCCGCCGCTTAGTGGTGCCTGTCCTATATGATCCACAAGCGAGGGTATACACTTTTGCCCATCTTACAGTGGAAGTAAAGGCAACACCTATCTAACGATAAACCTACTCTTCTAAGCCTAATCTATGTAGCTGTGTAAAGAAAAAAAAAATGCTATACTTACCTTTTCTGCAGCCACTCTGGTCCACTTCCAGGCTGAGCTGTCAGTGGCAGCTTCATTGTGTAGGAAAGGCAGCAGACAACGGAAGCCCCCATAGTAAGTCTATGAGTGACGTTACATTCCAGCCTTTGTCTGCTGTCTCCTGCACACAAAGGGCGCAGCTGGAGATCGGTGTGGCTTCAGAATAGGCAAGTGTTGCAATTTTTTCTTTACAGGGCTAGATAGATTGGGCTTAGAATGTGGCTGAGAGTAGGTTGAGAGTTAGTTAGGTTTTGCCTTTACTTCCACTTTAAGTCTGCTTTACGTCTGCTTCACAAGCTTATTTTTAATCGCCATTTTGTTACGGTTTGCTACAGTGCTGTGAAAAAGTATTTGCCCCCTTTCAGATTTTTTAAGTTTTTTGCATATTTGTCACACTTAGAGGGTTCAGATCAAACCATTTTATTATTATGACCCAAGTAAATACAAAATGCAGTTTTTAAATGATTTAATTTATTATTAGGGGAAAAGTGCTGTCCATACCTGCCTGGCCCTATGTGAAAAAAGTAATTGCCCCCTAAACCTAATAACTGGTTGTGCCATCCTTGGCGGCAACAACTGCAATCAAGCGTCTGCGATAACTGGCAATGAGTCTTTCACATGGCTGTGGAGGTATTTTGGCCCACTCTTCTTGCAGAAGTTTTAATCTGGCCACATTGGAGTGTTTTCCAGCACAGTCTGTTTAGAGTCATGTCACAGCATCTCAATTGGATTTAAGTCCGGACTTTGACTAGGGCACTCCAAATGCTTAATTTTGTTTTTTTTGAGCCAAAGGTGGACTTGCTGTTGTGTTTCGGATCATTGTCCTGCTGCATAACCCAAGTGCGCTTGAGGTCAGGAACTGATGGTCGGACATTCTCCTTTAGGATTTTCGGGCAGAGCGCAGAATTTATGGTTCCATCAATGATGGCAAGTCGTCTAGGTCCTGACCATCACACTACCACCACACGGTGACTGTTGGGATGACGTACTTTTTATGAAATGCCATGTTCTTTTTTCGCCAGATGTAACGGGACGCACACCTTTCAAAAAGTTCAACTTTTGTCTCATCAGTCCACAGAATATTTGCCCAAAAGTCTTGGGTATAATCGAGATTTTTTTTGACAAACGTGGGAGGAGCCTTTGTGTTCTTTTTGGTCAACAGTGGCTTTGGCCTTGGAACTCTCCCATGAACGCCATTTTTGCCCAGTCTCTGTCTTATTGTTGAATCATGAACACTGACCTCACCTGAGGCAAGTGAGGCCTGCAGTTCTTTAGATGTTGTTCTGGGTTCTTTTATAATCTCCTGGATTCATCATCATGCTCTTGGAGTAATTTTGATCAGCCTGCCACATCTCCATTTGTGGATAATGGTTCTCACCGTGGTTCGCTGAAGTCCCAAAGCCTTGGAAATGGTTTTGTAACCCTTTCCAGACTGATACATGTGTAATTACGTTGTCTCTTATCGGTTATTGAATTTCCTTAGATTGCAGCATGATGTGTTGCTTTTTGAGATCTTTTAGTTTGCGTCACTTTGTCAGACGGCTTCTATTTGAGTGATCTCTTGATTCTACAGGTCTGGCAGTAATCAGGCCTGGGTGTGGCAAGTGTGTGTGTGTGTGTGTGTGTCACAATTACTTTTCACATAGGGCCAGGCGGGTTTGGACAGCTTTTTTCCCTTAATAAATGAAATCATTTAAAAACTGCGTTTTGTATTTACACGGGTAACCTTTGTGTAGTATTAAAATTAGTTTGATGATCTGAATCATTTAAATGTAACAAAAATTTGAAAAAAAAACAAAACAAAAAAAAACAGGAAGGGGCAAATACTTTTTAACAGCACCGTAGGTTACATTTCCTGACTGTAGATGCATCTGTAAACTTCGTACACTTCTTCGTATTTCTCAATTGCAAAATCAATAAAAACAACCTTAAAAAAATATTGATTTTCACGTGGTTTTACCTGCAATTTTAGTCGAGAGGGTCTGTTTAACTTAAACACATACCATCAAAACCTCCTAAAAATCAATTTATATTAGCCAGCCTTGAATGTCCGCGAGAATGGAGTGAAGCAGAGATTGTCATCAGGGACGAGCTCAGTCGGGTTTGAGTGATGCTGCATCCTGAGAGCCGAGCGATCGGCGGTGTTTGAGCGCTCAGTTCTCACTGTTAAAGCTGGATAGGGTTGGATGTAGCATTGGACTGATGCTGCATCCCAAGAACCGAGCGATCGGTGGTTTTTGAGCGCTCAGTTTTCAGTGTTAAAGCCGGCGGGGGATGGATGAAGCATCGGACTGATGCTGCATCCACCCAAGTAGGATTCAGAAAAAAAAAAAAAAAAAATCAAACCCCAAACTTCTCTTTTAAATGGTGGCTCCCTTTTTCTTTTAAAGTGTAGTCATTTATTAGTATGGTGGCTCCCTTTTTCTTTTAAAGTGTAGTCATTTATTA
Organism: Lithobates septentrionalis; assembly: GCA_037952835.1. NCBI lineage: Eukaryota > Metazoa > Chordata > Amphibia > Anura > Ranidae > Lithobates > Lithobates septentrionalis. The sequence continues at coordinate 187,249 of JBBDGP010004937.1, forward strand.
GTATAAATAAAACGTTTATTATGTTTTATTTCTACAAAAAAAAGGCTACACTTAGATGGTGGCACCCCTTTCTTTTACTTATTAATTGTGCACTGGGTTTTACTCTAGACTTGGATATTATCCATCATCAAGTTACTTTTTTGGCTTAATTTTCTTACATCCACAAGACTTTTTATGTTGAACTCTTATGCCAACCCCTCTCTTCTATTAATTATTGTTCAATGTTGTGCAATAGTTATTATTGCTTTTTTTTTTTTTTTTTTTTTTTTTTTTTTTTTAAGGATAACCACCTGCTTCCTGTCAAGCTTTGCATTTTTCTACACTCAAACCATCTACTTTAATGTGATATCAGAAACGCTGAAATTTTACTCAGTGTCATGGGAAAAGGGATGGTGCTATGTAGATAATTAAAGTAGATATTCACCCTCGCTGAATGATATTTCGTTTGCTAAATCACTGTGTGACAAATCATTGACATTTGCCTTTTTTTTTTTTTAAATAAAATTTGTTTTTCATTTTTTTTTAAATTTCTGGTTACATCTTCTTACGACTGTTCTGCCAGGCATAAATCACCCGTGTTTGGTCTCTACATACAGCAGCCAGGACCATTAACATTTCAGGTAGATATTTCATAACTAGACACAGTTGGGAGTATTTGAAGATTTTGATCATCAAAATTCTACCGGTGCTAATTAGACAACATGCAGAAGCTAGCCGCTTTCATCCTACTGGACAGCTAGGATGACGCCAACTCTGCGGTGATCTCCAAAGTATAAAACAGAGATATACAATTAAATATGTCGTATCTGAGTAAGATTTTCTTGGCGGATATGATCCATGTGAAAAAAAAAAAGAAAAGACCATTAAAAAAATATATAATGCAGCCACCATATCTACAGTAAGAATATAATACAATACAATATAATACATTTTTGTTTTTGGGTTTAATACTGCTTTAAGGTATTAAGGGTAGGGCATTAATGTTTTCCATAATGAACACGGTCTGTCCTAACAAAGGGTGAAGATCTCAACGCTAAGATTCTGCATTGTGTGGCAATGAGGGAAACACAAGTCTGCGTCTACTTTGTCACTCCACTATCACTTTATAATTGTTCAGAATAGTCTGCTGTCTGCTCAAAGGCCTGCTCCAAAGAAGCAATTAGAAAATGTTTTCAATTATTTTTAGGAAAGCTGTGTGAGAAGAAATGCATAACAGTGAAGTTTTCTCAAATTTGACTGCAAAAGTGGAAATACACTTCAAGCAGTGGTGGCCCGTCCACTAGGGGCGCCGCGCCCCCCCTCCCCCCAATCCATGCATTTGGCCCCCTAAACTGCATGCAGGGCATTGGACACATGGATTCCAATAAAGGGGGCGTTTTGTTTTTTGGTTTTCTTTAAGCACATGATTAGAAAATAAATGGAAAAACACCACTAACCCGCGCAGATGGAAAACTTAAAATAATTAGTTAATTAATAATAGATAAATGTATAGTTTAAATAGGAGCAGCACGTTGTATAAAAAGCAAATAGAGAATAATTAACTAATTAATAAAACCGTGCTCTTTGTAAAGTGCAAGTGCAAAAAGAAAATAAATTAAATCTCTAGACACACACACATAGTGAAAAGGTGCTAATAAGAACTAAAACATAAATACTCTCACCTAATGTCCAATTGTGAAAGCACAGCAAAAAGTGTTAGATAACATGTCTTCAAAAAAAAAAAAAAATATATTAAATACAAAAAAATCAAAAAAGTGACAAAAAATATTGTTCAAAATAGACAAATTCTGAATGACTTCTGGAAAAATCTTCATAATATTCGGCGTTCATCAAAGGGGTTTAATCCACCACCATCACCGGCCACACAGTCTACTCACCAGAATGTAGTGACAATGGAAAAAGCCAGATGAATTCACACAACCGCGGCTAGATCCGGATGCTGTGTAATCAGGAGTGCTGCGACCTGCCTGGCTTTTTCCATTGTAACGTGTTTGACTCCTGTAATGATGGATTAAACCCCTTTGATGAACGCCTATTATGAAGATTTTTCCAGAAGTCATTCAGAATTTTTCTATTTTGAACAATATTTTTTGTCCCATTTTTTGATTTTTTTGTATTTAATATAATATATATTTTTTGAACACATTATCTAACACTTTTTGCGGTGCTTTCACAATTGGACTTTAGTTGAGAGCGTTTATGTTTTAGTTCTTATTAGCACCTTTTCACTATGTTTGTGTGAAAAGAGATTTAATTTATTTTCTTTTTGCACTTTGCACTTACAGAGAGCGCGGTTTTAATTAATTTGTTAATTATTTTCTACATGATTAGAGCCTGAGGCTCTAATTGGCTTTAAAAAAGGGTGGGCTCGGGGGCCCAGAGAACTGCGCCCTGAGCCCACCCAGTTATGTGGCAATAGCAAATGAATATTTGCTATTGCCACACTGTTTCTCCTCCCGGCCAATCAGGAAGTGGGTCCTGAGACCCGTGTACCGATTGGACAAAAGGAGAAGCGGTCCCATTGGTTGAGGAGGAGGGAGGGAGGAGACACACAGCCTCCGTGATGCAGTCGGTGCTCTCCGGGAACACACTGCCCTCAGCCTTGCCGACGCCTCTTCCTTTCCTATCAGAGCCGTCAAATCAGTGCCGCTCTGGGGGGTGATGATGTGATCGGGAGTGATGATGAGAGACAAGTCCACACTGCTCGGTGGCTGTGCCCGGACACCTGCTCGCGCTGTCACCCATCTTGGATCCGATCCGAGTCAGCGATCAGGGAGGGAAATCGGGCTGTGTGTGTGCTGATCTCGGGGTGCCCAGTCTGTATAGGATCGGATGTGGCAGGAGGCAGAGAATCCCCGCCAGCAGAGTACTGCAGAGGAGAGGCAAGTGAGCCATGTACACCTCAAGGGTTAAGTGAGCCTGCGACAGGGGGCGGTGTGCGGGCTAGAGCAACGGGGGTGTTCGTGGTCAGGTCTGTCTGCCGCCCCCCCCCCCCCCCCACAAATGGAGCGCCAGCTGTCACTGACTAAGCAATCCCGTCTCCTCCCCCCAGGCATTTACTTAATCTCATCAGGTCTTCAGGGCACAATGGAGAAGGATAAGTTCACCAAGCTCAGGTGTGGTAATTAGTCGGCACAAAGAAGGAAATGACATACAGCTGACAGCCTACATCCCGCTGGATGAAGACTGAACTCGCTTTGAAATATGGTCAGATGACTCCAGCTCGTGTTTTGCTAAATTTAAATATCATCCTCATTAATTACAAAATCTACTTGGCAGATTATTAGCCTACACAGCTATGAACTTCTGAACTTGTCCTCCATGGGAGAAATCCAGAACATCTTATTATATATTACATGTACCAAGATCAAAACTGATTGCTAAGAGTAAAAATTATCAGATGAACCACACATACTGTATTTACCATTCTTCCAATATAAGCGTTATATGTTACATTCTGTATGATAACCTCTTGTTTGTACAAATTATTCAGAAAACATTAAAATTATGGAAAAAAAAAATTGACTACCTCCATTAACAGGGACATATATAAATATATCTCTATATAGATCTATATAGATAGATAAATAGATAGAGAGATAGAGAGATAAAGAGATAGAGAGATAGATAACTAGATAGATAGATAGAGAGATAGAGAGATAGAGAGATAGAGAGATAGAGAGATAGAGAGATAGAGAGATAGAGAGATAGATAGAGATATCTCTAATTTTCTTTTTAATCTCTATTTTCAATTTTCATAAAAGGGCATTGTTGAAAAAAAACAAAAAACAGTGTGTCCCCATATTTCAATCCCCCCCTCTCTCCTTTCCTCTATTGTTCCCCCCCCCCCCCCGTTTCTTCTTCAGGGGCACCGGCCCCTTCTTCCTTTCTTTATACTCTTTAGGTGCACAAGCTAAACTAAAACGCAAGAAGCTGGAAAACTCTTGTACTACACTTCTTAAATGCTTTAAATAAGCTTGTAAAAAGCGGCCAAAAAATCTCAACAAAAAAGCCAAAAAAACACCAGTAAATTGATACGCTCAGGTGTGAATGGAGCCTAAATGTGCTACAAAAGGTTTTGTTAGATTAGGTAAATTGTTCAGGCTTGGCTGGCAGCCAAGCCTGTGTGTTTTTCTGGGTCAGTGTTTGAGTCACTCAGGGAGGACTGGATGACCTGCTGTTCAGTGAACTGTACCATGTGCTGTCACCCGTAGCAATCACGGCGGGTGATCACGCCCATGGATTAACAAAGTGTGCGCTATTACCCGTGGCAACTGCGCACACAGATTACAAATACTTCCAGCGATCTGCTTAAAAGCTGGAAAAAGGTGACTATATTCCAAAATCCTGCTAAACACAGTAAAGTATGCACAGAAACGTCTGCTGTTGCCCATGATGATTGGGGTAAGCCAGCTGGTGCCTGCAGGGGGTAGTTTGCCAGTAGCCCAAACATGGCTGATGGGAAGGACTGTCCTAAACCTGCTATCTACAGTGAGACATGTGCCAGAGACTTTGTTGTTACCAAAGGCAACCACAAACGCCAGCTACCACCTGCTCCCAGTTGCTCCGGTACAGGCTGGGCAAGTTCTGCAATTATTGGTGTGCCTGCAAATCTCAGTACAGAGAGCAAAGGGTTACAGCGGAGAGCACAGGAAAAGGCCTGTTCATCAGCGTTGCAGGCGCCAGCCAGTCTGGAAGCTTGGGGGTGGATTCACACCCCGGAAGAGACCCAGCATTCCCTGCTAGCAGAGAGAGAATTAGCAAGATGGCAGAGGGTGCACATGTGTACCCAGTTTCGACTTAGTTGCCTGATCTGCAGGAGCGGACACTGGTCAACACCAGTGTTCCACTGGAGCATCACAGGGGATTCGTCCTTGGGATGATCGAGGGGACTGAGCAACTGTGCCTGCTGTGTCCCATTTGCGGTGGTCAGTGCCTGTGTCCGGTGCAGGCACTGTGACGAGCCGCTCCTCCGGCTGACACCCACCAAGCAGGGGCCGCAGTACTACCAAGTGGACTTGTAGTCAGGACTTTGCACATTGCAGCCGCGGAAGTTCTGGAAGGCAGGTGAGGGCCTTGGATCACCCAGACAAGGTAGAGTCGGAGCCTGGTGACTCCCCTGTGAAAGACAGTGACATTGGGGGGGAAGGTTGGAGATCCGCCATGGCCTGCAGCCCAGTCAGGGACCTGGCACTTGTGAGTGATGCCCAACAGGAGCCAGGTGACATCCCTGAAGTGCTGGGGGTACATGTTAACCTCGGCAGCAACACCTGGAAGGAGCCTTTTGCAGGAAGATGACAAGTCTTCAGGTGACCCAGCACACTTTGGGCCCATGGATGATGAGTTTGCAGACTCCCATCCCACAGCAGCTCGGAGGAGGAGTGGGAATGGGGAACTGCTCAGAGGCAAGAGGAGGCACTGGTCAAGGTGCTGAACATGCCAGATCTGGCTGAAGGGACCAGTGGAGCCATTGAAGCCCCAATCAGTGTCCAGCAGACTTTCCAGATCAGAGTCAGACCCTCAACCACCCAGACCAAAGGCTCTGAATACAGGCAGCGGGTAGTGAGGTTGCCCAACGCCTGTGTCCTTCCAAGGAAAGGGAAACCCAGAGAGCTGCCCAGGTTTTCCGTGTTCCAGCAGGAGGTTCAGCGCAAGACTGCTCTGTAGTGGGATCTGGACTACCCCAATGTCCCTCCTGATACCATGGATGCCAGAGAACTCCCAGAGAGTGGGGAGATGACCTGGTATGGGAATATATGCACATCCCTAAGTCTCTGCGGGTGCCAGACTGTGAGGAGACCTGGGTCCGGTTTCAGGACATTCACCAGGAATGGAGGTTAGAGAGAGTAATCTACAAGGACAGAGTGGTGATCGTGAAGGTGGGACCAGCCAGCTAGAAGCCACTCTGTCACAGTAAGAATAGCTGATGGCAGCGTGAGAAGGTTGCCTGATCCAGATATCTATGCGTGAATGACTGCTGGAGTGTGCAGTTCACAGGTGGAGATTGTCACATGGACAGCTGGGAGATTGCTGCTTTTGCCTTGCTTTTCTGTTCTTTTTGGGCTAGGCAAGCCTGCCACCCTGACCTATGCCAGCTGGATAAACACTTCCCACTGATGAACCTGGGTGAGGCATAGAATCCTGATACAAGCTTTTGAAAAGAACATCCCCTCCCACCAGGGACTCTAAAGAAGACTGGGAAAGACTGGGAGGGGCCCTAAAGAAGACTATGTAACTTACACTGCTTATTTTCTGTCAGCAGAATCATAACCACCTGTTGACAGAATAAAAAGAAAAAAAAACTGTACTTTGCTGTTTATTTTTCTGTCAGTGGGATCATAACCCCCTGCTGACAGAACCTGTGAATAGTTAGCTGAAGTTAGCGGTAGAGATGTATATTTTGTGTTTTTCAGGTGTCGTTGCGATGGGCCGCTCACCCTGCTCTTAAACAGACAATGTTTTCCAGCAGGCTAAGAGGGCATTCCTCAAGGGGAAGGTGCTCCAGCCCTATTCTGCCTTAAATGCAGTGTAGAGTTAGCTGTGGGGACCTGAAGCTAGGCTGTAAATATTGTAGAGATGCATTGTAAGTATTTACTGTGAAGAAATTATGTATTTTTTTCATACGGTAATTTGTGACTAGCCCCATCCAAGTTGTCTCCCTTCCCCTCCCAAAAACTGTAATTTTATGGGATGCCCTTACTCCTGGGCCCAGGAGCCATTTTTTTTCTAAATTCCCAGCCATGGGGAGAGGCTGGACGTTTTTCTGGGTCAGGGTTTGAGTGACTCAGGGAGAGCTGGATGACTCACAGGCAGCATCTGAGACCTCCCCCTAATTCCATAAACGGGTAGAAGATTCTAGAACAGTGCTTCTCAACTCCTGTCCTCAGGTCCACTAACAGGCCAGGTTTTAAGTATTACCTTGGGGAGATGCAGACTAGAATACTTTAATCACTGAGCAGCAAATGATATCACCTATGAGGTATTTCATTTATCTTGCAAACCTGGCCTGTTAGTGGGTCCTGGGGACAGGAGTTGAGAACCACTGTTCTAAAAGAATGGAAGTGGAGGTGAGGAGGAGCTGCCTTGAGAATTCTGAGGGCCCTAACTAAGCCACAACAGATGGGTTGGCAGGCCCCATCAAATACTCTGGGTCAGCCCAGCTGGGGCAGTGGAGTTCAGGTCCAAGCTGAAGATGGAGTTTTAGACTGTCCGTGGCCCTTGAGGGTAGCCCCCTAGTCTGAAAGGGGGGGTGTAACTCGGGCCTGAGCTCGGGTGCGGAAGGGACCCTCTTCGTGACACACACACACAGAGCTGTCCTGAGCAGAGGCATGGGAGCAACTGGACAGCAGAACTACACTGCCGGGCAAATCTCCAAGGAGGAAGAGCCAGGTAGGCTGGTTGAGTGTTGCAGTCAAGAGGATTTAGAGGCATGCCTGAGAGGACTGGGTGCAAGTAGTCTGGGATGGATGCAGAGTCAGTCTGGGAGAACTGTGGAGTGTTAGCCAGGAGGGCTAATGAAAGATGCAGCTGTAGCCAGGTGGGCTGGCAGTGCCTGAAGAGGTGGTGGTAGTATCAGAGGCCACAGGAGGAGCACAGCTGGGCACTAGGAGTTTTTGCTACACTAACAAAGGGGCCTGCGGTCCCTGCCTGTATAGGGCATCTGCTACCGGTCTAACCAAGCCTTTGTTAGATCATCCAAACAGTGCCAGCTGGTCCTGGGAGCAGTAGCTCTACAAATAATATTTTGCTGGAGGTAGGAGAGGTATATACAGACTGTATATAGTTGTGTTCCTGGAGAATTCGTTGTTGAAGTTCAAGTGGGCATTCCATAATACCCTAATCCCTATCCAAGTTTTTTCCCCTCAATAAAACACAAAACAAAGCACTGGACTGTTCTTTGACTCAAGTGTGCTGTAAAGATGCAGTGTGCCTGGCTGTGCTGGGTGGGGGATCCCTTTCTACTTGCGGCTCCTTGGGGGGTGCGCTACATACACATTAAGAGACAGTCGTAAGGCCTAATAGAGAAGATACACAAACAGCTGTTGAGAAGCAACGCACAACATATTTTAGGAGCGGCAATCCAGGAGGTAAATGGTCAGTGAAGGTCGCACACCGCTCAAAGTTATATAACTAAGCAGAACGAGATTTGACTTTCCAATCCTGTGTTCTAAAACAGGGAGCAAAAGTACAGTAAGGACTACCAACCCATTTCCAGAAGTCATTTACCCAAAAAGAAAAGGCAAGGAGCGGCAGAAAAAGGGATAGAGGTATAAAGTGGGAATAGGCCTAGAGAAAAAAAAAAAAGGGGGGATTTGCAAGAAAAGGGATATGATCCATTCAATTAGCCTCACTGAACCTCATGTATAGACCTATATTCTGGAGACCTTCGTCTAAAAGGGTTCAAGTTTAGTGCATGACCAAAAAAAAGGAGAAGTACACCATCAGATTCACAGCATCTCCAACATAGGTCAAGACCAGCATCCGCTCCTGCTGGCACTGTGGTTCAGACGGGAAGGCTGTAGTTCCGGTGTCCACCAGCAGGTCTCCCAGCAGATCTCAGTAATCAGTCTTCACCTGATGCTGGCTGCTGGGAGGGTACTTAGTGTTTCCTTTACTATTCCCTCTTGCGCCAGTGTTCTGCCTGATAGCCAGATTCATGCTTGCCGAATTATCCTAAGCCTAATTCTTGCCTGATCCTGCACTGCATCCTGTACCCTGCGCCTCATATCTGCTCCCCCTTGTTCCTGATCCCGGCCCCCCCCCCCCTTTCCTGACTGTTCTTTGCACCTTCAGTTTACCCAGTTGACCCATGCTTCCCTTTTGTCTGTATATATTGTATCATAGTTAGGTTGCTAGTTAGGTTTTCTGTTACTTGGTTAGTTAGGTTGCTAGTTAGGTATTTTGTCACTTGGTTTTATTGGTTTATTGTTTATTATATTTAAATTTTTGAGGCGTATTCTGTTTGCTGGTGTTTGGATGTATTTTGTTTCACTGCTAAAAAAAACACACTTTATTATACACAGTCTGATTTCCCTTTCCTGAGTGCAGCTACACAGACCTTGTCATCCCTGCTCCTGGATGACTATCCCAGACAAGTACCTTGTACCACCTTGTCAGGATCTTTATAGTCAAACTCTTGAAACTCACTGGCTATAGAGGAGTGGTGGGAGAAATACAAGATATTATATCCCTATATGTTCAGGACAAGGGCGGAGATACAGGGGTCTCCATTGCGACCCGGCCCCATGCTCCAGGGGGTCCATGCGTCCCCCCCTGTACGCCTGGATAGCAGAGTGGTGTTTTTATATATTTTTTGAAATAATTTTATGTAATACGAACATTGCATAAGCTTGCTAAATGTCCTGTAGCATGTGATGTTCAGCTGTAAATGCGACTCCCACTGATGACCGATTTTTAAGAGTTCACATAACAGTAATTAGATAATTGGTGTGTTTTTGCTAGCAACAACCATCTTGGATCTGGAGGAGGAAAATCTCCAAATGTCTGAATCGCTGGGCACAAGCTGTGCCCAACAATGATAGAAGGAACATGAAACCAAAGTAGGGAACGTTAGGACTGATCCCAGGTTAAAAAAAAAATAAAAAAATGGTGAATCATGTTTCTCTCTTCTAGCCATGAATGCCCGACTAGATAAAAGCATTTTACCACTTTTTCTATGCATTTTGGATAGAGAAAAGTCAGCTGTTATTGCCATTTGTGACCCATTTGGGGACACTTTCCCTCACTCTCTATGGCATCAAAAAAGAAATGATGGAACAGGTGTTTTATACTTACCGTAAATTTTTTTTTATTTTATTTTTTTTTAGAAATATAGAAATTCTTAGACACTTGGGTTATTTGCTGCTGCCTACAGGAGATTTGGATATTGGGGGAAAAAAAAAAAAAAGACCTGATCCTCAGACCAGTTCTAGAATCATCAAAGTCAAGTCACTACCTCAGAGGACATGGAGTGCAAACTGACAGAAGCTTTCAGCCAAAAGAAAGCAACAAGTAACATTTAACCAAACGGAGAACTTGCCAACGAAAACTGGACAAGAAAAGGAAACACTGGGAGGTTTCTCAGTCTTAAAGTGTTACTAAACCCACAACAGTAAAATCAGTCTGTATATGCAGTAGAGCATGCTTGTTATACTCACTGTGGAACATAAGGGGTTAATCCTCTTCATTATGTAAAAAGCCTGTTTGATCCTGTCTTCTCTGATCCCCCCCTTCTTCCATAGTGCCCAATCCATCTCCTGATAGAACAGAGCCTCGGGGGAACTCTGCACATTCTCAGTTTGGTGTGTATTGCTACAGATTTTTTTTCCTTTTTTTTTGGAGGAGAGTGCATCTGATCAGCACAGGGCTAATCAGCACTGTTCAGACAGAGGGTCAGGGGTCCTGCAACCTAATAGGACAGTCAGAGGAGAATGAAAACTCCTCCTACTAACTTCAACTAGACACTGATAGAAGTCACAAGACTGCTATATATTGCTGATGAGAAAAGGTATTTAGCAGTTTAGATTTACTAAAATAATTGTATTTTTATGTTCTGTGTACTGCTGGAGACCAGATCTAGTGAATGCAGAGTCCTGGGTTTAGTAACAATTTAAAAAGAGATCCTTAGGAATTACTGTCAGTACAACAGCTCCAGCTGGTCCAGGGCTGACAAAAAGATCAAGCCTTAAACTTTCAACCATTGGCCTCACACAGGAGAAAGGCTCTGAAGGAGCAGGGATGACCAAAGCTGGGTATATATCCTGAGTTTTGAACTCAACAGGTTGAACGAAGAAAACCTTAATGATCCCTGCATTCACACAATCAATGTGGATAGGGGGATCTCCCCTGCCATGCATTTGTATTCTTATATTTATTTATTAAAATGCTTAACCTATGCAGTCTTACCCGAAGGCCTCGGGTAAGACATTCACATTAAAAGACCTTAGGAGAGCCAACGTACCAACATGACAACATACAAAATCAACCCTGAGGGTCTATCCATCACACCCCAATAAAATTAGGTGACTCCAAAAGCTTGCACAAAAAGTTTGGTTTTCAATTTCTTTCGAAATTTCAGAAAGTCATTCTCAAGTTTCAGAGGCAAGGGGTTCCAAAATTCAGCTCCTTGTACTTCACTCGTTCCCCCTCCGCATGTTTTCTTTTTAAATTTTGGAATCTGCAATATGGCCAAGTTCGCAGATCTCAAGGATCGGGTAGGCACATACTTGATAAACTTTTCCTTCATTCTGACAGCAAATAAGTATTCCACAGTCACAGAGGTCACATAATAGACTGCAACGCCGCAACAGAAAATATGTGCATCACAGTGTGTGCGGTGTGGCAACTGTGCGTAAATCATCGGTAACTATCAAAGTGAATCACCACAACTAAATCCAAGGCTTACCAGAAGGTTGGACCACAGTATAGTATGGTACAATCCCCATACAGGATTAACAAATGGGTCACAACCGCCTCATCTGCTTATGATGTCACATTTGGTAATCAACCTCCACAAAAAAGAGAAATCTCCAATAGTGTAGTTTACCCAAGGCTTTCTGTATGCATCAAGAAACTCGGCCTTACACATTTCATCCAAATAGGATATCCTCAGAGCCCCAAGGACATCCTATTTGGACACAACACACAAGTTTCTACAAATTAGCTGAAAACTTTGGCAAAAAAATGTCATTATGTTGCCGGATTTAGACATTATATTATTATTATATTTTAGGCAGACCTGACCAAAGCCAAAATTAAGTGCCCCATGCACCATGGAAACATAGTTTAGGCACTGTATTAGGTGGGGCAAGTGCTGGTAGACGATGACTACATCTGGAGTTTCTATAGCAGGGTTCAATAAATGACGAACCGCGGTCTGGACCGAGTGATAGTCCTGACCAGACCGTGCCACTTATCTGCCTGGGTGTTCTCTCTTCCACTGGTCTCCTTCCTCGCAGAGGGCGGGGGAGGGAGGTGCTGCATATCGGGACAGAGGGCAGAACTTAGTAATCACCTGCTTGTTAATGTAATAAAGTTGCTGCACCTCCTCCCTCTGCGAGGATGCTAGCGGCAGCCGGGTGGGAGACCAGATAGAGAGAACACCCAGCTGCTGTGCCTCTGCCCTGGTAGGACCGTGCAGGGGAGGCTGAATAATGAAAGGGGGGCACGGTGATGTAAAAGAGGAGAGGGAGGCTAGGACTGCAAGGGGCACGGTGATGAGTATAGGGGGGCACGGTGATGTGTTATGAGGCATTGTGATGTGTAAAGGGGGGGCTGAGGATAAGGATGTACAGGGGGCCGTGATGTGTTATAGCGCACACATAAGATTTAGACCTCTGCCAGAAGAATAATTTTACAAACGGAACCCCATGAATTTTAATTCAAGCCCCCGTACTATAGTCTTGCTTGAGTGATGGATAATTCTATGAAGCCAATGGTCATGCCAAGGAGCGGAAAGAACTGCTTAGGGTCTTTATTGTTATGGTGCAATGGTATTTTACTCTGTAAAGATTACCTGAAGCCTTCTCTGCAGACAACACACTTATCAGGATACCCGAGACATTTCTTGCAATTCTGGTGACATTTGAGACATCGTCTGAGACCTTAACGAATACAAAACTGTTTAGAACAGAATAAACTCATTATCCAATTACAGTCATTCAGTCTAAAGAAGATATATACATAGCTCCCAACTGTCCCTGATTTCGAGGGACTGTCCCTGATTTGGAGCAATGTCCCTCATTCCTCATTTGTCCCTCATTTTGGTCTGATCTATATAGTTGTATATAAAATGCAATTTTTATATATCAAAAAGTGTTTTCCAGCACTAAACCTTTCATCTGATTTCTAAATTGCTGCATTAGAAAATTCCAAAAGCCAATAGAAAGGAATAGTAGTGGTAAAAAAAAAAGCACTTGTGGGTTTAACCAATCTTGTTTTTTTGTACAATTCTCCAATTACAAGGATTAAGGAAGATAGAAGTAGTGTCCTGGACAAATTGTCATTCAACTTTTCTACGCTGTGACCCGATCCTCAACACATTCCTCCTCAAAAATGCTGCAGTACCTTTTAAAACCCATATTTCACGTGTGAATATGGACAGAACTGGTTGTGGGCTTCATGGACATCGGTCTTCAAGTCTTTCCTGCAGTTTGCACTGTCCACTTACCAAGAAGTGGTAGATGGAGTGACCATTTCAGAATGCTTCTAAACATGGGCAGTTATTGTAGAAGTCCAGGGCACATTTCTCCAAGTTTTCTCTGGCTACCAATGACTGGTTCAGCTGTAGGACTTCAGCTAAAATGGGCCTGGGACTTGCACAGCTAACTTTGTCCAGCTTCAAGCTTACAGAAAAAAAAAAAAAAAAAAAAAAAAAAAAACTGGAGGGGAACTGGGACACAGTTATCTCAAATGGTTGCTTCTGTCCTCTAAGAATTTTAGAAAATTTTGTTAGAAATTTTTCTATCTCAGAATGTTTGTTTGATCTTCTAATGCAGGGGTAACAAACTCAATATAATTGTGGGCCGCATCAGTAGTATGATTGCCCACAAAGGGCCGGTTGTATCTGGGGTGCGCTGCGTACAGAGTGCAGGGTTCAGGGGTGCGCTGCGTACAGAGTGCAGGGTTCAGGGGTGCGCTGCGTACAGAGTGCAGGGTTCAGGGGTGCGCTGCGTACAGAGTGCAGGGGGGTGCCCTGCGTACAGAGTGCAGGGGGGTGCCCTGCGTACAGAGTGCAGGGGGGTGCCCTGCGTACAGAGTGCAGGGGGGTGCCCTGCGTACAGAGTGCAGGGGGGTGCCCTGCGTACAGAGTGCAGGGGGGTGCCCTGCGTACAGAGTGCAGGGGGGTGCGCTGCGTACAGAGTGCAGGGGGGTGCGCTGCGTACAGAGTGCAGGGGGGTGCGCTGCGTACAGAGTGCAGGGGGGTGCGCTGCGTACAGAGTGCAGGGGGGTGCGCTGCGTACAGAGTGCAGGGGGGTGCGCTGCGTACAGAGTGCAGGGGGGTGCGCTGCGTACAGAGTGCAGGGGGGTGCGCTACGTACAGAGTGCAGGGGGGTGCGCTACGTACAGAGTGCAGGGGGGTGCGCTACGTACAGAGTGCAGGGGGGTGCGCTACGTACAGAGTGCAGGGGGGTGCGCTACGTACAGAGTGCAGGGGGGTGCGCTACGTACAGAGTGCAGGGGGGTGCGCTACGTACAGCGTGCAGGGGGGTGCGCTACGTACAGAGTGCAGGGGGGTGCGCTACGTACAGAGTGCAGGGGGGTGCGCTACGTACAGAGTGCAGGGGGGTGCGCTACGTACAGAGTGCAGGGGGGTGCGCTACGTACAGAGTGCAGGGGGGTGCGCTACGTACAGAGTTCAGGGATGCGCTACGTACAGAGTGCAGGGTTCAGGGGTGCGCTACGTACAGAGTGCAGGGTATTTTTAATTACAGTATGTGCGTGTTTCCCACTGGAAAGTTTTTTCTTTTGCCATCCCCTTGATGCCCATATGAAAAAAAATTTAAGGATATTGCACTCACCACTGGGACAGGAAAGTAGACTGCACCAAAATACAGCCAGACATTAAAACCCTTCCTCAATACACTAAATGTGTGATTTTGTCTCTCAATCTGCAAGATTCCCATCACCTGTCCTGAAAGGAAGTAGGGGTTTAATCTCTCCTATTGGGTTACAGGCAGAAAATTAAAACCTGACAGAAGCTCTGACTCTTCCATGCTCTACTCAAAACAATACAGTTTAGCTGGAGTTGGACTTTAATGCCCATCCCACCCAGCCCTGGCATCCCATTAACTGGGCTAATACATCTGGAAAGGTCTGCCTAATCAACACTGTGATTGGCTGTCACAGCAGTCACATGATCAGGAACCAGTCCTGCCACTGTGAACAGCTCAGTTTGTGCTAGGAGTGTGCAGAGAGTGCACTATTAGCACAGAAATCTCTGTCGCCCATGGACTCATGTGTGTGATGTGTCAGAATTAAAGCCAATGCTTTTTTTCTGAGGGAATGTCCCGGAACAGCGTTCTGGCACCTCCGCCAGAGACGGTGTGGGCGGCACTGGGAGCAAAGCCCGCTGTCACGTCAGAGTGTTCATACAGCGGAGTGGGCGAGCAGGAGATAGAGCTGAACTCCGGCTGCAACTGGAGAGAGCAGAGATCAGAAGCTAGTTTTGGCGCATCTGTGCCAGTGAAATCGCCATCGGTGTAGTAGAGGTGCAGAGCAGATCGACCGCGTGTCTTTACGGAGACAAGTTTTTAGTCTTAATTTTTTTGGTAAATGATTGGGCCGACTCTTTGCTGGGTACGGGGCCCGACTCTTTGCTGGGTATGGGGCCCGACTCTTTGCTGGGTACGGGGCCCGACTCTTTGCTGGGTACGGGGCCCGACTCTTTGCTGGGTACGGGGCCCGACTCTTTGCTGGGTACGGGGCCCGACTCTTTGCTGGGTACGGGGCCCGACTCTTTGCTGGGTACGGGGCCCGACTCTTTGCTGGGTACGGGGCCCGACTCTTTGCTGGGTACGGGGCCCGACTCTTTGCTGGGTACGGGGCCTGTTGAAATGCTCTTGAAGTGCCTCTGAGCTTACTTTGGTAACTACTGGATATTTCTACTAGATTTGTCTTTTACTACATTGCTTTTTGTTAAAAAATTCCATAAAAAATTCTTGTTTAGCCCCCTAAATTATACTTGGTTACCTGTTCTCTAAAGGGGGCAGTGCTAGGTGTGTAGGGGTGGGGACAAGAGGCAGTCCTAGGGGCGGTTCTAGGGGTGGGTAGGGGGGTGGGGTCAGGCGTGGCCTAGGGGAGGGGGGTGAGATCCTGCACCTTTTCTCTGAGAAAAAAAGCCCTGGTTAACCACTTTCCGACCAGCCGGCGGCGTCATACGGCGGCAGGTCGGCTCGTTCCCGCGAATCGCCATAGCTGTACGGTGGTCCCTTTAACAGCTACAGCGGGCCCGCCGAAGGGTGGGGGAGCCGATGCACTGGCTGGTGGCTGCGATGCCCGCCGGCCACCCGCGATCGCTCCACAGTGAGCCAGAATGGGGATCTGTCAATGTAAACAAACAGATCTCCGTTCTGACAGGGGAGTTCAGAGTGAGCGTCTAGTGATCAGGAACAGCGATCTCTCTGTACTCCCAGTCAGTCCCCTCCCCCCCTGTTAGGAACACCTCCCAGGGAACACATTTAACCCCTTGATCGCCCCCTAGTGTTAACCCCTTCCCTGTCAGTGACATTTATACAGTAAGCAGTGCATTTAGCACTGATCGCTGTAGAAATGTCGCTGGTCCCAAAAAAAGTATCAAAAATGTCCGATCTGTCCGCCGAAATCCCGAAAAAAATCACTGATCACCGCCATTACTAATAAAAAAAATAAAAAAAATAAAAAAAAAAGAAAAGATAAAAATGCTATAAATCTATTCCCTAGTTTGTAGACACTATAATTTTTGCGCAAACCAAACAATATACGCTTATTGCGATTTTTTTTACAAAGATTTTTTTACCAAAAATATGAAGAATAATATATATTGGCCCAAACTGATGAAGAAATTAGTTTTGTTACTTTTTTTGTGGGGGGGGGGGGGGGGGTTTATTTTTTATTTTTTTTACAAAATTGTTGGTGGGGTTAAAAAGAAAAAAACAGGCCCCACCAGAGGTTTCCGATTTTGTGAAGTTTATTTTTTCTTCAAAGCAAAACTAATGTTCGGTGAAGGTTCAGATTGTGATGGTACTCTAGCCACGGGACCAAACCTTCAAAAATTGGGGATGAGTATTGCCTAGTATAGAAGTTTCCCATGAATCATTGCGCCCATGATCCGCTGCTTTACCTTTGAGGTTTAAAGAGTAACTCCACATTTCTTGAGAAAAAAATATATATTTATTTTTTTTTTTTTCCCACTCTGGGTGATCTGTGTACATTGCAGAGATTTAAACAAACTTCCCTACCTTTTATTATTCTGAAGAAATGGCTGTTTGTTTCTCATTTTCCATGTGGAAAGTGAATACAATGGGAGAGATTTCATAATGATCAATCAGCTGCTGCACTTGCAGGGTTCTAATGAGGAAAGTTGCAGGGTCTGCATCAATTTAGACGTGATTTCCCTTTTGGAATATCGCACCAAAAATGCAATTTTTGTTGCCCAAAATCTGACTTGTATCTTAGTGCTGGGAAAATCAACGAGCCAATCACACAAGCAGGAAATGACATTTCTGTGGACAGCTGTGTACAGAACGCCTCCAGGTTGTCATATTGTAGTAACTGTATACTCTAATTTTTTTTTTGGTCTATTTGCTATGCCCCCCCCACCCCCAAAATGGAGTTAAGACCCTTTCACAGAGGGCACACGGCAGCTGCGATCTGCTTGCTCAGTAGGGGATCACTGTGCTGATCAGGCATAGGACAGGTCTGCGTCTGCTCCACTCATGTAGAACTGACACTGACACAGACTGCTCTCCTCTATGGGTGGCTGAATGTAAACGGGCCGCCTGTCTGTTTACACCCGACTGCCATCCGATCTGCTAGACCAGCGGTCATCAACCCTGTCCTCAGGACCCACTAACAGGCCAGGTTTTATGTATTACCTTGGGGGAGATGCAGACTAGAATACTGCAATCACTGAGCAGCAAATTATATCACCTGTGATGTATTTCAGTTATCTTGCAAACCTGGCCTGTTAGGGGGCCCTGAAGACAGGAGTTGATGACCACTGATCTATACGGAAGGGGAAGGGGATCCCCATCTGTCGCTTGGATTGGATGAAGGCGAGTGTAAACCGACATGTCTGTTTACACCCGCCATTCCGGAGAGAAGAATTGAGGTTCCAATTGGGTCAGCATGAAAAACTGAAGGCGGACCCGATCCAAACGTCCATGGAAAGAAGAGGGCTGTCAGGCTTTATGCTTTAAGAATTTTATTGATTATCCTGAAAATACAAAATGTTATCCTCCTTTTTTTGACATTGATAATGCTCTCTTCTGTATTTAACACTCCTGTGTCTGAACCTTCATTATCCCCACGTTAATCATATATGGCTGGATGTTTTTTGGCCCTTGAGGCAAATTTGTTAAAATGATTGTAAACCTCGGACATGAAATATGAACAAAGCATATCCCTCTATAGTGTGTACTGGTCTCAATTAAGAGTGACATTTCTGTCTGCTGCTTCGTTCCTCTGCTATCAGTCACTTCTGACAAGTTTTCCTGACACCAAGAGAAAGATGGTGACAGGGGAGGGACCTCCAGCACACAGCATGTTGATTGACAGCCTCAGCTCTGATCATGTGAGCCGTGAAAAGGGAGGTGTCCATTCCCTCCAATCAGCTCTCAGAGCTCTCCCCACTAAGCTCTGTAGAGTGTGACTTCAGCTCTCCATCCCTTTTTCTGAACTCTTAGACAAGCTCTATAAATTCTAAACTTTGAATGGATGTAGAGAAGAAAAGACTGCAGATAAACAGGTACAACTTATGTAGGAGGATTTGTTTCCTCTCTGTGTATCACCTGAGGCCAGTCACTTTACTGGGTATATGTTAGGGCCCCTTTACACGGGCTACCCCATCAGGTCCGCCTGTCATTTTTTCAGGCTGGACCTGATCGGACTCTCCATTCAACCCTATGGAGCAGTGGAGGTCAGCGAACACATAATATTCACCATTATCCGATCCAGACGGATGGTGGGTCCTATTTTCAATCCGTCTGGCGGATCGGAGGAAAAAACGGACAGGCGGTCTGTTTTCATCTGATCTCCCGATAGAGGAGAGCAGGACCGGGTCGGTCTCTGCCTTGCAGAATAAGCGGAGACGGACCCTGTCATCCGCCTGCTCAGTGGAGATCAGCTAAGCGATCCCCCCCCCCATGCTGAGCAAGCATATCAGTGGCGGCCCGTCCATTGAGGGCGCGAGGGGGGCCGCCTCGCCTACCCTATGGGTGTTTTTTTTTTAAGTACCTGATTAGAGCCAGAGGCTCTAATAGGCTTCAAAAAAGGGCGGCCTCGGAGCGCAGAGCATTGCACTCCGAACCCACCCAGTTCTGTGACCATAGCGAATGAATTTTATCTATTATCACACTAAAGTTCCTCCCCACCAATCAGGAGGCAGGTCTGTGAGACCTGTTTCCCGATTGGCCAAAGCGTCAGGCGATCCTATTGGATGCCCCTAGAGCTTTGGCAAAAGAAGCTGGAGGAGCGGACACCGGAGATGCAGCAGGCTCTGCTGCCTGCACTCCAGGAGAGTAGAGGACACCACAGCCACACCACACGAGCGGGTAAGTGCCAGACCACCTGCGGGGGGGGGGGGGGGGGGGGGGGGTTGTGCTGTTTTAGTGCCCTGCCGCCGGGGGGGTGGTGTTTGTTTGCCACCCACCCAAAAGAAGAACCCACCAGCCACCACTGAAGCATATCCTGCAAAATGGAGGGTGCCCGTGTAAAAGGGGCCTAAGGGTTTACAACCACTTTAATGGTTTACTAAAACAAAGTTTGGAAAAGAAAATACTTTGCGGCATAAATAAATGGCTTCTATGTGCCAAATAGGTCATTGGTGAAACCAGTATTTTCATGTGAAAGTTGAAAAAACACAGCGCAGCCCATGAAAAGTAATAGCAACGGAAACATCGGGACACAAGGCGAGAAGAGTAAGGCTAAGAACAAAGGCTGTCCGTCCCATATTTACTTTCATCGGCGTATGCTCCTGCTGCACATGTGGTCGTACAGGAACTGCTCTCCGGCTGAAGGTAGAAGCCTCTCTTGCAGGAACTGCACTGGTTCTGACCTCGTCCAAAGCAGGTTTCACACCCTCTATGGCAACGCCTGCACCTTCTGCCAGCCACGTCTGCCATGAACCCAGACGGACAGGTGCTCACGCATTTCCTGCATCAAACAAAAAAAAAAAAAAAAAAAAAATCACCAGTAAAATATAAAGATATGAGGTGACCATGAAGATACCCAACCTTCCACCGGACCTTCATAATGGGCATCGGCATCTGGGTCACGTTACTAATATATTCCAGTTATTTGGTTTAAATGATAATTTTGCCCCATTGGGGAGATTTCTTTTTGCTTCTGGTCAAGCAGGCACACCTTACGCCGGCCATAGATGGATTGAACCTCGGCCTGTTCAGCCGGCCAAGCTTCGATCCATCTATGGGCAAGCTGACTGTACCCAAGTTGATTCTTCGAACGACTTGTGTACAACACGCATGTTGGATTTTTAGCTTCGATTATTGCAAGTGGCTATAGCCGCTAGCAGTAATCACTGAGTTCTCTTGGCAGGGAAGGCTTCCCCCCGCTGGGAGAACACAACAGTTCTACGGGAGGGACGCCCACATCAACACCGACTGTGTTGATTGGGGCTGGGGGGGGGATCAAGTGATTTTCTTTCCTGTGACCAGTGGTTGCAGGAAAGAAAATCACATAATCTACGGCCTGTTTTACAGAGGATAGCTATGAATGATTCACTGCCCTGCAGCTGTATTTCAACTGTATAGCTGAACACCCTTTTCAAAAGATAAAATTATAGAAAGCATCGAGGATGGGGATCAATGTGCCACGCCAAAGATTTATTCACCCATGTCTGAATATTATCCCTGGATAACAAATATCACATGATAGTTTCAGTTTATGACAGGATAAGATATGATGCTCTAAAAAGAAATGTCTTTACGGAGCAAGTAGTGTATAGGAAACCTCCTTATAGCAGAGAAAAAACACTGGGAAGCATAACCATGAGTCTTTATCCAGATTGTCAGGGGTTAACTCTGGTAAGCTTCTTTTCACAAGATGCAGCTCCTCCAGAAAGACAGAAGAAATCTCTAAATCAAGACAAAAAACACACAAAAGGGGAGGGCGCCATCTAAGTGCAGCACTAAACCATTTACTTATAATAAAAAACAAATTGGCAACTCACATGACGTACACTTGTGAAGAGCATAAGAAACCAGGATATCCAGGGAACCCTGTAGAAGAGGCATTCAGCCCAGGGATTGTGTAGCGCTGCTGCGGGCCAGGTAGTCATAGGAGAAATCTCTATAAAAACCTACGCATGCCACGCCCCCTGGACGTTTTTCTATAAAAAGGTGAACTAACCCTTTAATGTTGGCAACAGGGCACCGTCATTTCTTTTATTCCAAACAATACATGGTATACACCAACTTACCTGCCAGACTTGACGCTGCCAAGACTATAGTGAACACAGCTGAGACACTGATCGGCGCCGGGCCCGTCGCATCCTCTGTCCCCGCACTCTGTGTGGCACGGACCTTGGAAACACAAATATTTATTTCTAAATGCAAACCAAAAGGACCTGGATGAGGAACATTAGAGAGCGAGACATGCAGTGCTACAATGACCCTTCCATACGGAGACACAAACAGCATTACTGGCTCCTTAAATGAAAACACTGAAACATTTTAATTGGATTAAATTACACCAAGCCCAACACATTTACACTTGGCTATCATATGCAGATTTCAGTTTAACAACATCTAATATCACAGTGGGTAAAAAAAATAAAAAATAAAAAACTTGTGACATTGCTAATTGAAGTCACATGGAAATGTAACTGGCATGTTTAAAGGGAAGCTGTTCTTCTATGGAGAGACTTTCCCTGTTGACCATGGTCTTTCTCTGCAAAACAATCTGGCATTCAACACATTCTGATTTATTGGCCCGGAACAAGCAGGCACATCAGGAGTCCGGTCTGATTTCACTTGCAGCACACTGGCCTCTGAACAGGGATTTAGAAAGCACCGAAGCCAGAGATGGCCTTGAAATTCCAGAAAAAGGTGTCCTCTCCTGACAGCCATCCTCAAACCAAAGACCAAACCCTCAAACTTCGGCAAGTTGATTTGGTAACCCCAAGACTTTGGATAAATTGTTGGCTGGGGATATGTTGCAGAAGACCATAGGAAACAGGGAATATGTTACATGAGGCTAGTAGAGATCAATGCTATAAACCCTAACCAATGTCCCCAGACTGTTGAGGTCCAAGGGCTGCAGGTTGGGTACCAGTGGTTTACAGAGGCTTTGTATGAATGGCTTCAAAAAGTTAACATTCATTACTACATCCATAAGAGCACCAATATCTCTTGACACACTATTGTTATCCCTAGAATAAATATGTTGCGCCAAAAGATTGCTTATGTTAATAACGTGTCATTTCACACAGGCATGACATACCCTAGACTTGTACCTGAATACTCGTCTTCTTCCTCAAATTCCAGGGGATTCTGGAAGATGCCAGATTTAGAAGGCTCCTGATCAGCTGCAGATAAGTCCAGGGCTTTGGACCTTGAGTGATGGAAACTGATCGCATTGTACGGGTGCTCAGCTGTGCCGTAAAGGATCAGCGTCCATTCTTTCAGCTTCCCTGAAACACAGGTTTATGCAATTATATATATTTTTCTATGAATTTTCTGCAACATCTGAACCAAGCACAATAAATGGTGACCTTTTAAATGATAAAGCTCTATATGTTTCTGCAACAATGTGATTTCAAGGTGATGAGTACTCTTCCCGATGTGGTGACCAGGGATGAGGTGAGGAGTGTTTGGAGCTCAGTCTGAACCTGCTTGAGTTATCCCGCCAGGAAATGGTCACAGTTCACTGCCATTCATAAGTGGCCGAGGCATTCCCCAACCCTCAGCCATTTCTCATTGGCAGTGAATCATGAACGTTTCCTGGTGGGAGAATGCTGGTGGGTTCGGCCTAGGATCTGCTCATCCTTTGTGGTGATGTGGTAAGGTTTTGTATGGTACAGTACCAGAAGGGTGGCAACAGAACACAAAACACAGTCTGTAGGATCTCGCACATCAAACCTGTACTCACTAATGTCCTCAGATGACTGGTTGGCCCCTTCCAATATCTTCCAGACACTTTCTCCCAGTGATGCTAGACTAGATCCTCAGGCAAAAACCCGTCAGTCAGCTTAAGCAACTTTCAGAAGAATCGAACCCCCAGGCAGCCCAGCAGGGACCACGATAAACAGCAGACACAAGCTGCCTCGGCCCAGGGGGGCAATCAGCCCACCTAGGCTGTGATCTCCTCCTCAGAGACAAGACACTTCCTGTTCCAGGTCTTAGACTATTTATACACCTTCCCAGCAACCATCTGTGTAGTCTCCCACAGGGACTGGCTGAGGCAGTATAAATATTCCTCCTGCCCATTTGCCTTGCTCCACCCATGTTCCAGAACCACCCAGAGTGTTCTGGATTGCAGGTGAAGCAATCAAACCTGCAGCCTGCGAAACACAGAACAGACCTAAACAATCACATACAGCCACATGGATTACAGTGAGCCCAGGACCAAACGTACCTAACCTTAGCACCCAACTAGGAGGGTGCTACTGAAAACTGAACTTTCCAAAAAACAAAATGTTACTGTTGGATTGCCAGCTTAAGGCTTAGTTCACACTATTGCAAATTGGATGTGGGTTTCTATGGAGTCGGTTCACACATCTCCGGAGCGGCTCCGGTGCGAATTGCAAAGGAGTCCTGTGCGTCTTCTGGTCCGTTTCAGGTCCGAATTCAGCCAAAAATTCGGGCTGAGATCGGACCTGAAACGGTGAAAAGGGACGCACCGGACCCCTGCTGTGAGTTGCTAAGTGCTTCAGTGTGAACCCAGCCTTAGTTAGACCCATTAGGTATACAACAAAGATACTATTCAGGGTTAGCGTTGCCAATCAGATTGCAATTTACTGACCCAACACCCAAAATGTACTGGCACAGCCAAGTTTTTACTGACATTTCCAAAAGTGACAACGGTGGCAATGGTGAGGCTGCGTTGAAGGGCAATGGTGAGGCTGCGTTGAAGGGCAATGGTAAGGCTGCGTTGAAGGGCAATGGTAAGGCTGCGATGAAGGGCAATGGTAAGGCTGCGTTGAAGGGCAATGGTAAGGCTGCGTTGAAGGGCAATGGTAAGGCTGCGTTGAAGGGCACTGGTAAGGCTGCGTTGAAGGGCACTGATAAGGCTGCATTGATGGGCACTGATAAGGCTGCATTAAAGGGCACTGATAAGGCTGCATTGATGGGCACTGATAAGGCTGCATTGATGGGCACTGATAAGGCTGCATTGATGGGCACTGATAAGGCTGCATTGATGGGCACTGATAAGGCTGCATTGATGGGCACTGATAAGGCTGCATTGATGGGCACTGATAAGGCTGCATTGATGGGCACTGATAAGGCTGCATTGATGGGCACTGATAAGGCTGCATTGATGGGCACTGACCCTTATTTTGCTTTGACGTTCTTTATTTAAAATGTATTTTTTTTCCTGGAACTTCCTTCTTAAAATCAAGGTGTGTGTTATACGTTGATAAATACAGTAAATAATATTAATGGTTTATTATTTGGTTAAGCTAAATAACCATCTGAGAGATTGAGGATCGTACTTTGCACTTCTATTTTATATAAGGTGTCACCATTAATATTTTTTTATTTCATTCACTTGGTTTTCATTTTCACATTGAAGAGGGCTAGTGCTTCACTTGTTTTTTTCTTTGTCTATTGTCAGTATAATGTGGAAACACATATAGGTGTTAAGCAGCAAAACCCACACACATTTATTTATCACAGACTTGAGTTTGTAAGCACACATGGTATCGCAAGGGATCCAACACGCTTACTGTTGACCATCTTTCCCTACAGCTGCTTAAAAAAGAATTCCAAAAGTTTTTTTTATGATTTTCCCATACATTTACAACGTATGTTAAAGTGGTATCCCAACACCTTCTCTGATGATAGAACACTTTGAAAAAATATATCCTCCGGGTCCCATTAAACTTCCTACTGAAGCGAGTATCCCACATACAACCGACTGCAGAAAAGACCATATCTCAGCCAGTAAGTACATATGACGTGGCCTCGGGCTCTCTGCACAGTGCTTGCAGAAATTAATTGAGATCGTAGTGGGGAGATGAAAGCCCGGAAGGAAGTCTCACTACATCATTTACATTGATTACAGACCCCCAATGGATTGTACAATATGTCCCCATACCCCCCTTCTCCATCATCATTACCACTTCTAATGGGTACCAGTATGAAAAAAAAATCAATAGTTTGGCATATATATATATATATATATACATACATACACACAAACACAGTATATACATATATATATACACTACCGTTCAAAAGTTTGGGGTCACATTGAAATGTCCTTATTTTTGAAGGAAAAGCACTGTACTTTTAAATGAAGCTAACTTTAAACTAGTCCTAACTTTAAACAAATATACTCTATACATTGCTAATGTGGTAAATGACTATTCTAACTGCAAATGTCTAGTTTTTGGTGCAATATCTACATAGGTGTATAGAGCCCCATTTCCAGCAACTATCACTCCAGTGTTCTAATGGTACAATGTGTTTGCTCATTGGCTCAGAAGGCTAATTGATGATTAGCAAACCCTTGTGCAATCATGTTCACACATCTAAAAACAGTCTAGCTCCTTCCAGAAGCTACAAAACTGACCTTCCTGTGAGCAGATTGAGTTTCTGGAGCATCACATTTGTGGGATCAATTAAACGCTCAAAATGGCCAGAAAAAGAGAACTTTCATCTGAAACTCGACAGTCTATTCTTGTTCTTAGAAATGAAGGCTATTCCATGCGAGAAATTGCAAAGAAATTGAAGATTTCCTACAACGGTGTGTACTACTCCCTTCAGAGGACAGCACAAACAGGCTCTAACCAGAGTAGAAAAAGAAGTGGGAGGCCGCGTTACACAACTAAGCAAGAAGATAAGCACATTAGAGTCTCTAGTTTGAGAAACAGACGCCTCACAGGTCCCCAACTGGCATCTTCATTAAATAGTACCCGCAAAACACCAGTGTCAACATCTACAGTGAAGAGGCGGCTGCGGGATTTTGGGCTTCAGGGCAGAGTGGCAAAGAAAAAGCCATATCTGAGACTGGCCAATAAAAGAAAAAGATTAAGATGGGCAAAAGAACACAGACATTGGACAGAGGAAGACTGGAAAAAAGTGTTGTGGACGGATGAATCCAAGTTTGAGGTGTTTGGATCACAAAGAAGAACGTTTGTGAGACGCAGAACAAATGAAAAGATGCTGGAAGAATGCCTGACGCCATCTGTTAAGCATGGTGGAGGTAATGTGATGGTCTGGGGTTGCTTTGGTGCTGGTAAGGTGGGAGCTTTGTACAGGGTAAAAGGGATTCTGAATAAGGAAGGCTATCACTCCATTTTGCAACGCCATGCCATACCCAGTGGACAGCGCTTGATTGGAGCCAATTTCATCCTACAACAGGACAATGACCCTAAACACACCTCCAAATTGTGCAAGAACTATTTACAGCAGAAGCAGGCAGCTGGTATTCTATCGGTAATGGAGTGGCCAGCACAGTCACCAGATCTGAACCCCATTGAGCTGTTGTGGGAGCAGCTTGACCGTATGGTACGCCAGAAGTGCCCATCCAACCAATCCAACTTGTGGGAGCTGCTTCTAGAAGCGTGGGGTGCAATTTCTCCAGCTTACCTCAATAAATTAACAGCTAGAATGCCAAAGGTGTGCAATGCTGTAATTGCTGCAAAAGGAGGATTCTTTGATGAAAGCAAAGTTTGATGTAAAAACAATGTTATTTCAAATACAAATCATTATTTCTAACCTTGTCAATGTCTTGACTCTATTTTCTATTCATTTCACAACGTATGGTGGTGAATAAGTGTGACTTTTCATGGAAAACACAAAATTGTTTGGGTGACCCCAAACTTTTGAACGGTAGTGTATATACATACATACAATATGTTCCTATACCCCCCTTCTCCATCATTACCAATTTTAATAGGTACCAGTATGAAAACATCAATAGCTTGGTATATATATATATATATATATATATATACACACATATATATATATATATATATATATATATATATACACACATTTCTTTGTATTTATTTTAAATACACAGCTAGGAACAGGTGAAAGAAGATCTTAAGGATTTTATATTGATTAATATAAAATCTGTAAAGATCTGCAAATTACAAACACACAAGCTAAACTATAATTTGTGAGATTATTTTATTTCTGTTGCTTTTGTTCAATGAAAACATGAAATCGTAGTACACTTATGGACAATGATACACACAACGCTTTTCCACACAGTACAGCCCCGCCTGGCAGGGAAGGAAACCTGTTTTTTTCTCTGCTGCAGGTCAGTAACACTTCCATATCTTGTGCCCCCTCACCTGTGACTGCACAGTAAAAGGAAAGGTATCAGATGCACCTCTCTCTGCCCTCTCCTCCCATCAGCACTTTTCTTAAAGGGGAAGTGCACCCTAACACTAAAATCGCTACATCTACAGACATCCACAATATAAGCCTAACCTATCTAGCCCTATAAAGAAATCAGTATACATGCCTTTTTTGAAGCCGATCTGGTCCGGTCTAAAGCAGGGGGAAGCTCTGCAGAGGACACACGACAACGGCTGTGAAATGAATGGGAAGTAACACCACCCATAAAGTTACTGGGGGCTTCCGTTGCCGGCTGTGTCCTCTCCATCCACCTACACAGAGAAGCCGTGGCTGACAGCTCAGCGTGGGATCAAGTCAGAGCGGCTTCAGAAAAGGTATGTATACTGATTTCTTCTTTACAGGGTTAGATAGGTTAGTGTTAGATTGTGGAAGCCTGTAGATGCACAGATTTTAGTGCTAGTTTGTACTTATCCTTTATTGCACGTACTTTTACTGCTTACATTTGAATGAATACACAGCTGCATGGATTTGTGTCTTTTAGTCTCTATTCACACTTGTACGACTCCAAAGTTCTGCAACTTTGACGCAACTTTAATGCAATTTTGACGCAACTTTGGATGGGTGCAACTTGGAGGGGACTGGTTTTGACCAATGATAATGGACAACTGTTGCATGTAAAACATTTAGGCATGACTTTCAAGCAACTTTTGAGGGTTAACATTGAAGTGTATGGCACTCAAGTTGCATGAAAGTCGGACCAAAGTAGTGCATGAACTTCTCTGAAGTTGCTGCAACTATAACGCCTTCACTGCCAGGTCCGTACCTTGTATGGACCTAACAGTGGAGGGTTTCACACGCAATCCAGTGGCTGCAGCCACTGGGATTGTGTGTAAAACTGACAGGCAGACTCCTGCCTGTTGCGTGCAAGCAGTTGGGTGGTTGCGTTGCCGCCCGATTTCTTTCACACACACCCCGGTACCAGTGCCCCCCCTAACAGGAACTCCTGCCATGTATTCTGGGCTCTGCTTGCCCATCTGTGGGCCCAGAACTGACATAGCGGGTGCAGTGGAGGAAGAAGAGCGGACACATGTCATTTTCCCTGGCTAACAGCTGGGAAGGGATGTATTGCAATATGATGTGCATTGCAATACATTCAGGGGAGCCCAGAGGAGACATGCGAGGGTGATCTTTTAGATCCTGCATGTCTCATTAAAGAGAACCTGTCACCTAAAAATCATCAGAAAGGGGACGCCGGAGCAAAAGCAATATTTCTAGCACAAGACCGCCTCCAAACAATAAACTGATGACCTATAAGGAGGCTTTTGAAGCATCGCTTAGAGAAAATAATGGGTACTGTTGCTGTAATGGTCGTGCATACCGGGCACCCGAATAGCTGTATGTGTAACATTTCTGTCTTTGCAGATGACACCAAGCTCTGCAGTGGAATAACGTCCTTACAGGATGTCTCCAATTTACGACCTCAATGAACTGTCTAATTGGGCGACTATGTGGCAGATGAGGCTGTGTGCAAATGGGAAAATCCGGACAGCCGCACTCCAGGAAATTATAATCCAAACTTCTTTATTTTAAAATCAGGAACATGTCATACAGTACATCAAAGGCAGAGTGTACAGACAGGCAGCTTACGCGTTTCGCACTATATCAAGTGCTTACTCATAGCTTTGAGTTATATCAAGTGCTATGAGTAAGCACTTGACATAGTGCGAAACGCGTAAGCTGCCTGTCTGTACACTCTGCCTTTGATGTACTGTATGACATGTTCCTGATTTTAAAATAAAGAAGTTTGGATTATAATTTCCTGGAGTGCGGCTGTCCGGATTTTCCCATTTGCACACAGCCTTTACTAGCATTAGCCAGCACCTGGGGCTCTTTGTTCCTGGAGACCAACAGCCAGTTTATACCTGGACAGATTCACCCTAGTGCGGGGACAACATCCGCATCGCCTATGTGGCAGATGAGGTTTAATGTTGAGAAATGTAAAGTTATGCACTTGGGGGCTAAGAATATGCATCATACATACTAGGGGGAGTACAACTGGGGGAATCCGTAGTGGAGAAGGATCTGGGGGTTTTGGTAGATCATAAGCTCAATAATAGCATGCATTGCCAAGCTGCGGTTTCCAAAGCGAGCAAAGTCCTTTCTTGTATTAGGAGAGGTATGGACTCCAGAGAGAGAGAGATATCATTTTGCCCCCCTGTACAAATCATTAGTAAGACCTCATCTGGAATATGCAGTTCAGTTTTGGGCACCAGTTCTCAAAAAGGATATCGGGGAACTGGAGAAAGTGCAGAGAAGGGCAACCAAACTGATAAGAGGCATGGAGGAGCTCAGCTATGAGGAGAGATTAGAGGAACTGAATTTATTCACTCTTGAGAAGGGGAGAATAAGGGAGGATATGATCAACATGTACAAATATATAAGGGGGTCCATATAGTGAACTTGGTGTTGAGTTATTTACTTCACCGTCAACACAGAGGACAAGGGGGCACTCTTTACGCCTAGAGGAAAAGAGATTTCATCTCCAAATACGGAAAGGTTTCTTCACAGTAAGAGCTGTGAAAATGTGGAATAGACTCCCTGCAGTGGTGGCTCTGGCCAGCTCAGTAGATTGCTTTAAGGAAGGCCTGGACTGTCCTAAATGTACATAATAATATAACTGGGTACTGACATATATAGGTAAAGTTGATCCAGGGAAAATCTGATTGCCTCTTGGGGATCAGGAAGGAATTTTTTCCCCTGCTGTAGCAAATTGGAGCATGCTTTGCTGGGGTTTTGGGTTTTTTGCCTTCCTCTGGATCAACTGTGGGTATAGAATTGGGTATATTGGATTGTACGATATTTTATTTTTTTAATGGCTGAACTGGATGACCTTTCCTCCCTCCTCCCTTTACTTTATACAATACACAAACTGTGAATGGATGCAAGGGCTTTATCAATCCGTTTATGGGACACACAGACCTCTAGATTACCCAAGCCACAATTTCAGTCTGTAAACCCTAATAAAACTCGCAAGCTTGTGCAATCCAGAGAACTAACGGATACTCAGTTGTAAATAGCTTAGTTGAAGGTAATGGCCAATACACATCTTTGCTAGGCTGGTTAACACACAGCTAAGACTAAAACTTCAGCATGTTTCATAACTCATGAAATAATAATAGCACAGCCAGAATATAGACATTTACCTCCCTCTGTCAATTTGTAGCGTTTTGAGTCCAAACACTGCTACCCAAGGAGTACTGGGAGCAGAACCAGCCCAATTCCTCTTCTAGGCGAACTGGGTATTCGAAACCTAATCAAGTTTATATTCATTTTGAAGCTAAATTCATGCTGGAAAAATAATCTGCATGTTAGCAGACTGTAGCCAGTAGGTATTCAGAGATATGAATACCTATAGAAAACTGTATCCGGGACATAGTCATAAACATAGTGACATACCAAAAACCACACGAACGCTGCATCATGATCATCCTCATAGGCCCCTGTAACTGGTCTTTGCTGCATTATTCATCTGGAGGTCAATTAACCGCTTCAGCCCCCAGAAGGATTTACCCACTTCCTTTTTTGCGATACGGCACTGCCTTATTTTCAGCAGACAATTGCCTGGTCGTGCAACGCTGTACCCAAATAAAATTGATGTCCTTTTTTTTCACCACAAAAAGAGCTTTCTTTAGGTGGTATTTGATCACCCATGCGGTTTGTATTTTTTGCGCTATAAACAAAAAAAAAAAAAGGCTGACAATTTTGAAAAAAAAATTTTTTTTTTCTTTCTGCTATAAAACATACCTAATAACATTTTTAAAAAAAAAATTCAAATTTCTTCAATTTAGGCCAATTTGTATTCTGCTACATATTTTTGGTAAAAAAAAACCCGCAATAAGTGTATATTGATTGGTTTGCGCACAAGTTATAGCGTCTACAAAATAGGGGATAGACTTATGGCATTTTTATCTTTTTTTTTTTTTTTTTTTTTTTTACTAGTAATGGCGGTGATCAGCGATTTTTAGCGGGACTGACATTGCGGCGGACGGTTCAGACACCTGACATTTTTGAAACTTTTTTGGGAACCAGCGACTTTACAGTAATCAGTGCTAAAAATATGCACTGACATTGTACTAACGGCACTGGCAGGGAAGGGGTTAACATCTGCGGCGATCAAGGGGTTAAATGTGTTCCCTCAGTGTGTTTACTAACCGTATGGGGGATGGGCTGCCTGGGACAACACACAGATCCGTCTTCCTGCATAGCAGAAAGACAGGATTCTCTGTGTCGTCCCCTGACAGAACGGAGATCTGCCTTGTTTACTTTGGCAGATCCCCGTTCTGTCTCTGCGGGGAACGTTCGCGGGCGGCTGGCGGACATCGAGTCCGCTGGACCCACCGATTGGCTCCTCCGCTGGCCAATTGGCGCGTGCGTCTGCGCCCACATAAAAGCCGCGTACGAGCCCGACGTACACTTACGGTGATTTGTGCAGTCGAGCCAACCTGCCGCAGTATAACTGCGACGGTTGGTCGGCAAGAAGTTAATAACTATATATACACCCAGGTAATATGTGGATAATTCCCCCCGGACTCCTAACGGCCCTTTGCTGATAATACCTGTTTGGACATATGGATGTATATACTACAATTAAAATCTTTTGTCATATATGGCTTGCACTATTTCCATACTTGTGTGCATCTATATGGTTATGGTTAATGTTATATGCTGGTAACAGTACTCCAGTTACTTTCATTGGATTACCGATTAGTTTCCCAGGAAGGGAATCCCTTCTGTTCACAGAGGCCCTGTCCTGGGTGGAGGCACTACCAACTTTATTATTAGTCCCTCTCTTCCACTTAGCAAAAGTTCTGGTTCTGTTATTCACCTTCAGGTTTAGAGCAATAGCCTGTTTGGGGAGGGTCATTTCTCATACCACCCCCCAAAGAGAGGGCTACCCGGGTAACGAGAAACCCTGCAGATTTGAAGATGTGATCAGCAGTCATTCAACTGTCTGATCACATTCACAAAGCTGTCCAGGAGAGCTACGCTGGAGCTGCCAAGTTTACATACTGTTTGGATGTGATCGGCAGCTTCTTTATTTGTTGGGAAATCACTTTGAAAAACACCCCCGTATCATTTCTAGCCGCGGCCATCTTGAGTGAGGGCAGGTGATTCATGTAGCATTTACTCCCTGGAATCCATCTGTCTTTAGCTTAGGCATGCAGGCAGGAGGGTATGTTTAGCTGAGAAAGTCCCTCCTCCTATGAAAAACCCTGGGATGTAGGACATCATTTTGGCCTAGGCGAGAAACTAGGAAGTAACTGAAATGTTAAACCAAGTTTAAAACAAGTAAACTTTGCCAGAGAAGAGGTAGATATGTACCTACCACAATACCAGCATATGTGATCGTCACAGAGATGCCTGGTTTCCTTGGTATTTTGGATTTATCCCTGGTCTTAAATAGATATTGGGATTCACATCGGAGTATATAAATACATACATATATATATATATATATATATATATATATATATATATATATATATATATAACACTTGCAATATATGTATGGTCCTGAAGACGCAGGGAATACCGCGTAACGCGTAGACCAGTTACAAGTACATGTATCCATCAGATTTACATATTTTTGTATTTATTGCAAAGTTTCTTTTTGCATATCTATGTTTTTAATATTGTGTTTATGACAATGTTTTATGTGTAATAAAATTTATATAGATTTTTATTCTGACTTTGTTCTCATTTGGCAAATTTAACCGCTTGCTGACCGGCTCCTGCTGATATACGTCGGCAGAAGGGCACGCACAGGCATACTAACGTACCTGTACGTTGCCCTTTAAGAAGCGGTTTTCGGCACTATTTATAGCCAAGGAGATGATCTCTAAATGTCGCCGTACATTTTATGAACATAGTAATAAATGCGGCAAGATGCTGGCAAAGGCATTGAGAATCCAGAAAGCCCACATGTTTATCCCTGAAATGCTAAATGACACACACAATAAAATCCATACTACAGAAGGGATTGCCGCTCTTTTCCGGGATCACTATATGGCTTTATACAATCTCCCATCCCCGAAGTCGGGAAAAAAGACAGATCAGCCAAACAAAAGGCCATTCAGGAATACCTACGCAAATCGGGCCTCCCGCAGATTTCAGAAGACGAGCTGGGCGAACTGGACAAACCGATCTCAGCAGAAGAGGTGACGCTGGCAATAGCACAAATGCAGCTGGGCAAAGACCCTGGCCCAGATGGGTACTCCCTCCTATACTATAGGACTTTTGGAGACTTGCTGACCCCGCGTTTCATATCTGCATACAATGCAGCAGGAAGGGGAACGGTCCTTCCCAGAGACACGCTGTCAAAATTACAGACCAAATATCACTATTAAATGTGGACTTAAAAATTTTCACAAAAATCCTTTTCATGCGTCTGATAAATTTGATCCCACTGTTGATCCATTCTGACCAAGTAGGATTTGTCCCAACAAGAGAGGCGCGTGACAACACAACGAAGGCGATTAATCTGATCTAGGCGGCGAGAACACGGAAGATCCCAATGCTGCTCCTCTCGACGGACGTCGAGAAGGCGTTTGATAGAGTGAGCTGGCCTTTCCTATATGAAACACTAAGATGCATAGGATTGAAAGAACGAATGATGAGCTGGATTTATGCCGTCTATTCCTGTCCATCGGCCCAGGTCAACAGCCATCTTTCTTCCACATTTAAAATATCAAATGGGATGAGACAGGGGTGTCCTTTGTCACCACAAATTTTTGTTCTCACCCTCGAACCTTTTTTGCAAACTATCAGAAATAACCCAGATATTGAGGGCCTTGACCTAGATGCCACTCTATCCCCGAAAGTAGCAGCCTTCGCTGACGATCTCCTCTTCTTTTTGACAAAACTCCTGGTTGTCAAAACTCCAAACCTGCTCAAAGAACTAAAAACATATGAGGGATTATCACAATATTGCATTAACTACCAGAAGTCGCAAGCGCTCGATGTTAACCTGCCACCCTTCCTACACCACTCCGATCGGATTTCCCTTTTAACTGGGCCACTTTACATATTAAATGCTTGGGAATCCTGTTACCCGGCAAGACAGAAGAAATTTTTCCTCTCAATTTCCCTCCTCTCCTGACAGACATAAAAAAAAGATCTGAAGGAATGGCAGCATGGCCTCTTTACCTGGTTCGGACGCTATAGCATAGTGAAAATTAATATTATGCCCAGACCTCTATATCATTTTCAAGCACTCCCAATACAATTCCCTATCGCTTTCTTGAAAGCGATAAATAGAGTGATAGTTCACTTCGTTTGGGCCAGTAAACCCCCACGACTGGCACAAACAATAGTCCGACTTCCAAAATTGAATGGTGGCATTGCCCTCCCAGACGCCATTCTCTACCATACAGCTTGTCATCTAACCCGTATACTGGACTGGAGCAGACACGAAACCTTGAAACAGTGGGTACAAATAGAAAACTCCTTGGCGGGGATCCAGTTGGACCAACTCCCCTGGCGCCTGCGACCTTTGCCGAAACAGATATTATCCCACCCCATGGTGGGGGTGACAATCCGAACTGCATGGAAAGTTTTCCGAGACCTGTCTCTCGCGCCACTCCCTTCTCCGCCAAACACCAGTAGTGGGCAATCCAGCTTTCACTCCGGGACTTAGGGATCCTAGATTCCTAGATCTGAAATTGGCTGAGAGATCGCAGGCTAGACATTTTCTTATTGACGGACAATGGAAAAATAGACAACAAATCATAGACGACCCGGCATTGCAAGGACTCTCCTTCTGGCAGAAGATCCAGCTTTCCCACTACATTGGCTCATTACCCTTACCGGACGCATTCAGGAGGCAACTAACCCTCTTTGAGTTGCTATGCCTAGACCGGTCACCACTGAGGCATGCGATCTCTCTAACATACCAGCTACTGGTGTCTCCACAGCTGGTTAGACACCCTTACATAGACAGATGGGAGCGCGATCTGGGACTAAAACTCACGGATAAGCAGGTCGAGCGTATCATCATTTTTTCTCAACTGCCCTCTTGGCGGCACTGGAGGGCAGTTTGTTACAAAACTTTGTAGTTAAGAGCCCTTTCACGTAGGGGCGTTTTTCAGGCGCTAAAAAAAGCGCCTGAAAAACACCTCCCTTGCAAGTCCCAGTGTGAAAGCCCAAGTGATTTTACACTGGGACACTGCACTGGCAGGACGTTAAAAAAAAAAAAAAAATCCTGCAAGCAGCATCTTTAGAGCGGTGAAGGAGCGGTGTACACACCGCTTCTCCCCATTGAAATCAATGGGCGCCGAAGCGCCTGTAAAGTGATTCTGTAGCAGTGCTACACAGGTGCATTTAACCCTTTATTCAGCCGCTGGCGGGGGTTAAATGCTCCCCACTAGCGGGCGAATAGCGCCGCTAAAATGGTGGTAAAGCACCACTAAAACTAGCAGAGTTTTACAGTCAACGCCCACCCATCCCAGTGTGAAAGGGTCTTAGTTTTAACTGATGAGCACGGATGAAGCTACACTGATGGGCACACATAGGTGGCACTGGTGGGCACACATAGGCGGCACTGGTGGGCACACATAGGCGGCACTGGTGGGCACACATAGGCGGCACTGGTGGGCACACATAGGCGGCACTGGTGGGCACACATAGGCGGCACTGGTGGGCACACATAGGCGGCACTGGTGGGCAGCATTGATCAGGAGGCACTGACGGGCAGAGTGCCATCCCTAATGGGCACTGATTGGCCTCCCTTGGTGGTCTCCAGTGGGCATCCTCGATGGGTCTGCACTGATAATCAATGCGCTGATTATTAGTGCAGACCCCCCGTCAGAAGAGCAGCCAATCGGCCCTCTACTCATGCCTTGTCAGCACGAAGAGAGGATAAGCCGATAAACGCCACTTCCTGGTTACCATGTGATGAGCTGTGATTGGATACAGCTCATCACATGTTAAAGAGCCTATGCCATAGGCTCTTTACCTAGATCAGAGATGCGGTGTGTTAGACATTCTATGCATTAAGATAAAACACCTGTGTGCAGTAGCCCCCCTCAGCACCCCCTAATACTTACCTGAGCCCATCTCGATCCAGCGATGTGCACGTGAGTCTCGACTGGCCAGGACTCTCTCTCTCCATTGGCTGAGAACAGCAATGGGGCGCCATTGGCTCCCGATCCTGTCAAAGTCCGTGAGCCAATAAGGAAAGGGGTGCGGGACCGAGCAGCGGCTCCATGTCTAAATGGACACAGAGAGCAGCGGCTCCGGTGCCCCCATAGCAAGCTGCTTCCTGTGGGGGCACTCAGCAGGAGGGAGGGGCCAGAAGTGCCGGCGGGGGACCCGAGAAGAGGAGGATCCGGGCTGCTCTGTGCAAAACCATTACACAGAGCAGATAAGTATTACATGTTTGTTATTTAGAAGCAAAAAAACCCCAAAAAAACAAGGCTTTAATATCACTATGTATTCTTCGTTTAACTCCTTCGTATTACTCGGTTGCATTATTGTCTCTTTGTAACACTCTTTTTCTGTAAATATTTTATCTGCACCATTTTACCCTTTTCATTAATAAACTATATTTGCAAAAGTGTTAAAAATAGTCTTTAAATGCGCTAAGCCAAACTAAAAGAATCCCTATCTCTTGAAGAGCACTACTGTAAGATAGTTTTTTCAGTCAAGGCACCCTTCCTTTCAAAATATAGAGAACCCAGAGGCACCCTCCAAAATTACGGACAGTCTTGAGGCACCCCATTCTAAAATTTAACAACTATTCTAATAGTTTTACATAATGCAGCAACATCCACACACGTAGGACACCCAACATTAAAGGTGCAAACTAGTACTGACTAGTATTCCAATGTTTCTCTTCCTCAGTTTTTCTCCATCACTCAGCTAATGTGACCCCAAAGCTGATGGAGAGGGGCGGGGAGGGGGGGGGGGGTCAAACAAGGATGCTTATGCAGGCGACTGACATCCTCCTTATCAACTGATAATGTTATTGGTTGTTAGGTCGGCAGCTAGAAGGTCGTAATGGTGTACAATGAAAACCCGTGGCTTTGTGTAAATAAAAAGCAGGCTTCATCCACCACCTGTACAAAATTTTGGGGCAATTTTTAGGCATTTTTCCAAGGCACCCCTGAAGAAACTTCAAGGCACCCTGGTTGAAAAAGGCTGTTGTCT
Source organism: Lithobates septentrionalis (assembly GCA_037952835.1). Classification (NCBI taxonomy): domain Eukaryota; kingdom Metazoa; phylum Chordata; class Amphibia; order Anura; family Ranidae; genus Lithobates; species Lithobates septentrionalis. The sequence goes on from JBBDGP010004937.1 coordinate 224,649, forward strand.
CGAATACTAAAATGCCAAACATGGAAGACACTCCTCTTGACACCGGTGGGACGGGTAAACTTACAAAAAATTACCTTTCTCCCCAAATTCCTTTAACATTTTTAGGAACACCCCAGTCCCTATCCCTGCCGCTTTTTTCCGCAAGTTGGATTGGATTGTTACATCCTTCATCTGGGGTGGGAAGGTCCCTTGGATAGCTAAACAAACTACAGCTCACTCTATCTGCAGGCGGACTGGCATTGCTTTGTTTCCGGACATACTACTGGGCGGCAGTGCTGGTCACTGTTCACTGGTGGTTCACCCAGACCAGGTCTAACCCAGCAGTCAACCTAGAGGCAGCCGTTATGGGTTCCTACTCTGCCCTAACAAACATGGTCTATAGAGGAGTAAAGGCCAGTCTGCAAGCAACAACCTCTATGCGAACTACGGTCCAAGTATGGGAACAGGTTACCGCTGCAGTTAGAACAGCTGACACTATTTCACCTCATACCCCGTTATGGGGCAACCCTAAACTACCACACATTAGATCCATTCCAGACCCCAACATTCCCAGAACTGCGGGAGGCATTTCAACTTCCCTTGTGGATGCTGTTCTGCTTACAGCTAAAACATGCAACATAAGTGCAATTCCCCAGAGTAATCCCCATGATGCCACGTGTAGTGGAAAGATACCTCACCTCTCGTGGTGCAGATAGAATCCTGCCCCCTCTATATCTCTGCCTCACGTGCGGAGACTTGGATGGGAAATCTCCCCCATTTCGCTCCTGGAAGGTAGATATCCCCCTCCTTGTCAGATTAAGACTGGGACCTAGCATTACAACAATATATATTAACTGATTTCTGCTAAGGACCAGTTCATCCAATTAAAATTCACACATAGGGCCTATTACACCCCCCCCAAAGGCTGGCCCGAATTTATCCCACACAATCGGAGACCTGTCCTAAGTGCCAGCAGGCGGTTGGAACGTACTTTCATGTCATCTGGGACTGCCCGGCCATTCAGGATTTCTAGAGGAAGGTGGTCTCTGATGTCAATATAGCTACCAACCTCCCAGTGTCAATGGACCCCAAAGTGCTTCTTTTAGGCATTGCAGACTCCGTGACACATTCCACACATACAAAACTCTTGTTTTATCTGTTTCTATGCTAGAAAGGTATTCCTACAGCACTGGAAAATGGCGACTCCCTCTACAGCTGCCCAGTGGCGCATGCTGGTGGCCTCTGTGCTGCCCCTGTACAAACTTACGTACATGGGCCGCAAGCGCCCCCAGAAATGTGAAAACGTATGGAAGTCATGGCTCATTATATAGATCCGGGCTCACTGATGGGCGGAATGGTGGTGCCCCATCATGTATGGGAATAAGCCTGATTTCCGATTTTCTGCTTTAGAACATGTTATGCTGATCACGCTTGCTCAGAGTGGGCCCGTGACAACCCCAATCCTCCTTTAAAAACAAAAAACAAAAAAAAAAAAAAAAAAAAAAAAAAAACACCTGCCTCTCCCTTCCATTCTTCCCCACCCTCATGCTTTGTCATTTCCCCTCAATTAGACCTTGACCCTGAGGATGGAGGAGACTTTAATTGGTACCCGATGAACTAGGTGCGTCAACGGCACCTCTTAGATCCCTATGGAACCCCTTGTCCTCATAAACATGGGGACAAGGTGTTTTGGGGGGCTACCCCAAAGCACACTCCCAATGTTGAGGGCATGTGGCCTGGTACGGTTTAGGAGGGAGGGGGGCCGCACTCTCGTCCCCCCTCTTTTCCTGCGGCCTGCCAGGTTGCATGCTCGGATAAGGGTCTGGTATGGATTTTTGGGGGGACCCCACGCCGTTTTTTTTTATTTTTTGGCGCGGGGTTCCCCTTAAAATCCATACCAGACCTGAAGGGTCTGGTATGGAATTTAGGGGGAACCCCACGTCTTTTTTTTAAATTTTGGCCGGGGTTCCCCTTAATATCCATACCAGACCTGAAGGGCCTGGTATGGAATTTAGGGGGACTCCCACGTCATTTTTTTTTTTAAATTTTGGTTCGGGGTTCCCCTGTGGGGAATTCCCATGCCATTTTTATCAATGAACTTCTATGTGTATTGTCGGCAATGCAATAGCCGCGAGTAGTTTTAAATGGGTTTTTTCCTTCGAAATGTTATTTTGCTGTCAGAATGTTCTAAACACGGGAAACATGCGCCCCTTTACAGGCATACCATAGACACCCCCCAGCTACGAAATTTAAAGGGATATTACACTTTTATTGTTTGACTTTAAGCATTAAAATCACTGCTCCTGAAAAAACAGCCGTTTTTAAAACTTTTTTTTGCATTGATCCATGTCCCCTGGGGCAGGACCCGGGTCCCCAAACACTTTTTATGACAATAACTTGCATATAAGCCTTTAAAATTAGCACTTTTGATTATTCATGTTCGTGTCCCATAGACTTTAACGGTGTTCGCGTGTTCGAACAAATTTTTTTCCTGTTCGCATGTTCTGGTGCGAACCGAACAGGGGGGTGTTCGGCTCATCCCTAGTTAGAAGTTATCTCACCCTGTTCACTCACTCTAGACCTCTCAATGTCCAGCAATACACCATTGTATGTATTTACTTCTGCTATCTCAATGTGTCAAATGCCTCATTACTGTATGTTCAAGTTGTATTATTAATGTCTTGTCCACTAATAAAACTTTTCTGTTAAAAAAAAAAAAAAAGAAAAAGAAAAAAAGAAAAAGAAAAAAAAAAGAAAAAGACTGCTGAAGTATAACCCTTGGAACATTCCGGTCTACAGTGACTGTGTGTTACAGACGTTTATTCTAAAATCATAGTTATTCAGTGGCGGCTGGTGGGCTTTTTTTTGGGGGGGCAAACAACCACCACCGACCCCCTGTGGCACTTAACCAGCACAGCACCCCCCACGGCACTTAACCAGCACAGCCCCCCCCCCCCACCGTGGCACTTAACCAGCACAACCCGCCTGCGGCACTTAACCAGCACAACGCCCCCGCTAAGGTTGCTACATCATCCCTTTAATCCAGGACACATTAATTACACAGGTTCTGAGGCTAATTTAATGCAAATAAGACACAGAGTTTAATTACCACCTTAACCAGCCACAGAACCTGTGTAATTAATGTGTGTCCTGGAATAAAGGGATGATGTGGCAACCCTAACCCCCCCCACCCATGGCACTTAACCAGCACAACTTCCCCCCCCCACCCCCACATCACTTAACCAGAACAACCCTAACCCCCCTGCGGTATTTAACCGGCAACCCTCCCCCGGCCTGCTCGCTGTCTGCCCGGCACTTACCCTCAGGCGGTGGGTCCTGTGTCCTCCATGCTTCCGCAGTGCGTCTCTTCTTTTCTGTTGCTAGGCATCCAATAGAATCGCCTGTCCTTTCAACCAATTAGGTGACGGGTTTCAGACCCGATTCCTGATTGGCCGGGAGGATTAGTGTGGCGATAACGAATATTCATTCGTTATCGTCACACATCTAGGTGGGCTTCGAGCCCAATGCTCCGTGCCTGGAGCCCACCCGGTTTTGAAGCCTATTAGAGCCTCTGGCTCTAATCACGTGCTTCAAAAACACACCCCCCCTCATTGGAATCCATGGGCTGGCGTCCCTGCATGTGGATCAAGGGGCCGGACTAATTGATAGAGGGGGCAATGCCCGTGCGCCCTCTATGGACGGGCCGCCACTGTCGTCATTGCTGTTGTCGTGAAGGGCTGATAGGCCTAAAAGCTATCTGATGGCAGTTTAAAAGGGTTAATTGCTTAGTTAAAAGAGAAGTATGGGAATTTTTTTTTTTTTCTAATCATACCTAGGTGGATGCTGCATCTGTACCCTGCCAGCTCTAGGTTGAGAACCGAGCGATCAAACGCCATTGATCGCTCCGTTCTCAGAGCTCCGCGAGCAGAGAGCTGGTGACTGTCAGTGCTCACTGGAGCGCTGGGCTGTGGAGGGGGGCGGGGGATGGGAGCGACTGGCTCAGGCTCTCTGCGGCTTGCTGAGAGGCTGAGCAAGATGCCAGTCCAGGCATGTGGGCAGATCCCAGCTATAGGGTCGCGATCTTTCATGAGTCTGGACCAGCGCTGTGATGTCAGCCGACAGCGGGCTTTAGCCCGCTGCCTGTTGAAAACGTGTCGCTCATGAACTGCACTCCTGTGATCCACGGGAGAAGTACAGACAAATGAGCTTTGGCTGTACTTCTATTTTAACTTTAACCCAGTGACAATCACTCTCAGTCTGTTGGCACTTAGACTGTGGTTCCGCAAGCTGGAAAATCTTTGTGCAGGGCGCGGCTGAGTGCGTCATTGTTGCGTAAGTGACAGCGCGGTGCGAGGTTGACCAGTCTTTTGTCACAAATTGGCGAGAAGGGTAGTGGTCTGTCACAATTGTCCCTCGGTGTCACCATGTCCATTGCACCGATATGGTCCCTGCTCTTGTCTTGATGCCAAGAGGACCATAGACTGGTTGAGTGTAGAGCAGCAGAGGTTGAGGGGACCGGTAAGTAAATATTCTTTACTATGCTCCCTAGATCTAAACGAGCAGTTTAACCATTGCAGTTCGGATGAATAGGAGAATTTAATTTTCCTGGAGTCGGGCTTTCATTTGAGCTCTGTGACGCGAATGGTTAATATGGAGATCATAAATGAGTGAAACTGCTCTGTACAGAATGAGTCATCTGTCGTTTGGTAGCTAAGTTGTTTTGAAGCATATAGAGCCAGATGACAGTCCCAGAAGATGAAAAAAAAAAGGGTATTGGTGCCAGCGGAGTGACAGTGGTGCCACTGACACGAGGCTCAGACTGGAGGAACGACCTCTAATTTGGAGAAGACATTACATTCATATGGATTTTTATGAAAATTCCTTGTGTCAACATGTTTTCGGGAGGGACAGATTTATACTTGGAAGAGAAACGAAAAGAAAAAAGCCAAACGAAGAGGAACAGAAAAACAGGACGAGAACCTTACATGACCAGGTAGGCCTGGGACCACCCATGGAGTTGAAAGGGAACGTGAACAAATTACTGATACATTACATGTAAATCCATCAGCCTTTAAGACTGACCTCCTACAGACACAATCCGAAATCATTCATTATACGGCCCAGCTAGAAGCAATTCCACTGGCTGCTCAGAACAGATGCATGTCATGCTAATTCTTTTCTAAAAATGGCCAAGAACATTATTATATATGGTAGGCTTGGTAGATGTGCATGAGAGAGCTTGAAATCTCCCTAGTAGACATAGCAATTAATTCTTCACTACTCTATCCAAAACTTAAATAAAAAGCTTTGAGTTTCAGCTCAAGCACAGCATATACCAAAATGGCCTGCCAGTCATCTTCCAAAGTATGGACATTCATTTTAATATAAGCACTTCCTGCTAACAACCAATGCCAAGCAATAAGGCCATTTAAGGTTTTATGATGATAATTTAACGTGGGTTGGAGCTCAGGAGTCCCAAAGGACATGGCGCCAGCACTAGGCTCTACAGATGGAATTTAAAGTGGAAGTTTGGGCAAAACCTAAACTTATGCCCACCCCATTCTAAGGCTATTCTAGCTAAAGAAAGGATCTGTACACTTACCTATTCTGAAGCCACTTCTGTGTATAGGAGAGATTGCCAATAACGGCTGGACAGGAATCTTCAAACTACGGCTCTCCAGCTGTTGCGGAACTACACATCCCATGAGGCATTGTAAAACTCTGACATTCACAGACATGACTAGGCATGATGGGAATTGTAGTTCCTGAACAACTGGAGGGCCGTAGTTTGAAGACCCCTGGCCTAGGAGATTATGTCACCCATAGACTTACCATAGGGTATCCAGTGTTGGGTGCTCCTCTTCTACACAGAAGCCTCCACTGACAGCTGATCCTGGGACCAGACTAGCTTCAGAATAGGCAAGTATACAGACCTTTTTTATTACAGGGTTATATAAAATAGCCTTAGAATAGAGGTGGGAGTGGGTTAAGCCTTAGTTAGGTATTGCTCGATCTTTCATTTTAAGTTTAGAACATTTTCTGTGCTAAGGCCCTATTAGCTTGGGTGGTTAGCTTCTATGCCAGCCAGTGGAGGAGTTTCTCACAATGCACACTCTGTGTGCAGTTAGCTACAGCCACATCACCCTGTACAATCAATAGCGGTCACTACCGCTGTTTGCATGCAACTACTTATTTTACCGGTTACATGAAATCGGGGACTCTGACTGATCCTGGATACAGGCAGTCTGTGCTCAGGGATGGCATTTCTGGCTGCATACAAATTGGGCTCAGCTACCGTCCCATTTGTATGCAGCCATAGCCCAGAGTGTTGCTGTGTCCAAAGGTGGTGTGTAGCCGTTTAGCCTTTGGGCCAAGCTGGCCAAACAAAGTATTTCCTTCACTAACACATGTCTTGCTGTGAGCATGAGGTCATCTGTCTGTCTACCCTTAGCCAATCAGAGGAAGCCTTGTATTCATTCATAAAAATACAAGGCTTTCTATAAGAGTTAGGCAAACCATTCGAGCTGAGCAAAAGGTTGGCCTGGACATCACCTTTTGGGGGATGATTGCCCACCGAGCGCCCCATAATGCGCTTCACAAAGTTTTGCCCAATTAGGGCACAGTAATTAGCTGATTAAAGAGGAGTTCCACACAATTTTGAGAGGTGGTCTAAAACGAAAGACCAACTCGCCACCCCTAGTTTTTGGATAAACATTTTTTTTTTTTTTTAACTTTCTCTCTTACCTTTTTAGATGTTCTAAGAGTTCTTCCGATTCAGCAGGGCCGCGGCTGAGGAGGTCACATCATCTTCTGCGGCGAGCCCCCCCCCCCCCCGTTGTCTTCTGGGGCATGTGTGTGTCCCAGAAGACAAGCTGGCCATTCACAAAGCGCCGCGCGACTCGCGCATGCGCAGTCGGAGGCTCAAGGCTCCACTGCCGGTTTTCCTTAGTTGGAATGGCGGCGCCTGCACCCGATCCGCTGGACAGATCGGCCTCGAGAGGCAGACATCGCGGGCTCCCTGGAAAGGTAAGTGTCCTTATTAAAAAAAATAATAATTTGGCTTGACCACTGCTTTAAAGAGCGGTTCGGGAAGCTGGGCGCTGTGTCCTCAACAATGAATGAGTCATCAGCTGTCAACGGGCTTCCCTGCTGACAGCTGAATGAAAAAACAAAACAGAGCACCCCCCGTTGAGGGCATGTGGCCTGCGCCCCCCCCCCCCCTTTTTCTGACCTGGCTGTGTGCTCGGATAAGGGTCTGGTATGAATTTTGGGGGGCACGCCTTTTAAAAAAAAAAAAAAAAATTGGCTTGGGGTTTCCATTAGAATCCATATCAGACCTGAAGGGCCTGGTATGGATTGGGGGGACCCCCTGACGCTGTTTTTTTTATTTTTTTTTAACATTTTTGTACTGCCCGTCAATGGTAAATATAAAGAATTTTTTTTCTTTATAAATGTCAGTTTTGCAGCAGCAGGTTCTATACACAGTACAGATATGCCACTTCACAGGCAGACTAAAGGGACCCCCAGGCACTATATTTAAAGGAATTTTTCATGTTTATTGTTTCACTTTAAGCATCATTAAAACCAATAACTTGCATATAAAAGCCTTCAAAATGGGCACATTTTCATTTTGATTTTTCCAATTTTGGTCCCATACACTTCAATGGGGTTCAATGGGGTTCGGGACCGAAAGTTTGCGATGTTCAAGAGTTTTGGTGAGAACAGCACTCAGCCAAACTCGATTTTGTTCCCGCTATGCAGTAAGGTGAAAAACCTTCTGTATGCAGTTTACCCCGCGGCCTCCCTAAATACATACCTGAGCACAATTTCGATCCAGCGATGTGCAAGAGGGCCGAGGCAGTCTCGGCTCCCTTGCTCCTCACTGGCTCAGATACAGCCATTGGCTCCCACTCCCATTAAAGCCAGTGATAAGGAGCGGGGCCGAGCCCTGTTCTGTGTGTCTTATGGACACAGAGTAGGGCTCGGGAGCAAGCACCCACGAGTGCCCCCATAGCAATTTGGTTTGCAACGGGCGCACTTGCCAGGGGGCATGTGGAGCCCAGAGCACTGGCGGGGGGGACCTGAGAAGAGGAGGATCGGGGCTGCTCTGTGCAAAACCATTTCACAGAGCAGGTAAGTATAACATGTTTATCTTATTTTTTTTTTTTAAACAAGCTTTAAAATTACCACTTGCTAACCGCCTAACTGTAAATGTACATCATTACTCTGACATAAAAAAACAAAAAACTGTTGTTATGGCAGCAGCTAGCTGCCATAACCTCGGAATTTTTTTTTTTTACGTTAGGCGGCTGGCTTTCTGCTAAAAGTGATCCCAGAGGCGGATTTGCCACGGGATCACTTTTAAAGGCGGCCGGGATGTCCCCTCCCACCGCTTTCAGGTCATTCCTGAGCTTACCGAAGCTGTCGCTAAGCCCGAAACTGATCCAGTCCGGCCGATGGATAGGCAGGAAGTCGAGTGAAAGAAAGCCCCCACTCGGCTCTACGCCCTTGGAGGACCGAAGCGACGTCTGATGTCACTTGCTGTTCTCAGACAGACAAAAGATTTTTATGTTTTTTTTTAAAGGCAAAATGTCTTTTTTTTTTTTTTTTACTTTCAAAAGGTAAATGAGAGATTTGGGGTCTTTTTGATGTCTCTAAAGAGGACCAGTCATGCTTATTTCTATTACAAGGGATGTTTACATTCCTTGTAACAGAAATAAAAGTGATAAAAAAAAATAAATTAAAAAGGGACAGTGTAAAAAGGAAAAGTAAAATAAGAAAAAAAATAAAAAATGTAAAGACTCCCCATCCCTCCGTGCTCATGCGCACAAGCGAACGCATACGCAAGTCACGCCCGCATATGTAAACGGTGTTCAAACCACAAGGCAGGTATCACTGCGATCATTAGAGTGAGAGTAATAATTCTAGCACAAGACCTCCTCTATAACTCTAAACAACCTATACAAATAAAGCATTGCCTATACACATTTTTAAGTACCGTAGTTTGTCGCCATTCCACGAGCGTGTGCAATTTTAAAGCGTGACATGTTAGGTATCTATTTACTCAAGGGGACCCGGGACTTTGCTACAGTTATTTGGTGTTGGTGTTGAGATTTGGCTGGCCTGGGTGCCTCTGGGATCCCTGGACTCCTTTGGTGACTAGGAGGTTGCTCCTGGCATGTGCGGCCCCCACACTCGTGGGATTTATGCAGTGGGATTAACGCAATTTCCTTATAGTATTTCAATGCGGTTTGGCATCTAAACTTCTTTTGCACTTTTTCCAAAAAAATTGCGTTTGAAAGACCACTGTGCAAATACCGTGTGACATAAAATATTGCAACGACCGCCATTTTATTTTTTAGGGTCTCTGCTTAAAAAAAAAACAAAAAAAAAAACAATGTTCCAAGTAATTTTCTAGCAAAAAAAAATACAGTAAAACCTTGGTTTGAGAGTAACTTGGTTAGAGAGCATTTTGCAAGACAAGCAAAATGTTTTAATACATTTTGACTTGATATACAAGCGATGTCTTGATATACAAGTAGCGTCACAACTGAGTATAAAAGAGAATAGAGGCGCCTCTAAGTGTAGCAATATGGATGCATTTAATGAAGGTACAACATTTAGCATGCCATGATTAAGTCAGGTATGACGAAACATGTCGGGGCGTGGCTGTACGGCATCAATCAATAGAAGAGAGTGACGGATGGGACGCTGCTGTTCATCCCCGTGTATCAGCAGGAGATTCGTACTCGATAGAGGAGCTGCTTCCCATCTCCGTGTGTCAGCGGGAGATCCTTGCTAGATCTGCAGAGCGTCAGTGAGCGGGGGTGAGAACCTGTCTAACGCTTACCTTGGGTCCGCCGCGACCTTCATTTCACAGTGGTGCGGAGCGTTTCACAGAGGAGGATTGAGATTTGATTTGCAGTGTGATTTTGGCTTGATTCAAGAGGTTTTTATGTGAGTGCAGTGATTGAAGATTTTTTTAAGTTGAATAAATTTTATGTGTTTTACGGTATCACACTATTTGAGTATCTTTATTTTTTATGGAATGAGATGACACTGGGATAAATGGAATTCGGAGCTTTCATTTTCATCTGACCATCTAGATGATCATGCTTAATTGCCAAAACACGAGAGTGTGAGGCATATTGAGTCGGTGAGTGTTGAGTTCAAGGGGAGAGGAATCACTGGCACTGAGTGAATTGGTGGACTGTTTTCAGAAATTGCACACTTTCTTCACGGTGTTCTCTCTATGGACTTTTCATGGATTAAATATCTACATTTTATATGTTTTCACTATTGATACAATTTGTGATTTAAATTGCTTTGTGTATGGTATATCTTAATCATGCATTATCACATTAAATAATTTTTTGTTTGATACAATTTTTGGTATAGATTATTCTATGTATGGTACATTATATTATCACGCAATTGCACTAGATCACTCTAGCACAAAGGGTTTAACAACATTTTTTGAACACTAGTCAGTGTCATCACTGTTATTAGCGCCACTTATATTGATTTGCAGGGGTCTCCTATGGGCTCTTGGAAGCAATAGAGGTTTTTACAACATTTAGCAACTCACATGGTTAATGATTAAAAGAGGCACATCTAAGTATGCAGGCATCCGGGGTAAAGCTGTTCACATAGACCGTCCTCCGCACTGCCGGCTCGTACCGCTGTCAGTCTGCAATCAAGATCGGAAAGACTACCCTGCAGTAGAGCGATCTGAAAGCGAGGCTTGAACCGCTTGTGGAGCGCAGCGTGGAAGGGACGACATCGATTGTGGTGCAGAGGATGGTTAATGTGGACAGCTTTACCCCGGATGCCTGCATACTTAGTTGTGCTTCTTTTAATCATCAACCATGTGAGTTGCTAAATGTTGTACCTTCATTAAATGTAACCATATTGCTACACTTAGAGGCGCCTCTCTTCTCTTTTATACTCTGGAGCTCCTGTTGGATTTTGTTTCTAATCCCCTTGTGAAGGCTTCCATTTGTGGATGGACATTTTATGGTTACACAACCTATCACATTGCTATAATCTTTTTATATGGACTATAAACTGAAGGACTTATGAATAAATGGTTGTGGAACGAATCAATTGAGTTTCCATTATGTCTTATGGGGAAATTCGCTTTGATATACAAGTGCTTTGGATTACAAGCATGTTTCTGGAACGAATAATGCTCGCAGTCCAAGGTTTTACTCTACTGATTTTTACTTGTAAAAGGCCTCTTTTTAAAGTGATTATTACCCCGTTTCCCCGAAAATAAGACCTAGCGTGATGGTCAGTGATGGCTGCAATATAAGCCCTATCCCCCAAATAAGCCCTACCCTGTTTCCCGAAAAATAAGCCCTACCCTGAAAATAAGACCTACAAGGACTTTAACTAGGGCTTATTTGGGGGGTAGGGCTTATATTCCAGCCATCACCGACAATCACGCTAGGTCTTATTTTCGGGGGAAACAGGGTAGCATGCCCCATGAATGAAATAAAACTTCAATTGCAGGAAACAGCTAAGGTTTGGTTTCCACTAGTGCGACTTTTCATGTGATTTGGGACTGAAAAGTCGCATGACAAGTCGTACCCCATGATTTCCAATGAGTACCGCTCATATCTGTGCGACTTCAAGTCGCAGCGACTTCAAAGTAGTCCCTGTACTACATTGTTCCCACTTTGATGTGACTTCAGGTCCATAGACCTCAAGAATACACAGGCATTGCTTCAAGTCGGGGCAAAAAATCGCGGCAAAATCTTTGGGGTTGCAATAGTGGAAACCGAGCCTAAACGTTTGACTTGTACCTTAAAGTTCAGAGAAAACCAGCAAGCACAAGCAGTAAAATCACATTTCTGGGGGGGAATTATGTACACCAACGATGTATAAATTGTATCCAGTTCACCACATTTGACACTTTTACAAAAAGACTGCAGTTGGAGATTTTCAATCACCTTGATTTACAAAATGGCTTACAAGGCAATTATAGGTTATGCCTTTTTCAACAAGAGAGGAGTTTTCCTTTAATCCCGTCTTCAACAACATTGCATTTCCCACCTCGGCACAGCAACGATGACTCTTCAGAAGAGCTGTGATTCCGATATCAGAGCTTCTACTCGAAAAGCCCCGACTCCCCCTGGGATTGCTGTTTGTCACACCATATCATGAAGATTGATCTGCTGGCAACAGTATTACAATGGGGATGGAGCTGGAGCTGAACGTCCTTGACTATCTGTATTTCTGAAACATTGCATGTTAAAGCTGAACTCTGGGATTCTTGAAAAATCTATCACTGCATGGCAAGGGTTAAATGCTTGTTAAACCCTCCTGCGTCACTTTGACCTACAGGCAAGCCTAGAATAAGACTTACCTATAGGTAGTGGAAATATCTCCTACACAGTGTGCCGTTTAGGAGATATCTACCTTGTAGTGCGCTGATGATATCATCGGCGCATGCACTGCGAAGACACGGACCTCCATGCCGTTTCTTCACTTGTATGTGTCGTGAATGACGGCTCCCGCACGCATGCTCAGGAGTGAAGTCACGTGGCTCCGGCCAGTCACAGAGCTGGAGTCCACGGCCCCGGAAGGAAAAGGGCAGAAGATGGATGCTTCCACCAGCGGGGCTTCGATTGCAGGTAAGTGCCACAGCATACTAGCCCATTATAATTTACTTTGCAGGGAACGACAGAGGAAGTAAAACCCATCAGGGTTTACTTTCTTTTTAAGTTTAGGTGTAATGAACTGCCACAAATAATCAAACACCATTCTGTAGACTAGTGGTCTCCAAACTGTGGCCTTTTGCTGGTCTTTATCCAGCCCTTGGGGCACTATCTGACCCCTACTGACACCAATGATAGGGGATACTATTACAGCCTCGTCCTACAAGCTTTAACCAGACACTGATAGAAGTCACAAGACTGCTATATATACTGCTGATGAGAAAAGGTATTGCATTTCTGTGTACTGTGGGAGAGCAGGTATAGTGAATGAAGGGTCCTGGGTTTAGTAACACTTTAAATGGATGGAACACAAAGAAATGTGCATGTATTGCAGAGAAGCATTACATATGTTTTTTTTTATATACAGTATCTCATGAAAGTAAGTACACCCCTCATTTTTGTAAATATTTTATTCTATCTTTTCATGTGACAACACTGAAGAAATGACACTTTGCTACAATGTAAAGTAGTGAGTGTACAGCTTGTATAACAGTGTAAATTTGCTGTCCCCTCAAAATAACTCAACACACAACCATTAATGTCTAAACCGCTGGCAACAAAAGTGAGTACACCCCTAAGTGAAAATGTCCAAACTGGGCCCAATTAGCCATTTTTCCTCCCCGGTGTCATGTGACTCGTTAGTGTTACAAGATCTCAGGTGTGAATGGGGAGCAGATATGTTAAATTTGGTGTTATCGCTCTCATTCTCTCATACTGGTCACTGGAAGTTCAACATGGCACCTCATTGCAAAGAACTCTCTGAGGATCTGAAAAAAAGAATTGTTGCTCTACATAAAGATGGCCTAGGCTATAAGAAGATTGCCAAGACCCTGAAACTGAGCTGCAGCACAGTGGCCAAGACCATACAGCGGTTTAACAGAACAGGTTCCACTCAGAACAGGCCTCGCCATGGTCCACCAAAGAAGTTGAGTGCACGTGCTTAGCGTCATATCCAGAGGTTGTCTTTGGGAAATAGATGTATGAGTGCTGCCAGCATTGCTGCAGAGGTTGTAGGGGTGGGGGGGTCAGCCTGTCAGTGCTCAGACCATACGCCGCACACTGCATCAAATTGGTCTGCATGGCTGTTGTCCCAGAAGGAAGCCTCTTCTAAAGATGATGCACAAGAAAGCCTGCAAACAGTTTGCTGAAGACAAGCAGACTAAGGACATGGATTACTGGAACCATCTCCTGTGGCCTGATGAGACCAAGATAAACTTATTTGGTTCAGATGGTGTCAAGCGTGTGTGGTGGCAACCAGGTGAGGAGTACAGAGACAAGTGTGTCTTACAGTCAAGTATGGTGATGGGGGTGTCATGGTCTGGGGCTGCATGAGTGCTGCCGGCACTGGGGAGCTACAGATCATTGAGGGAACCATGAATGGCAACATGTACTGTGACATACTGAAGCAGAGCATGATCCCCTCCCTTCAGAGACTGGGTCGCAGGGCAGTATTCCAACATGATAACGCCCCCAAACACACCTCCAAGACGACCACTGCCTTGCCAAAGAAGCTGAGGGTAAAGGTGATGGACTGGCCAAGTATGTCTCCAGACCTAAACCCTATTGAGCATCTGTGGGGCATCCTCAAATGGAAGGTGAAGGAGCGCAAGGTCTCTAACATCCACCAGCCCCGTTATGTCGTCATGGAGAAGTGGAAGAGGACTCCAGTGGCAACCTGTGAAGCTCTGGTGAACTCCATGGCCAAGAGGGTTAAGGCAGTGCTGGAAAATAATGGTGGCCACACAAAATATTGACACTTTGGGCCCAATTTGGACATTTTCACTTAGGGGTGTACTCACTTTTGTTGCCAGAGGTTTTGACATTAATAGCTGTGTGTTATTTTGAGGGGACAGCAAATTTACACTGTTATACAAGCTGTACACTCACTACTTTACATTGTAGCAAAGTGTCATTTCTTCAGTGTTGTCACATGAAAAGATAGAAGAAAATATTTACAAAAAATGTGAGGGGTGTACTCACTTTTCTGAGATAACTGTATATATTTTGCATTGATACACACGTTAGACAGTTGCATTGCTTCAGTGTGCAGGAGATCAATAAGAATAATTTTATTTATAGATCATGAACTGCGAGTCATTTACTCCTTTTCTCAAAGCAACTCCACTTGCTATAAAAAAAAAAAAAAAATCAGGCAACGGTCTCACTTTTAGAAACAGTTCATAAAGTTGTGGGCAAGTTGTGAAATGAACGTCTTTTTGCCTCAATGTTTTGTTTATAGTGCGAGAAAACTACATAATATGAATAAGCTCCATGACTAATGCCGATTTCAGAGTCATGTTCGCACCCATCCCGTCTCGTTCCTCGCACACTGCCAGATGTTCACATATCACTGTATGATCTGGGTTCAGCACGTGGGCTGACACTCAATTTTCAATACAAGTTGGCCTCTGCTTCGCGCCCAGCAATGCGTACACAGCTTGTGGTAAGCGGCCCCTCGGGGGCCCAGGCTGTCTAAAACTATTTAGCTGATGTCAGGCTGGGTTCCTCCTCATTAAGTCATGTCAGCTCAGCATGGACCGGGGAGAGGACACGGTGCTAACATCCCAAATCCGATTTCTGATCATCACTCAACTAGATTTATGTCCAAAAGGAAAAACAGTTCATATTTAATATCCTACTTTATAGGTTTCATATAACAGTATACTTGGATGCTTTATGCCAGAGGTCTCCAAACTTTTCAATGCGAGGTTCACATCGTTTATTTTACAAATATTTGCAGGTCGAAAAAAAAAAATTGTTTTATAAATGGATAAATGCAATTTAAATGAATACTTTTTACTTGGAACTTTTTTTTTTTTGTAAACGGCATACGATTCAGAACAGGCAAAGAATTAAAACTAAGTAAAGAAATTCCAAATAAACTTTAGACTATCACAGTCCTCCCCTTACATCACAGCCTTACCATACATTGGGTGCTCCCTTCAGAGTCCCCGCCTAGATTAGGATTCCCATCAAAGCCCTCATTACATCAAGGTCCCCATTAGAGTTCCCGTTACATCAGCCTACCCATCAGGAGTCCATCAACAACTTCTTACTCTAGAGTCTCAATCAGGGTCCCCACTTACATATGAGTCTCCATCATGGTTCCCCATTACATCAGAGTACCCATCAGAAACACATCTGGGTCTCCAGAGTCTCCCTTAAATCAGGGTCCCTGACTTATTTCCCTTTACATTACAGTCTCCCTTTTTAGCACGGTTCCCCATTACATCAGAGTACCCATCAGAAACCCACTTACATCAGGGTCTCCAGAGTCCCCCTTAAATCAGGGTCCCCATCTTAATTCCCTTTACATTACAGTCTCCCTTTTTAGCACGGTCCCCATTAGAGTGCCTTCTTAGATCAGGGTCCCCATCAAAGTCACCATCAGGATGCCCCCTTACATCTGGGTACCCATCAAGCGACTATCAGAGCCCCTCTATAGATTAGAGTCTCAGGCTACCCCTTATATCAGAGAACCCATCAGAAGTCTATCAGGGCCCCCTTACACTAGCGTCTCAGTCAGATTCCCCACTTACATGAGTCTCCATCAGAGCCCCCCATTACATCAAAGCACCCATCAGAAACCTCCTAACGTGAAGGCCCCCAGAGTTCCCCCTTACAGTTCCCTTTAGATCAGATTCTGCCCTTTATGCAGGGTCCTTGTCAAGGTCCCTTCTTACATCAAGGTCTCTATCAGGGTCCCCATCTCAGTCCCCCTTACATCAGGGGTTCCCCATCAGAGCCCACCTTTACATCATGGTACCCATCAAGAGTCTTTATCAGGCCCCCCCTTACATTAGAGTCTCAATCAGGGTCACTACTTACATCAGGGTCCCCATCATGGTTCCCTTTACATCAGAGTCTCCCCTTTCAGAAGGGTCCCCACCAGAGTGCCCCTTTAGATCAGGGTCCCCGTTAACATCAGAGTACCCATTAAGAGACTATCAGGGCATCCCATTATATTAGATTACCCATCAGAAACCCCTCCACTCTAAAAGTGCTGCCCAAAATGAGGCTACAATCTCTGATGCATTTACTAAGCAACAACGTCTTATACGTTAGTCTGCCATTTTCTATGATCCAACACTGGGAAGGGTGCAATGTATTACCCCTTACATGATACTGCGTAAGACCTGAACTAGAGAGGCCAACACTTCCAGCCTCTCAGAATAGCCAATATTGTTCTAGAATGGTCTGTGGATCATCTGCATCAGTGGTCGTCAACCGTTCAGACCTCACGGACCACAGAACTCACAATTTTGACCACCAGCATGAATTTTACAGGTCTTATACACACATTGCTTCAGCTCTCTGCCCCCTCCCACCTGATCAACCTATTGCCTTATACACACACAATGCTCTGGCTCTCTGCCCCTCTTCCTCTAAATCACACAATTCTCCAGCTCTCTGCCCCCCCCCCCCCCAAACTCTGCATCACACTGCTGCTTTACACAGACTCACCATTGAATCTCCCCTCCTTATCCAGCCATGTGCTCGAGCACTGTGCTCCCTCCCACAGTCTTCTGTGATCAGCGCTGCCATTGGAAGCCCCCCCCCCCTCCCACACTCTGCACTACTCCAGGAACCTCCCTCTGAGTTCACAGGAGCTGGATAACAATGAGGTGGCATTGGGTAACAATGTGTGCCGGCAGTACTGACTGTCAATGAACATTGAGAACATCACTGGCAACACTGGGCGGTATACATCGTCCACAATGTTGATATGTGGCAGAACCCCTGGCAACCGCTGGTCTAGAGCAGCCTTTACAACACAGAGGAATCCTAGAAATAACTTTCTAGTCCCAGGGAACCCCTGTTAAAAATTACTATATCTACAACTTAAGATACATTGGTGTGATGGTCAGTGGAAAGAATGCTCCTTACACTTGTGATCATTAGGAAGAATTCCCCCCTTACAAATAGATAAAAAGATCAATGGATGAACTAGATGGACTTGTGTTTTTTTCAACCTAACTATGTAATGGGAGCTTATCTGAGAGAACTGCTAATTGCCCAAGAAACCCCTAGCAACCCCCGGAAGAACCATAGGGTTTAATAGAACCCTGGTTGAGAAACCTTGATCTAGAGCAGTGGTTCTCAACTCCTGTCCTCAGGACCCACCAACAGGCCAGGTTTGCAAGATAACTGAAATACATCACAGGTGATATCACTTGCTTCTCAGTGATTGCAGTATTCTAGTCTGCAACTCCCCAAGGTAATACTTAAAATCTGGCCTGTTGGTGGGTCCCGAGGACTGGAGTTGAGAACCACTGATCTAGAGGATGGTGAGATTACTCCGTCTTGCGGTCAAAGCTTCCTATTCCTATACTCATTGGTGAATGTAATCCTCTGGCTCCTAAATTCCATCCGATTGTAGTGGTGGCCCGTCCATAAGGTCTCAGGACTCACTTCCTGTTCGGCCGGGAGGAGAAGCAACGGCCCCGGAGAAAGGAGCAGCAGTCCTACTCTGGATCCTTGTCATCTGCCCCCTAAGGTAAGGAGGTCTCCCGGGGGGGGGGGGGGGGGGTGCCGGTCTCCCCTCACGCAGGGGGATGGGGGGAACGGGGGGGTCAAAGGAAGCTTTGACCCCGTCTGTCTTCTGAGGGGGGTAATCGCTTTCCCAATCGGTCTCCCGTGGGGTGGGGGGTGGTCGTCGCCTTTCCGTCGGTGTCCCAAGGGGAGGGAGGTCGCCATTTTGCCGTCACTCTACCCGCCTTCCTAGTCTCCCATGGGGGGGGTTGCCGCCTACCGTCGGTCTCCCATGGGGGGATGGGTTGCCACCTTCCGTCGGTCTCCCATGGGGGGGTTGCCGCCTTCCCGGTCTCCCGTGGGGAGGGGGGGTGGCCGTCTTCCCGTCGGTCTCCCGTGGGGAGGGGGGTGGCCGCCTTCCCGTCGGTCTCCCGTGGGGGGGGTGGCCGCCTTCCCGTCGGTCTCCCGTGGGGGGGGGGGGTGGCCGCCTTCCCGTCAGTCTCCCGTGGGGGGGTGGCCGCCTTCCCGTCGGTCTCCCGTGGGGGGGTGGCCGCCTTCCCGTCGGTCTCCCGTGGGGGGGTGGCCGCCTTCCCGTCGGTCTCCCGTGGGGGGGTGGCCGCCTTCCCGTCGGTCTCCCGTGGGGGGGTGGCCGCCTTCCCGTCGGTCTCCCGTGGGGGGGGTGGCCGCCTTCCCGTCGGTCTCCCGTGGGGGGGTGGCCGCCTTCCCGTCGGTCTCCCGTGGGGGGGGTGGCCGCCTTCCCGTCGGGCCGCCTTCCCGTCGGTCTCCCGTGGGGGGGGTGGCCGCCTTCCCGTCGGTCTCCCGTGGGGGGGGTGGCCGCCTTCCCGTCGGTCTCCCGTGGGGGGGGTGGCCGCCTTCCCGTCGGTCTCCCGTGGGGGGGGTGGCCGCCTTCCCGTCGGTCTCCCGTGGGGGGGGTGGCCGCCTTCCCGTCGGTCTCCCGTGGGGGGGGTGGCCGCCTTCCCGTCGGTCTCCCGTGGGGGGGGTGGCCGCCTTCCCGTCGGTCTCCCGTGGGGGGGGTGGCCGCCTTCCCGTCGGTCTCCCGTGGGGGGGGTGGCCGCCTTCCCGTCGGTCTCCCGTGGGGGGGGTGGCCGCCTTCCCGTCGGTCTCCCGTGGGGGGGGTGGCCGCCTTCCCGTCGGTCTCCCGTGGGGGGGGTGGCCGCCTTCCCGTCGGTCTCCCGTGGGGGGGGTGGCCGCCTTCCCGTCGGTCTCCCGTGGGGGGGGTGGCCGCCTTCCCGTCGGTCTCCCGTGGGGGGGGTGGCCGCCTTCCCGTCGGTCTCCCGTGGGGGGGGTGGCCGCCTTCCCGTCGGTCTCCCGTGGGGGGGGTGGCCGCCTTCCCGTCGGTCTCCCGTGGGGGGGGTGGCCGCCTTCCCGTCGGTCTCCCGTGGGGGGGTGGCCGCCTTCCCGTCGGTCTCCCGTGGGGGGGGTGGCCGCCTTCCCGTCGGTCTCCCGTGGGGGGGGTGGCCGCCTTCCCGTCGGTCTCCCGTGGGGGGGGTGGCCGCCTTCCCGTCGGTCTCCCGTGGGGGGGGTGGCCGCCTTCCCGTCGGTCTCCCGTGGGGGGGGTGGCCGCCTTCCCGTCGGTCTCCGTGGGGGGGGTGGCCGCCTTCCCGTCGGTCTCCCGTGGGGGGGGTGGCCGCCTTCCCGTCGGTCTCCCGTGGGGGGGTGGCCGCCTTCCCGTCGGTCTCCCGTGGGGGGGTGGCCGCCTTCCCGTCGGTCTCCCGTGGGGGGGGGGTGGCCGCCTTCCCGTCGGTCTCCCGTGGGGGGGGTGGCCGCCTTCCCGTCGGTCTCCCGTGGGGGGGGTGGCCGCCTTCCCGTCGGTCTCCGTGGGGGGGGTGGCCGCCTTCCCGTCGGTCTCCCGTGGGGGGGGGTGGCCGCCTTCCCGTCGGTCTCCCGTGGGGGGGGTGGCCGCCTTCCCGTCGGTCTCCCGTGGGGGGGGTGGCCGCCTTCCCGTCGGTCTCCCGTGGGGGGGGGTGGCCGCCTTCCCGTCGGTCTCCCGTGGGGGGGGGTGGCCGCCTTCCCGTCGGTCTCCCGTGGGGGGGGTGGCCGCCTTCCCGTCGGTCTCCCGTGGGGGGGGTGGCCGCCTTCCCGTCGGTCTCCCGTGGGGGGGGGGTGGCCGCCTTCCCGTCGGTCTCCCGTGGGGGGGGTGGCCGCCTTCCCGTCGGTCTCCCGTGGGGGGGGGGTGGCCGCCTTCCCGTCGGTCTCCCGTGGGGGGGGGGTTGCCGCCTTCCCGTCGGTCTCCCGTGGGGGGGGGGTGGCTGCCTTCCCGTCGGTCTCCCGGGGGGGGGGTGCCGCCTTCCCGTCGGTCTCCCGTGGGGAAGGGGGGTTGCCGCCTTCCCGTCGGTCTCCCGTGGGGAAGGGGGGTTGCCGCCTTCCCATCGGTCTCCCGTGGGGGGGGTTGCCGCCTTCCCGTCGGTCTCTCGTGGGGGGGGTTGCCGCCTTCCCGACGGTCTCTCGTGGGGGGGGGGGGGGTTGCTGCCTTCCCGTAGGTCTCCCGTGGGGGAGGGCTTGCCGCCTTCCCGTCGGTCTCCCGTGGGGAAGGGGGCTTGACGTCTTCCCGTCGGTCTACCGTGGGGAAGGGGGGTTGCCGTCTTCCCGTCGGTCTCCCGTGGGGAAGGGGGGTTGCCGTCTTCCCGTCGGTCTCCCGTGGGGAAGGGGGGTTGCCGTCTTCCCGTCGGTCTCCCGTGGGGAAGGGGGGTTGCCGTCTTCCCGTCGGTCTCCCGTGGGGAAGGGGGGTTGCCGTCTTCCCGTCGGTCTCCCGTGGGGAAGGGGGGTTGCCGTCTTCCCGTCGGTCTCCTGTGGGGGGTCGCCGCCTTTTCGTCGGTCTCCTGTGGGGGAGGGGGGGTTGCCGCCTTCCCGTCGGGTCTCTCATTGGGGGGGGGGGGGTCGCCGCCTTCCCATCGGTCTCCCGTTGGAGGGGGGGGGGGCTGGGTAGCGCTGGTTTTCTAGTACCATAGAAAACCAGCAACACAAGATATTCAATAAAGATTGTATTTTATTACAAATATTGTTAACATTTCAGAATAAAATAGTGTACACCAACATTGTTTCATCATAAAGGAATGACCTATAGCATATAATAAAAGACCGATGACTTGTCCTTCTAGATTCTCAGTTTGTCATATGTCATACTTAATTTCCTTCCTAATTCAACTTTGTCATATAAGCTTGAATACAGACTCAATGCATTTTGCTGAACAGCTTCACCTGAAGTATAGAGGCATGGATATCAAGAAACCTTTGTATACATGTGCCAACAGTGGTCACACCACTGATTCATCTCACAATATAATTCAAAGGGGAGAAAATTGCCAATTCCCATTAAGAAAAATTATTTCACTGGCATGTTCTGTTGTAGTGTGCTCCAGTAACATCTACGAAACGCGTTGTCTTGGTAAGCTTGTATGACAAAGTACAATTAAGGGGGAAATTATATTTGACATATGACAAACTGAGAATCTAGATGGACAAGACATCTAGATTCTTCTATTATGTTATGAGTTATTCCTTATGATTCTATTTATTTTGCTGTACTCTATTTTATTATTATAATTTTAACAATATTTGTAATAGTCATTTTATTGAATATTTTGATGTTGCTGGTTTTAGATGGTACTAGGAAAATCCCATACTTTTGCTATATTTGGTTCTGACTACATGAAGAGATAAGGTGCCATCATCTACCCATCAATATTGTATGACTGGAGGTTAGAAGCTGACCAATGACCAGTCAAAATGGAGTGTTCACTTTTGCACACAATCATGTATTCTTTTATCAATCTTTACAATTACTTGTATTTCAACCACTGGCATATAGTACAATTACCTTGAGTCTCTGGATTGCGCAACTGGGATGGGATATCATGAATTTCCAGCATCCATTCACCTTCCGCTTTTTCTCCCCAGCAATGGACGGTCATAAACTCCCAGTTCTTAAATCCTTCATTGGAGTAATCAAATGTCCTGGAAAAAGATCAGCTGTTAATTTGATGAAAACTAAATTTTAACCTGCACTCACCAACTTATTCACAATTTAAAAGTTCTGAGCCAATGATAAGTCCACACTAAGCTCTTGCTTGAGCAAAGTACTGTAAAAATGGTCATCAGTGGAAGTTGAGACTGCACTTTACACTATGAGTGCATGGTTCAATCAATCCTAAAGTCCTGCTTGATGATGCAATAATAAGTGGGTAACAGATATTTAAATTGGGGTTTAATAACACTAAGTCTTAGTGCTGCAGACTTCGATACTAAGCAAGTTTCCATGTCTGCTTCTCTTCTCAAGCTGCAGTTGCTTTAAAATTCCTCCTCTCCAGGAACCCCTTTCCTTGGTTGCTTTCTTCAAAGTGGCTTCATCCTCTTACAGAAACCCATGGAGCCACCTCTATATGCATGCTCCCAACTGAGCAATGTAGCAGCAATGGCCCCCCACAGAACCGCCAGCAGCGGGCTACCTGCAGAACCGCCAGCTACGGCGGACGGCAGCGGCTCCCCGTAGCACAGCCGGCAGCGCCCCCCCCCCCGTAGCACAGCCGGAAGCAGCTCCCCGTAGCACAGCCGGCAGCGGCTCCACCCATCTCCAAGCCAATGATACAGAGGAAAGGGAACTTGAACTATCCCTAGTGCCCTGTTTGGGTGAAGAGCTCAGGGAGTGCATTCTACCACCCGCAACTTTAGTAAAGGGACACTGAGTGACCTAGAGCTGGAGGTGACAAATAATGGAGAAGTGCTTAAAAAAAAAAGGATTAAACACCATTTTAACTCTTGTGAATTGTATAGTGATTGTGTGCTTTCAGCTTCTGTTTTGGAATCAACATTACATGCACACAGGATGTTTTTACAGCTGCTGTTAGGGGCATTTGACGTTTAACTGCCTCTAAAAGCCCCTCCATGTTAGCCTATGTGTCCATGCACACAAACTGTCAGAGGAATAAGCGTTTAGGGGCAGTAGAAAAAAAACAAACACAGTCTGTGCTTCCAGGAGCAGTAAAAACGATCTGTAAAAACAAAAACCTGGCTAAATGCATCCAAACGCGCCAAGCTGCACGTTTTTATATTATAGGGAGTGTTTTTAATGAAAAAATGCTCAAAAACGCTAACGCCAAAAAAAATAGGATTTTTTAAAACAGCTTACCTGTAAAATCCTTTTCTTTCGAAGGACATCACGGGACACAGAGCCACAGTAATTACTGATGGGTTATATAGGTATCACTGGTGATTGGACACTGGCACACCCTATCAGGAAGTTCAACCCCCTATATAATCCCTCCCCTTGCAGGGATACCTCAGTTTTGTAGCCAAGCAATATAGTGTATTAGAAGAGGGGCGGGACCTCTGTGTCCCGCGATGTCCTTCGAAAGAAAAGGATTTTACAGGTAAGCGGTTTTAAAAAATCCTATTTTCTTTCTCGAACATCACGGGACACAGAGCCACAGTAATTACTGATGGGATGTCCCAGAGCAATGCTACCTGAGGGGGGGGGGGGGGGGAAACCACGACCAAGTAGGGTGCAATCAGACCTGAGGACCCTGTACCGCTGTCTGCAGCACACTACGCCCAAAGGCGATATCCTCATGCCTTCTCACATCCACCTGATAGAATCTGGTGAATGTATGAACTGAAGACCAGGTTGCGGCCTTGCAGATTTGAGCCATAGAGGCCCGGTGATGCACTGCCCAAGAAGCACCAATAGCCCTTGTGGAATGTGCCCTGATCTGAAACAGAGGAATCTTCTGTTTCAAACCGTAAGCTTGAATGATCAACTGTCGAATCCATTTAGAAATGGTCGCTTTTGACGCTGCCTGTCCTCTATTGGGACCCTCTGGCAGCACAAACAAAACATCCGTCTTGCGGATCTGAGTAGTTGCCCCTAGATAGGCCTTAACTGCTCTTACTACATCCAACGAATGAAGAGATCTCTCTTCCGGAGAACAGGGATCTGGAAAAAAGGAAGGTAGAACAATGTCTTGGTTTAAATGAAAATCAGAAACCACCTTCGGTAAAAAAACTAGGATGAGGGCGTAGTACCACTCTATCCTTGTGTATAATCAAATAAGGCTCCTTACAGGAAAGAGCTGCTAATTCTGATACTCTTCTAGCAGAAGAGATGGCCACCAGAAAAATTCATTTCCTTGTCAACAAGACCAAAGGAATCTGACTTATTGGTTCAAAAGGCTGTTTCTGTAACACAGCCAGGACCAAATTCAAGTCCCAGGGGTTTAGGGGCGCTTTAACCGGAGGATTAAGACGCATTACCCCCTGCATAAAGTTTCGGACCAAAGAATGCGAAGCAAGTGGCCGCTGAAATAATACTGATAAAGCAGAGACCTGGCCCTTGATGGTACTCAAGGCCAGCTTCATCTCTAATCCCATCTGTAGAAAATCAAGAATTCTACCCATGGCATATTTCCTGGGATGCCAACCTCTGGATTCACACCAGGTTATATAAGCTTTCCAGACTCTATGATAAATCATCCTGGAAGCTGGCTTCCTTGCATTAATCAAGGTAGATATGACAGGACCTGAGAGCCCACGACTCTTCAGAACATGGGTCTCAATAGCCAAACCGTCAAATTTAGCGCTTGTAAGGCAGGATGGAACACTGGACCTTGAGATAACAGGTCTGGGCGTACCGGTAGGGTCCGCGGGGAACCTACCGTCATCCTTACTACTTCTGCATACCAAGTCCTTCTGGGCCAAGCGGGGGCCACCAGAAGTACCGACTTCCTTTCCTGCCTGATCCTGCGAAGGAGTCGTGGTAGTAGCAGAATAGGCGGGAATGCGTAAATCAGTGAGAACCGATGCCACGGAATCACCAACGCCTCCGTCCCGCATGCAAGAGGATCTTTTGTCCTTGCCACAAATCTGTCTATCTTTTTGTTGAATCGGGATGCAAAGAGATCTACATCCCCCCCATCTTTGGCATATGGCCCAAAAGACGTCGGGATGCAGAGACCATTCCCCTGGAAGTAACTGCTGGCGACTTAGATAGTCCGCCTGCCAATTCTCTATTCCCGGGATGAAAACTGCCGATATGCATGGCACATGCATCTCTGCCCAGACTAAGATCTGGTTCACCTCTTTTTGAGCAGCTCGGCTCCGGGTGCCTCCCTGATGATTGACATAAGCCACTGCTGTGGCATTGTCGGACTGGATCCTGACCGGACAACCCTGTAGCCTGATAGTCCAGGCCTTTAGAGCTAGATGTATCGCCCGGATCTCCAGAATGTTGATGGGTAAGGTCCTCTCTGTCTTGGACCATACCCCTTGGACCGCAGCCTGTTCCAGAACTACTCCCCAACCTGACAGACTGGCATCTGTTGTTACCACCGTCCAGGTAACCGGTAGAAAGGATTTCCCCTTCTGCAGGTTTTCGGGTATGAGCCACCAATTGAGGCTCTGACGCACCGCATGTGACAGGTGCATCGGAAAATCTAATGCCTGAACCTTCTTGTTCCAGGTCGACAGAATACTGTGTTGCAGCATTCTTGAGTGAAACTGAGCATAGGGAACTGCTTCGAATGAAGACACCATCTTCCCTAGTAGCCTCATACAAAGGCGGACTGAGGGACCCTTCTTGGTCCTTACTGTCAGAATCAGCTCTCTCAAAGCAGTGATCTTTGCCTGGGGTAGAAATATTTTCTCCTGGCTTGTATCTATAATCAGACCTAAATACTCCAGTCTTCTTACTGGTTTTAGGAAAGACTTTTCTAAGTTGAGGATCCAACCCAGGTGTTCTAGATACCTGACCGTGGTCCTCAAGTTTCCATTCAAAGAGGCTACCGACCGGTCTATCAAGAGCAGGTCGTCTAGGTATGCTATGACAGCTATACCCTGAGCCCTTAATCTGGCCAGAGGAGGAGCGAAGATCTTTGTGAACACTCGAGGTGCAGTGGCCATCCCGAAAGGCAGAGCCACAAACTGGAAATGGCGCCCTCCTACCTCGGAGCGCAGAAACTTCTGATGAGCAGGAAAAATGGGCACATGCAGATATGCATCTCTGATGTCTATTGATGCCAGAAATTCTCCTCCCTGCAGGGTGGGAACTACTGTTCGAATTGATTCCATGCGGAAGGATTGAATCCTTAGGAATCGGTTCAGAACCCTTAAGTCCAGAATGGGCCTGACATCCCCATTTGGCTTTTGGACCGTAAAAAGGTTGGAATAGAAGCCCAATCCCTGGTCCTTTGCGGGAACTATCATAATGACCTCCTGCGACAAAAGTCGCTCTAACGCTAGAAGGAGTGACTGCTTCTTCTCTGGGTCTCTGGGAACATTTGATCTGAGGAACCGAGGAGAGGGGAATTCCTGAAACTCCAGCTTGTACCCTAAGGTTACCGTGGAGATTACCCATCTGTCCTGGAAGTCCTCCTGCCAGAGCTCTGAGAACTGTCGCAGTCTTCCCCCCACTTGAGTGAGCGGGGGCGCCCCCTCATGCTGAGGTCTTAGTGTTTTGCCTAGTAGGCTTCTTTCCCCAGGACTTCTTTTGTCCCTGGGGTTGACTCTTGTCTCTGGAACCCCGATGGAGGCGGCCGTCGAGACTGCCTGGAGGCTGAAGCCCCCGGCGCTGGGGAAAGAGTCCGTTTGAAAGAGTGACGCTTACTCTTCTTCTTGACAGGTAAGAGAGTGCTTTTCCCACAAGAGATTTTCTTGATATAGTTATCCAAGTCCTCTCCAAACAACCTTGCACCACAAAATGGAAACCCAGCCAGTAGCTTCTTACATGGTGGTTCGGCTGACCAATTTTTCAACCATAGGATTCTACGTATATGCACCAAACCCAGTGAAAGACGGGAGGTTTGCACGATAGAATCTTTAATGGCGTCAACCACAAAGCATAAGGCCGCTGGAAGGTTAGCAAACCCCTGGGCCTGCTGTTCAGGTAATACTTTGATGACCTGCTTAACATGGTCTCTTAAGTATTGACAGACTCCAATCGCTGCTACTGCAGGTTGGGCCACTGATCCTGCTAAGGAGAAAACATCCTTCAATAGGGATTCCATCCTTTTATCTACAGGATCCCTGAGCATCTGAGCGTTGTCTACAGGACAAGTCAGGCTATTATTTACGGAGGAAATGGCGGCATCAATAGCCGGTATTCCCCACATTTTAATAAACTTTTCTTCCATCGGACAAAGTGTTGAAAACTTTCTCGGCGGAAAAAACCGTTTGTCTGGGTGATCCCACTCAGAATAAATGAGCTTTTCAAGTAAAGTATGAACAGGAAAAGCATGTGCTGCTTGGAAAGGTTTCAGTGACCCCAAAGCAGAAGAGGATTCTTTAGCAGTTTCAGGTATGGGCAACTTAAATGTGGAGCGGACCAATCCAGTGAGGATCTGCACTAAGACTTTCTCCTCTTGGGAAGTCGCAGAGGGTCCCTCTCCACCTGATTCCTCCGAAGAGGAATCATCCATCCCATCCCGATCCTCTGAAAGGGATTCATCTCCTTTATCCCAGAGCTCCTCTGTCTGAGGGTCTTGGGGAACAGAGGAAAGCCTACTGCGTTTTCTTCCACTGAGTGAAGACGTAATCACGGCCATTAATCTTTCCTCTAGACCATTAATGGTTGAGGAAAAAACCTCTTGTGTAATATATACAGGGGCTGAAGTGCCAGAAGCAGGTGTAGCCCCTGACCCCGATGGCTCTCCCTGGCTAGCCGTCCCTGGCCCATCTTTAGGGGGGGAGGATGCTGCCGACAGGGGGCCCTCAGAACCTGAACGAGATCCCCTAGTGTCTCTGGTTCCTGGGGTGCTTGAACCTCTTCTACCCATAGTGCAAAGCAACAAGGTGTGAGGTATACAAATGAACACTGCCTGCTGAGCGATGTAGTCTGGCTAAAAGCCTTGCTACCCAATGCTCAGTCTGGTGTTACTTCAGTAAATGCTGCCTAGGAGAATGCCTGTGTCCCACCTTACATGCGACCGTCAGCTCTGTGTCTCTCAGAAGGCTGTGTGCACCTGTACAGAGTGCCTCTAATAGCCTGCAGCTGGTGCAGCTGGCCTGAGTGGGAGTCTAAGCACCTGTGCTGACGTCCCGCCCCCTCCTCTACCGCCCCCCCCCCTCGAGTTTTGAAAAAAATGAGCGCTTCCCGCGCTGCCGACTCTCCTGTCATGCTTCTGGAGAAAAAGCTGGGGATGGGGGGGGGGGGGAGGCTGGTAACAAGATCTGCCTGAACGGCTATCTTCAGAGATGGTGGCCATTAGGCCGCAGAGCCCGGGTGGTATAACCACTTTCTAGACCCCTGTGGCCCCTCTCTAGCCTGGGCGGGAACATTCAAACATGAGAAATCCCCCTTTACATCTTACCTGCTTGCAGCCTGCTTGAGAAGCTGGGACATAATCAGCGATGAAAACACCTGAGACAGACAGTCAGCATGTGTAGGTTTGTGCTCTTGGCAGCCCCCGGTGGTCACAATAGGCATAGCATACATTTACCTTAAAGGAGAAAAGCCACTAGAACTCAAAAATTCTGTGGAATCTGCTCTTACCTTATCCAGCCGCAGGGTGCTGTTTACACAGACCCAATCTTCACCTCTCACGGTGGGCTCCGTTTGAAAAAACCGTCAGAGACTGGGGCCCCCATCAGTAGGGGGATCCAACAGTTCTGGGACCGTAAAGCACCTCGCCAGAAATTAGGAAGTTTAAAGCCATTTTCTGATCTGCGGGGTCCAGCTCTCTAAAAAGAGAAGCATTACGGGTAAAACCTCGTTTCTTCGGACACGAGGCCCGGGTACCATTCAATTCGGCCATGAAAAGACACTTTGAATGGATCCGGTTCGCCTGGCTTGCCCCAGTATAGGATATCAGGATATTCCCTTTGGAGCTCAGCACAGGACATCTTTACACGTCCATCACCTAAGACACTGGCGTAAAAACTGAGGTATCCCTGCAAGGGGGAGGGATTATATAGGGGGTTGAACTTCCTGATAGGGTGTGCCAGTGTCCAATCACCAGTGATACCTATATAACCCATCAGTAATTACTGTGGCTCTGTGTCCCGTGATGTTCGAGAAAGAAAGTGCAATAATGCTAATGTAAAAATGCAGCTATACATAAAAAAACTGGCGTCGTTAGGAGGCTGGAGAACTGTAGTTACACTGTGTAAGAGGTGATTGGAGAAAAGGGACAAATCCCCCCATCCACACAGGCAAAGGAAGGAACATGCAGAGCTGTATTCTGAAAAAGCTGTGTGCTTATCTCCCTCCCCGACATAAATTTTAGCTCATGTTATCTCATGTGTCGGGGGAAACTTGTCAGAAGTGACTCTGCTAACAGAGGAACGAAGCACCAGAGAGAAATGACACTTAGAGCTTTGGGGTGAGACAAGCAAATACTACCGATATATGTGCTTAGTTCAGATTTCATGACTGGGGTTTACAACCACTTTAATGGCACCACAATGCAGTAAGGCATGTTTTGTGCATTGCAATAATGTGTCAGACCTAAAACAAGGGAAAATGTGTGTCCCTATCAGAGAGCTTGCCTTCATTTCCTGTCGCTGTAAATATGGAAGGGCAAATCTTCCTAAAATATACATTTAAACCCTTCCTCACTCTATTCGGAACTATAAAAATTCTTTAGGTTGAAGCAGGCTTCATCTGGAACTTACCTTCTTGCCAACAGCTGGGACTTTGTCCCCGATGGGGAAATGAGGTTGATTTGCAGGTCTCCTCTTCGTGGATGTGTTATGGTGACTCTGACAACAACATGCTCTAGGTATGCCACATGTTGCGCACTGTTATCTGCGCACGCACTGGTCTGGGTTGTAGTGCGAATCAGCTGGTCAGCTCTGATGAACCTGTAGAAAGGTATACACAGGTGAATAGATTCCATATTATAAAACAATGAAAACTGACATTTAAATTTGGAAAAAAATTATATGCAATACCACAAGCTTTTTATGCAATGCATCATTAACATTGTTGCACCCTCCAGTGTGTGCTAGAAGTTATTGTAGACAAGCCATACTCTCACATTTAAGCTGGTGAGTCTTAACTGGGTCCGGGTTTATTAGAGGTCCGGGCTGGGTGACTCATCTCAGCAGCTCTATGGTGGCTCCCCTTGTTTCCAGAGTGTTGGAGAACTTTCTGGAAGATAGTGGGTGGGGACTAGGAGGGGCTACTCAGCATATTTAGAGGTCTCTGGCCAATCTCTGGGAGGGAGACTTTAAATATCGAAGAGTCATGCCAGCAGGGGCAGGCGGGTGGAAGATGGAGATGCAGTGTTAAGGAGGCTATCTGTGACCCTTGAGAGGGTGTCCTGCCTCGGGCTGAAGCTTGGGTGCTGGAAGGTGTTGTGGAAATGTTATTATGTGTGTTGTATAGATTGTCATCTGTCTCCCTGTGTCTGATTTAACCAAGGAGCGCTCTTAGAGTGCACTTGGGTTGAATTGGGACCAGTGATAAAACCGTCAGTATGAAAACCTTCTCATGGGCTTGGAGACGTGTTCTGTGTGTGTGTGTGGGCGTTTGCCAGTTTGTAAGTATCAAGCGCAATGCGCTGGGCTTCCTGCCTTCAAATGACTATGCACATTAGAGAAGCGAAGTCCGCATAATGAGAAAAACATACATCTCTGTTGTGGCTGCGCTATCCTTTTTGGATACATATCTGCTTTTATAAGAAGACGTTGATATCCGCCTTGTTGGTATACTTGTACTGTACATTGACAACAGCAATAGCAATGTCCCCGCAGATCTTCTCAAGCCTGTAACAAGTAGAATGATCTTACTAGATACTGGTTACTCTGAGCAGTATTGAGTGGGCTCCACGCTGACCAAGATGGTGGATGTGCATGCATGTGGCTGGGCGGAGGGCAGTGTACATGCCTCAAGTGGATGAGACATGTGCACTTCTTCCTCCCACGCCTGTGGATGCCCTCCTCTTTAGTGTTGTCATTTCTTGTGTGGTCATATGTGGTCATATATATATATATATATATATATATATATATGACATCTATATATATATATCTCTATCTATCTATCTATCTATCTATCTATCTATCTATCTATCTATCTATCTATCTATCTATCTATCTATCTATATATATATATATATATATATATATATATATACACACACATACACACACACACATAGCACTGCAGTATTTCATTTAGTACAAGTACCATGCTGTATGTATAGACAGGATACGGATAGGATAGAATCTTTTTCGGCATAAAAAAAACCCCAAAAAACGGAGGACTGCATTTTCAGAATATAGCGGGATACTCTGCTTGTAAATACAACTAATATTATTACAGTTGGCTTTAAATTTGGTTTAGAAAGCATCAATACACTGAAACAACATTAGGCAGCAGGGAAGTGATGACTAGGGAGTCCAAGCCATGAACAGAGTTGGGATATCCAGCCCATGCACCAGAAAAATACGGCGTTAACCCATCAGATTCATAGATGCCTGAACAATTTCCAGGATATATACACGTCACCAGATTATACATGGACACGTTTAAATGGGATTTATAAAACTATCCATATTTAATGTAAATATTCAGTGAGCCCTAGACATATTTTTTTTACATACAGTAAGTCGGCACATTTTTATGAATATAAAATGTAATAAATTTATATAAATAAATATCACACACAAAATACACACATATACACGCCCTAGGCATTTTACTACACAACCTCTTCTGCCGTGCATCTCTGATCTTTCTAGCTGCAGGCTTGTAACTTTGAAAGCCTTCATTCAATGACTGGTCAACAGATCTGGGAGTGTATATTATACCTCCTATACCAGGAAAGAGGCAGAAGCAACAGGACAATAAATATCAAGCTTTGCTCTTGCCGCCATATTCTGAGTACATTTACAGCTATCATCCAATTCCCTCCTATATGCCTTGTGAAACACCCCCCCCCCACAAAGATCCTCAACTAAAGGATCTGCATGGAACTTTATCTCACTATAGCACCATGGCCCAACCAATCCAATTTCTTTCCGTCTAGAGTTGTTACCTACTCCCTGAGTGTTTTGTGGATTGTCAGAGGGAAGCTGTTACTTCCGTCCAATCAACTGTGGGCTAGGCAAAATACCATTTGTGCTACATGGCCATATCAGGTCAGCAATGTCATGCATTCCCAACCCCCTTTGTGTATGTGTAGCTATTGGGTAGTTGATGGGGCGACAGTGGGCAGGAGTGACAGTTTCCTTTCGGGTTCGGTTTAGAGCTCATCCTTAATCCTAATCAAAGTGCTCTGTAGCATGCCCAATATTGTGATAGCTAACATCAGGATATGCATTGAACTTTATCTCACTACCAATATGTAGCATTATGGTGGCTATAGCACCATGGCTCCACATGGCAAGGATTCCCTTTCCACTAAAGGATGTTGCCTACTCCCTGAGGGTTTTGTGGGATTTTTTTCCCACTAGACACATTATCTACTCCCTGGATTTTTTGTGGGATGTTGAAAGAAAGCTGTCACTCCAACCCCATCACCTGTGGTCAAGGGCAAAATACTGCTCATACCACATGGCCATATCGGGTCAATGTCGTCATGCATCCCTACCATCTTGTTTATGTGTAGCTGCAGGTGATGGGGTTGCAGTAGGCAGGCAAAATTGACAACTTTCTTCCGAGTTCTGTTTGGAACCCAAGTTCATCTTTAGCCCTAACAAAACTGTTCTGCAGCATGTGCAACATTGTGATTTTAAACATTAGCGTCTGCATGAAACTTTATCTAACTACCAATATGTGGCATCATGATGGCTATAAGCACCATAGCCCAAAACTTTATGTATTGTCTTCCCACTTATAGGGACCATCTACTTTTTTTGTTGGTTGCCTCTGGACACAAGTTTGCACACACAGCCCACAACATACTAGCAAGCTCAGTGGGTTTTATGAAGTGTGAGCTCAGGGTATGGCTTGAACTTGGATTTCGACTAAACCCAGAAGCAAGCAGTCACTCTCGTCCAATCAACTGTGGCCATGGAAAAATATTGCTTGTGTTCCATTGCCATATCAGGTCAGTGATGTCATGCACTCCCACTCATTCCTGTATGTGTAGCTGCAGGGCAGTTGACTTGGACGGCAGTGACAGCTTCCTTCCAGGTTCAGTTTGGACCAAAACACAAGCTGGTCCTTGATCCTAAACAAACTGCTCTGAAGCATGTCCAACACGGATATTCAAATTTATGGCAATATTGTTAATTTTGGTAATGTTCTGTGCAAGTCTCTACCAACTTGGCTCTTGAAGGGAAACGAGAAAGTCAAGAGCAGGGGCTGGTATACTGTATTTTATAGAGCTGTATACCATCTTGGGGTTTTATAAATACTAGTAAATATAAAATGCTTTTTACCATTATGAAGACATAAATGCAAAGAAAATGCAACCTTAGTTCTGCTCAACTATATGCTCTGGTACCCGATTCCACAATGACCACTAATGCCCAAAGCAATTTAAAACGTTTAGTCGAAGGAAAATATATATCACACAGACATTTTTAGTCATGTTTGTTTTGCACAATTCAAAACCGAAAATGCGTTTCCCCTACTAAGTATTCAAGAAAGTCCAACATGCAGTCCCAAAATAAAGCAGGTAGTTCAACATTGATTTTGAAAGGAATCTCTTCCTGGAAACTTTCAACCATGTAAGTGCAGCATATATCCATAGTAGCTTGCTGCCGCAACCTACACAACTCCAAAATATGCCCCTTCCTAACCAATGACAACAAAAAGCTTCTAATTCACTCTCTGGTCATCTCTCGCCTTGACTACTGTAACTCCCTCTTCATTGGCTCACCTTTACATAGGCCATCCCCCTCTTCAGGCCATCATGCTGCCAGATTCTTCTACCTTACCAACTGCTCATTGTCTGATGCCTCTCTCTGCCAATACCTCCATTGACTGCGAATCACCCAACCAATAAATTCAAAGGGCTAACAACTTACAAAGCCACCCTCAACTCTGCCCCCAGCTACATCACTAACTTAGTATCAACATATCTAATTGCTCCTTTCATTCCTCCAGCTCCCTTGTTACCCCTTCTTATGCATACCTCAAGGAATTCTCCTGAGCCTCTCCCATCCTATGGAACTCCCTAACCCAATCTGTCCAACTATCTCCTACTCTATTCTACTTTTAGACAATCCCTGAAAACCCTTCTCTTCAGAGAAGCCTATCCTGTTGCCACCTAACAACTGTATATTCATTTTCTCCATCAGCCCATCCCCCACAGTTATTACCTTTTGTATCACTTGACTCTCACTTTTAGATTGTAAGCTCTAACAAGCAGGGCCCTCTAACTCCTCCTGTATTGAATTGTAGTGTAACTGTACTGTTTGGCCTCACGTAAAGCGCTGTGCAAACTGTTGGCACTAAATAAATCCTGAATAATAATAATAATAATAGTAGTAGCAAAGTCCCCTAAACCTTTCAGTGTGCTGCGTTATCTCCATTAATTAAAGCAGGTGACATGTATCTGTACATGCTTAGCATGTTCTTCAAGGTATCCTTGCCACAACGGCATCTTCAAAGTACCTTTGCCAGAATGACGTCAGCCTCCAGCTCCATCATAGGCATTCACTTTTGTGATGTTCTGCCCCCTTTCAGCAACTCCACACAGCTATTGACTGTGCATACTTATGTGTACTGCCAGTGGAAGAGAGGATAGAGGAAGTAGACACATCCAAGATTGAACTGGCCTCAGAGGGAGCAAGAGTATTGTGGCATTCGTCGCTATACAGAGTAAGCATGCAAATATTGGTGTATTGATGAATTACCAGACATTTGGAGAACTTCGGCAATTGGGTTTGGCGTTTTTTGGCGAGGAGATGGGAGTTTACTTCTACTTTAAAGCACAACTCCAACCAGACTACGAGCCTCTATTAGGGACAACCCTATTGGAGGAGCTTCAAGCAGTATGTAATGAGAAAAAACAATATCAAAAAGTATTCTTTTACTGATCGAATAGTAGATGCATGGAATAGATTTCCAGCAAAGTCAGTGACTCAATCATTAGGTAAATTTAAATATTCCTGATATAAACTTAGTTCTATCCTCAGAGAACCCCCACCCAAAAAAAAAGGGGACTTGATAGGTCACTTAGTCTCTTACTGTTGCCACTCTTCTAAGTTTCTATAAATTGTCTCCAGTGAGGACAACAAATATTTACAGCAGAGTGGAGAAATGTTAGAACTTTTCATTGGGGTCTGCTCCTTCCTTCTTGGTGGTAATGCTCGACCTTAATTTCTTGTGTAGATGTCAAAGGAAGGGAGAGAAAATCTCCCCACTGGAGTCACAGACAAAAACCCAACAAATTTTAACTCTTCCCCATAACATCAGAGCTTACCTTGGCCTTCGGTCTGAGGCTCCTATACAGGCATGTTGCGATGGCACGGATTTCCATTTCTTGGCTTCAACGACCATAGCTTCGGCATCCACCAATCCAAAGCCATAAAGATGGCTGACTGAAAAGAATAAAAGTCTGACAAATCTGGTCTTTTGCACTATAAAATTCAGCCCACCCCCAGACTTTTACATAGAGATATCAGTCACAAATTCCATTATGGATTCCTCCTCAATTTGAAACTCTATGCCTTCTTATTGGCTAGTGAGTCCACCTATAGTATTTGGTGGTCATTATGGAGGCAAAAGCATTGGGAGGACACCAGAAATTGACAAGCCTGGGTTATAGGGCTATTTTGGCACAGTGAAATAAAACTAGTATATGGCACTTGGAGGTGTCTGCTTTATGAACTTCAGGCCACCTTAAGCCGGCCATTGATGGTTTGAATCTTGGCCAGTTCAGCAGGTACTGGCTAAGATTCAAACTATCTATGGGCAGGCAGAATGTACCCAAGTCCATCCAAAGATCAACTTAGGAACAACCAGCTTGTCGTATTTTCGGCATGCGATTATTACCAGTGGCTATAGCCTCTAGCAATAATACCATGCTCTCCCGGCAGGGACAGCTCCCCGCGAGGAGAACACAATAGCTCCGCAGGAGGAATTCCCTTATCAACATTGACTGTGCTGATGGGGGAATCTAGCGATTTTCTTTCTTGCAAGCCATGGTTGCAAGAGCTACTTTTAGCAGTTCTAAGGGTTTAGGTTTTGGGAGAGTTCCATATTCCGAGCACTTAAAGTGATACTAAAGTATTTTTTCTTTAAAAACATACATACATATTATACTTGTCCACCCTGTGTAAAGATTTTGCACAGAGCAGCCTGGATCCTCCTCTTCTCGGGTCCCTCTTTGGTGCTCCTGGCCCCTCCCTCCTGGTGTAGACCATTCACATACCTCAAAAAACCTGATTGAAAAGCTCCTAGAGATAGCATCATCCCATCCTGCAAGGCCTTAAGTAATGTCCCTGGTGAAGTGGACTACCACTCCCACCTGAGATACTTATGTGCAAGAGTGTTTTCTGCTGTTACGAAACTCATGAAGCCTGGCCAAAAAATCCCCTTACTGCCTTGTTGCTAAGGCACTCCTAGCCATTACTGCTCACCCCCACCATCACCGGAGTGAGTCCTCCCACATGTGCTTTCTCTCCCCTGATGCAGTAGCTCTGAGCTCAGCGTTTGAGAACACGCTTCTGGGATGGTGGGAGTGAGTATTAACTGCTGGGAGTGTCTTAGCAATGTCCTAGCAACAAGGTAGTAAGGGGGATATTATATCTGGGAGTTTTTCGGCCAGGCTTCATGAGTTTTGTAACAGCAGAAAACACTCTTGCACATAAGTATGATGGCCCGTCTCAGGTGAGAGTGGTAGTCCACTTCATCGGTGATATGAATTCAGGCCCTGCTGTCCTCCAGAACTGGGGGGGGGGGGGGGGTGTCCTTAACATCTATGGGAAATGGAAAGAAAGAGGGAGCACCAGCCTAGTGTATTATCCTACATAGATTTATTGAAGTTAAGAAATACAAACTTCTCACAAACATGAGATAAAAAGTTTGCTTAGACTAGCCACTCCTCCATAGCTCGATAGTCCTTGAATCGACACTCTCCAGACAGTAGGGGTTCCTGCTGGCTTACGCGTTTCAAAGGATCATCCTTCTTCCTCAGATGCTGTAGGATAACGCACTAGGCTGGTGCGCCCTTTTTCTTTTCCATTTCCTATTCTTGAGTTACGTAACTGGCTTGTGCCTAATAACCAAGGGCATTATCAGATTTTGGTCTGCAGTGTTTGTTTTTATCTACAGGTGCCCTTATTTGCATAGGAAGTTTTTTTTTGGTGAAAGTGAACAATCCCTTTAATGGAAATCAGCACTAACAGAATTGTTGATGCTGCTATTGCTATTTGCCCGTTTGTCATACTAAGCCAATGGCTTCAATGCTGTCTGAACCAATGGCCAGAACAAATATGCAGCTCATGAGTTCTGACAATATTCAGAATTTTCAGATTTGTAGACTTGTTCTAGATCAGGCTCAATGTAATATAGAGGCCAGGTAAGTAGCATTTTGAGAAAGGTGCTGTGTAATGGTAGCTACTGTATTTTTATGTTTTGGAAAGCACATGAGACACCTAGTTGACCTAAAATTACTGATTGCTTGTCTTGGGGCAGTGACTGAAAGTATTCAAGATTAGACAGGAGCAATTACAGTAAGTCTGGTTACGAATCGAAATTCAGACAAAATTTTTGTTATTTGGAGATTAGGATGTATACGAATTTCCGAATCACAATAGTAACGAATTTCAACGAACCCAAAATAAATTATAATGAAACGAAATAACGTAACGAAATAACAAATTTGCTAAATTTGTATTTGGAAATGAATTAGAAAAAAAATGAAAATGAATTAGAAAATTGTTTGAAAATGAGTTTGAATTAAATTCAAAATGGAAACATATTGCAATAATTACAGTAAGGTATAAAAGTTAAAGAAGATCATGCTAAGAATAGAATAGAAAAAATATATTAAAATATAACAGAATAGAACAAATATATCCTTTTTCCGATATTCTAATCAATTCGAAAATAACGAATATACTAACCGAATCCGAATCTACGAAACCAATTCCGAAAAATAATCATTCTAACATAATTAACATGACAAAACGACATTCTATTAAGTAGAACTATAGACAAAACTTATTTTTCATTTAGGATAGAGCAACAGATTCATTTTTAATAGAGTAAGGATTATAACCTGTGTCATATTTGTTTTTGCCATTTGTGTCCCATTGCAGCGATTTCCCTTCACTTCCTGTCCCATAGCCAAACTGGAAGTGATAAGAAATCCCTCCAATCTAAAAGGAATTCCCTGGGGACCCCCAGATAACTAGTGTCCCTATTGGAATATTTCTCTCCACTATTACTTTTCTAGGGAAAACCCAAAATTAGTGATTTTCTTTTATTTTCACTTTCAATGATAGTAGTAAACAGGACAAATAGAGAGGATGAACTTTACCCCCCTTCACAACCAGGCAAATTTTGGCCATACGGCACTGCGTTACTTTAACTGACAATTGTGCGGTCATGCAATGCTGTACATAATTATATATTTTTTTTCCCCCCACAAATAGAGCTTTCGTTTGGTGGTATTTGATTACCTCTGCGTCTATTTTTTGCGCTATAAACAAAAAAAACCCAGACCATTCAAAAGAGAAAAAAAAAAAAAAAAAATCACAATATTTTTTACTTTCTGCTATAAAACACATCCAATAAAAAAAAAATGAAAAAAAAATCTAATTTCTTCATCAGTTTAGGCCAAGATGTATTCTGCTACATATTTTTGGTTAAAAAAAAAAAATCGCAATAAGCGTACATTGATTGTAGATGCTATAACTTTTGCGCAAACAAAACTATGGGGGAATTTATATACTAGAATTTTTATGTATTTTTTTTATACTAGTAATGGTGGCAATCAGCGACTTATAACAAGGCTACCATTTTGCAGTGGACAATCTGACATTTTTTACACTTTGTGGAAACCAGTGACACGAATACAGTGATGATCAGTGCTAAAAATATGCACTGTCACTGTACTGACACTGGCTGGGGAGGGGTAAAACATCTAGGGCGATCAAAGGGTTAAATGTGTGCCTAGCCAGTGTTTTTGTGTAGACAGTGTACTGCTTTTACTAAGGGATGAGCTGCTTTGCAGGGAAACAAAATCCAGCACATCCTCGCTGTCAGGACGGAGCTCTGCTTCGTCTGGCCTGTCTCCTCGCCGATAGCACACCACGGCCGTTGGAGGCCCTCACAGGGCTGGAGGATATGTCCAGCGGTCCGCCCCCAAACTGACATTACTTCTGCTCTATACCCGCAGGGTCCCAAAAATCCTCCTACAGCCCTGTGAGCACCTCCAGGGGCTGTGGTTTGCTATCGGCGGGACAGGGACACTGCAGATATGGATTTGACTAGATATTTACAGTATATACTCGAGTATAAGCCGAGTTTTTCAGCACATTGTTTTGTGCTGAAAAAGCCCCCTCGGCTTATACCCATCTGCAGCCTCATGCGCCTGATCTCCCGGCGCTGTGACATGCAGTCTAGTCGGCGGCTGTGCAGTGTAACAAAGCCCCGCCTTCTCCTCCTCCTTGTCCGCGATAGACGGAACACTGACTCACTGCTGGGAAACTGAATCAGTGTTCCGTCACGGACGAGGAAGAGGCAGGGCTTTGTTACACTGCACGGCCGCCGACTAGACTGCATGTCACAGCGCTGGGCGATCAGGTACATGAGGCTGCAGATGGACACAGTGGGGCATGCAGATGGCACAGTGAGGCTGCAGATGGCACAGTGAGGCTGCAGATGGGCATTGTTGACCCTCTTTTCCACTTACAGTAGCTGCTGCATTTCCCACCCTAGCCTTATACTCGAGTCAATAAGTTTTCCCAGTTTTTTGTGGTAAAATTAGGTGCCTCGGCTTATATTCGGGTCGGCCTATACTCGAGTATATACGGTACTTTGCGAATTGATAACATTTTATTAAACTGCCTATTGCTGCACTACATGGCACTTCGCTTTCTTTACTGGGTTCACACACACAGGAGCAGTGGGGAGAAAAATCGCATGCGATTTGGACAGGAAACACTTCATTCCTGGATCATTGGTGGATCATTGCCTCTCAACTACTCCTTCTGGATAAAGGCCCCGACCGGGTTAAGGTCGCAAGCTATTTTGGGCTTGCCTTGCGGTAAGCGTGCATTTGTATTGGTGTTATCACAGCGGTGCGGTGGAGGAACCATTCACCTACTTATTGCATCTAATACCACTATGAAGATTGTGATCTGGGCTTAAGGCTTTTTCACATACATCTAGATGGACTACTCTTTATTCATTTAGTGTTGTTTTTGATTCGCAATTTTTACGCTTATATGGTATTTTATATGTTGGTTTAAATCACATATTTATGTATTTTCACTTTTTGTTATTAGCGCTGCTACTTCTTTATGGTATATGTTTTTGTGTGTATCTCACATCTAGCGGCTGCTTTTTATTAGTTGATTGTAGGTTTTGTACATGATTTTTTATTATTGATAAAGGTTCATTTTTGTGTCACGATTTGCACAGTATCATTCACTCACATATATCGCGGTATTTTTTTTTTTTTTTTTTTCTAAAGCGCCGCCTAAGGAGATTTTTAAGTACCGAAGTTTGGTGCCGTTCCACGAGTGTGCGCAATTTTAAAGCGTGACATGTTAGGTATCTATTTACTCGGCGTAGCATCATCTTTCACATTATACAAAAAAAATCCTGCTAACTTTAGCTTTTTTTTTTTGTTTTAGATTAATGAAACAGTTTCCCCCCCCCCCCAAAAAAAAATGTGTTTGAAAAATTGCTGCACAAATACTGTGTAACATAAGTTGCAAGGACCACAATTTCATTCCCTTAGGGTGTCTGCTAAAAATTATATATATATATATATATATGTGTGTATATATATATATATATATATATATATATATATATGTGTATGTGTGTATATATATATATATATATACACACACACACACACACACACACACACACACATATATATATATGTAGGAAGGCCAGTATGGTGGCCTGAATTTATGGGAGGAGCCCGGTGGGTACTTAAGCAGCCCGCTCACCTGTGGTGCTTGTCGGTTTCCTGTGCGCGATATACGTCACTAAGCCGACTATTCGATATACCAGCGTCCGCAAGTTCTTGCCTCGCAGTTCCCGTATTCGATACTCCGTACTCAAAACTTTCGAAGTCCGCGTTTTTCGTTATAGTTGTACCACGCGTCTGGCTTGGCTGTCGCAGGTAAGGTCCCGTCGGACTTTTCGTTTTTCATATCATGTCACTAAACCGTGAGTTCAAAATTTCGTTTCACCCGCATCGCACAAACTGCAATGTATATCGCTCGTACTTTCGATATGTCACAATTCGATAGCACAGCGACGCTGACGCCGCTTCATTTCTAGCATGTCGGTATTACTAAACAGCCATAGCCAGTCGCAACTTGCAAATTATCAAATCAAGTTAGTTCGATACCAGTCATTTCTCATTTCTGAGACATTTCTAAAAACTCATTTGGACATTTCAAATCATTTCTCTTTTCTGAAAACATTTCTAAAAACTCATTTCGGACATTTCAAATCATTTCTCATTTCTGAAAACATTTCTAAAACTCATTTCTGACGTTTCAAATCATTTCTCATTTCAGTCACCTACCGCGCTCCGATTTGAATCCAATCGCACCAAAAGGTGCGCCGATTCGTTCCGGTGTGCCCCAGTTATTACGGCCTCATTTCTATACATGCTCCAGAGTTACGTTATTGTCAGTCAATTGTACCTCTGTCATGGTTATCATTTCATTTCCATGTATCACGTCCCGACATGAATTCAGTCGCATGAAAAATGCACCGATTCGTCTCGGCGTGCCCCAGGATTGGCCTCATTTCTATACATGCTCCAGAGTTACGTTTTATCAGTCATTTGTACCTCTGTCATGGTTATCATTTCATTTCCATGTATCACGTCCCGACATGAATTCAGTCGCATGAAAAATGCACCGATTCGTCTCGGCGTGCCCCAGGATTGGCCTCATTTCTATACATGCTCCAGAGTTACGTTTATCA
The DNA here is from genome assembly GCA_037952835.1 of Lithobates septentrionalis. Classification (NCBI taxonomy): domain Eukaryota; kingdom Metazoa; phylum Chordata; class Amphibia; order Anura; family Ranidae; genus Lithobates; species Lithobates septentrionalis. The sequence continues at coordinate 266,856 of JBBDGP010004937.1, forward strand.
GTCAATTGTATCTCTGTCATGGTTATCATTTCATTTCCATGTATCACATCCCGACATGAATTCAGTCGCATGAAAAATGCACCGATTCGTCTCGGCGTGCCCCAGGATTGGCCTCATTTCTATACATGCTCCAGAGTTACGTTTATCAATCAATTGTATCTCTGTCATGGTTATCATTTCATTTCCATGTATCACGTTCCGACATGAATTTAGTCGCATGAAAATGCACCGATTCATCTCGGCGTGCCCCAGGATTGGCCTCATTTCTATACATGCTCCAGAGTTACGTTTATCAGTCAATCGTACCTCTGTCATGGTTATCATTTCATTCCCACGTATCACGTTCCGACAGGAATTCAGTCGCATGAAAATGCACCGATTCGTCTCGGCGTGCCCAGGATTGGCCACATTTCTGATACATGCTCCAGAAATCCGGATCATAGCTGAATCGCAGACACCAGGGATTGACCCGTATCTCTGTCATGCAATTTCTACCATTTCACTCCCACAACGCATCACCGTTTCGAAACCAGTCGCATCTGAGGTGCACCGATTCGTCACGGCATGCATCACTGGTTCCGATCGCATTTCATACCTATACCAGAGCTCGGTTAGTTGCCAGTCGCTAACACGGCACAACCAATTCGAGCCGCGGTCAAAACAATCATTTCTCTCATTTCATTTAATACTGCACTCCTATTCGAATCCAGATGCATCAAACAAGCACCGATTCGTCCCAGGAGCACCAATATTTTCAGTTGCCCCATTTCAATACATGCTCCAGAGCCCGGTTCACGGTCGAACAAATCGTGACACGACCAGGCCGCACCTCTGTCATGCAGTTCATTCATTTCACAATCAAAGCAAACATTTCGAATCATTTCATTGTCACAAGATTGCAAGCATCATACAAATCATTGCTTCAAGTTACTTAGCAATCCCTTCACGAATTGTCACCTTTTCATTTTCCTCAAAAAAAAAAAAAAAAAAAAAAAAAAAAATCCATACCTATACCAAAGCTCGGTCGGTTGCCAGTCGCAAAACACGGCACAACCAGTTCAAGCCTCGGTCAAGGTAAACATTTGTCTCATTTCATTTCATGCTGCGCTCCGATTCGAATCCAGATGCATCAAACAAGCACCGATTCGTCCCGGTGTGCACCAATGTTTCTTCTGTTGCCTCATTTCAGTACATGCTCCAGAGCCCGGTTCACGGTCGCATCAGTCACGACACGACCAGGCCGGACCTTTGTCATGCAGTTCAGTCATTTCAAACATCAAGGCAAACATTTCGAATCATTTCGTTCTCACAAAAAAAAAAAAAAAAAAAAATATACGAGCTCAAAAACAGGATATTCTCATCAGATCAAATCATGTCACAGGCCGGCAGCGAAGACTTCACGGCCCCTCTGTCGGCTTTCACACAGGCCTCATTTCACTACCTCACAGTACGTACGAATGTGGGAATATTCGTTCAGCAGCCATCGACGAACAAACCATAGATCGGCTCTTACAAACAGAACTAGACCGAGAGTACGTTATAGGCCTTTCACTCAGCCCCCTTTCAGCACTTGGAGAGTCAGCCCTATTTGGGGCTTGTCAAGGGCAAATTCACAGATAAATTACGTTTGGGGTACCACCTGTCTGCGCCTCATTCTTCCCACATCCCCAGTCTCAATTCCCTGATTCCCTCCGAAGAATTCTCCCTAAAATATTCCTCCGTAGACATGCCGATACAAGCAGTCATCAAAGCAGGTACAGGTGCCTGGCTTTCCAGAGCCGACATCTCGGATGCCTTTAGGCTCCTGCCTATCCGTCCATCCCTTTGGTGCTGGCATGGCGTCAAGTGGAAGGAGGCATATTGTTTGGCCACAGAACTGACGTTCGGTTCGAAGAGCAGCCCTTGGCTCTTCGACACATTCGCTCAGTCTCTTGCTTGGATACTGTTACACAAGGCTCAGTGACAAAAGTCATCCATTACCTGGACGACTTCCTACTAATAGAACCTCCCAGCAAGCCCCCAGGAGACCTCGACAAACTCAGAGCGATATTCGGAAAACCCAATCTTCCCATCACCGAGCACAAAGTAGAAGGCCCAGCACATAACATCACCTTTCTCGGGGCCAACTTAGACACCTGCGCTATGCAAGCCAATCTCCCCCTCGACAAACTAACCCGCATTAAGGCGGTCCTTCACAAATTCACCCACACCAAGGGGTGTACCAAGAAGCAGTTGCAATCTCTCCTGGCAATGCTGAATTTCGCCATACAAATTATTCCACAAGGCCGCACCTTCGTGTCACGCCTGCTGAGATTCCTGCCAGAAACACAAGACCCCGATCAGATCTTAAATCTAGACTCCGCAGCAATAGCGGACCTATCTATGTGGGACGAATTCCGTCCTCCCGGAATGGCATATCCCTAATTATACCCATGGTTTCAGCCCTGTCACCCCAGGTGGTGACAGACGCTGCAGCCACCACAGGTTTCGCTGCAATTTTTGGCCATCATTGGTTTTCAGGACCCTGGCCTCAACAGATACTGTTGATACCCGGCTTTATTCAAAACATCTTCCCTCCTCGGACTCTATCCCATGGTGGCAGCTGCACAACTCTGGGGTCACCATTGGACAGGGCAAACCGTAGTCTTCACCACCGACAATCAGGCCACGGCAGACATCAACAAAGGCAGGTCCAATTCCCCAGCAGTCATGTCCTTCCTGCGCAGATTGGTACAACTGTTCTTACAGCATCAGTTTAACATACACTGTGCATTTATTCCAGGCAGACACAATTTAGCTGCTGACGCACTGCCACGTTCTAACTACACCTCCTTTTCAAACAGGTTCCCGGAGCCGATCCAGTGTCGGCCCCTATCCCTGCCTGGTCACAACTGACCCTAGACTAGTTTAACATTTACAAGAAGCAACGCAGCTCATCAATCACTCACTCTCTCATAACACACTCAAAGCCTACCAGACAGCTTGAAAGGCGTTCAATAAATTTCTCACATCCTGCCGTAAAGGACCAATAGATGTCAAACAGGTACTGGCCTTCATTTCATACTGCCACACTCAGCTGGCTTTATCTTACAATACCATTCGGCTACACCTAGCCGGCATACAACATTTCGTGACCCTGGAAGACCCCACAAAATCTTCACTGTTCTCATCACACGCTATACGAGCCATCCTAAGGGGCATCCAGAAACAACAACCAGTGATCAGTACTAAGCGCTTACCCATTACGGGGCCCATCTTCAGGGATATGTCGACTATTCTGGCTACTTCGCCATTCGGTCTGCTGCCCAGCACGGTCCTACAAGCAGCCATATAGTTGGCTTACTACGGGTTCACCTATAACCACCCCACAGACCAAGTATTACGCAGACGGCACTTGCTTCGCCACCAAGACCATTTCATCCTTCACCTCGAGGTTTCTTAAACCCAGGAAACAGGCTCTGGAGTGGACATTCACCTCTACAGAACCAATAACAGCTGGTGTCCAGTCACCGTACTTAACCGTCTCCTCTCACTCCTGCCTGAACAATCGGACACCAGTCCTCTTCTACCATTCCCAGTTAAACCCTTAAACGCATGTCACTTTGTAAAACACATAAGGATACTTCTCCGCAAATCTTCACCTTAAACCCAGTCAGTACTCCGGACACTCCTTCCGCATCAGAGCAGCCTCCGCGGCAACCCGCCGGGGGGTTCCGGACCGCGTCATCGGGGGACTAGGCGGATGGAAGTCGGCCTGCGTCGCCCGGTATATACCCAGTCCTCGAGTGGAGATGGCACAGGCATTCTCCAAATTGGCTCAATGAATACCTGAAAACCAATTATATATTATACCCCTACCTGAATGTTTTTGCCCCCTTATTTTGGCATACCGGCCATTAGACCAAGGCACACTTTCAGGTCCATTTCATATGGTAAGTCCACACTTCCAGGTCTATTTCCGATGGTAAGTCTTATCTTTATTATAAGTGTCATCTATGTCCATATCGGACATAGGGCTCCGACCATAAGTAGGAAGGCCAGTATGGTGGCCTGAATTTATGGGAGGAGCCCGGTGGGTACTTAAGCAGCCCGCTCACCTGTGGTGCTTGTCGGTTTCCTGTGCGCGATACCCACCCTCCCATCCCCATTTCAAGGCATTCATTTCATTTCATTCATTTCATCTCATTTCTCTCTACAGAATAATCATTTCTTAAAACCAGGGTATGCCCCCTTATTTTGGCATACCGGCCATTAGACCAAGGCACACTTTCAGGTCCATTTCATATGGTAAGTCCACACTTCCAGGTCTATTTCCGATGGTAAGTCTTATCTTTATTATAAGTGTCATCTATGTCCATATCGGACATAGGGCTCCGACCATAAATATATTATATATATATATATATATATATATATATATATATATATATATATATACACACACACAGGGCTCAAAATTTCAAGTCCTGAGCTACTAGCCAGTCCTTAAGGGTTACTCGCCACCAGTTGCCCCACCCAACCCCTAGCATGCCCCGCCCCTAAACACGTCCTCAAATGATCTCATAAAATGACACCTGAATGTTTTATGCACAAGGCAGTCCCGAGGGAGCCCCACACTCGCCAACTGCCATTTTCCACTGTGTGGGAGTAGAAAATTTGAGGGCTGATAGATATATCTAAAATGTTTGGGGGTTTCTGAGTAATTTTCTAGCAAAAACAAATTGATGATTTTTACATGTAGGAGAGAAGTGTCAGAATTGGCCTGGATGGCAAGGGGTTAATTACCATAAGTAATATACAAATAATTATTATATATTGTTTTTAAGGTAATTTACTATATTTTCAAAATTTGTACTCAAGCAGGTGGCTCAACGGACAAATTATTGAAATTTGAAGTTATAACTTCAAACCAATAATTTCACAGTAAATAGATCAATAATAAATGTTATAACCTATAGCATAATAATGTAGGATTTAGCTTGATTATAACAGTACCTTTTCAACAGGCAGCAGATTCTCATTCTCCCTCTTAAAGCAGGGGTCCACCCACACCGCCAAAAAAAAAAAAAAAAAAATTAAAAGCCAGCAGCTACAAATACTGCAGCTGCTGACTTTTAATACATGGCCACTTACCTGTCCCAGGGTCCAGCGATGTCGGCAGGTGACGCCAAGAACCCGCTCGGTTCTCGGCAGCTGCCGCCGCCATCCTAGGTGAGGGAATCAGGAAGTGAAGCGTTGCGGCTTCACTTCCCGGTTCCCTACTGCGCATGCGCGAGTCGCGCTGCGCGTCCCAAGTGGTCCCCGCTCTCTCCTGGGAGCTGTGTGTTCCCAGCAGACAGCGCGGTGGGGACGGGAAGAGGCGTAGACTCCCATGGGAGTCTATGCCGGAAGTGGGTGCAAATACCTGTCTTAGACAGGTATCTGCACCCCCCTCACCCCTGAAAGGTGCCAAATGTGACAACGGAGGGGGGGAGGGTTCTGAAAAGCGGAAGTTCCATTTTTGTGTGGAACTCCGCTTTAACTATGTAAGAAAAACATGGGATTGTGGGTAAATCTTATATACAAACCCATGCTTTTTCCTTCTAGTTAAGAGGGCTGGAATGGAGCATGTGTCTTTTAGACACATGCCCCTTCTATGACACTGCAGTGAGAGGTGTGCCTCCACTGCAGCATTTTTATTGGACAGCTTGTTCCAATGGTGCTTTACCATTGGTCCAAGGCTCCAAGCTGTCCATTGAGCTCAGTGTCTCTGACAAGACGTGAGAGGCACTGTGAGCTCATCCTCTCAGTCTGCTGCAAACAGAGTGTGTCAGCTTGTATTTAAACTGGCCACTCTGTATGTAGCTTCTGACAGGCTGCACAAGAAGCCCGTATCTCTGGATCCATAGGTCCCAGGAGCCCCAAATTTTGACCAGTGGTGAGGTAGGACTTCAGCTAGGTCTCTGATCCCAGGTCACTGAGTTACGACCCTCAAAGCTTAATCATTTTTTGTTTTTTGATGTTTTTTTGTTTTTTTATATTCATGGCAGGTGAGGCTCTGCCTTACCTGCCTCCCCTGACTGCATGTCCCTGCGGTACTCGAACACGGCGATAAAAAATAACGGTATCTGTGTAACCCTGAAAAAACAATTTTTTCTCTATTGTGAACGGGCCCTTACACTACATATGATGTTAAGAAAAAGTTTAACAATTTAACAACAGATTATGGGCCGACACCTGTAGCAGCCGCGGAATGTGCAGCGTTCTAGGATTTTAGTAACTGAAGCTGAATGAGCTCTGTCTGACCCCCTCAGCGGCCACACATTGAGATCTTTGGAAAGGCGAATGTTTTATCAGCTGAAGCTTGTGTAACATGAACACAAGTCCACGGCCGAGAATTATTTTAAATATTCTCCCTACAAAAAATGCGGATCGCGTTTCACTCAATTAGGTCAAAAGAGTTTAATGAAAACCATGCTAAACTAATTCAGGGACGAGAGCCAAGCGGTCTATGGGTAGAGCTCAGAATGAGATGCACATAATGCCTTGCACTACTAATCATCTGGCTTTCTCTGACCTTTGCGCCCGGCTCCATTTGTTCTCCAGTCGGGGGCCCGGAGGTGGACAGATCGTGACGTCTTCACCAGGAGATGTTGGATGTCTCTCCAGTTCAGCATTGGGCTGCATAAAAAAAAAAAGCCAAATGAGGTCCCAGAATAGGAATTCCTAATTAATGCAACTGACCCCCTTCTAGAAAACAAGTCCTTGTGTACATTTATAACAACATGGAATACTAAAAGCTACATTTTTCAAAGTTTAATTACCCCACAAACCTACAATGCTGCTACAGCAATATTTTTATCTAATCTCGTACTGGCCACCATTACTACTTTATAAATTATCGAAAAAAATGGTGCTGCAGGCAACCTGGTATAATTAAACCATTATTGCTTTTTTTTTCTTCTCAATAAAAAAGCCACCAAGGTCTAAATGATGCAAACTCCTCTAGGAACAAAGATGCTTCCTTCTGCTCTATAAAGTTTTAAAATCTGGGCGACAGGTAGTCATCTTTATCCCAAAGGTTTTGATTAAGGGTCTGCAAATTAAGGCCCCTGGGCCACTTCTGGCCCCCTATAAGATTTCATCTGGTCCTCACCTAGGGTCAGTGGTGTATCCTTAATGTTCAATGGTTGAGGTCAGCAGAGGCTGCTTATTGTCTCCACTTCTCCCGCCGCAACCAAGCAACCAACTACTTGCCCCAGCATTCAAAGGGGCACAGAGCTTGTTCTGCCTTACAGTGGTAAGGTGGACTCTAATTTGGGGGAGGGGGGGGTGGACAGACTTAGTTGGGAACCCTAATGTAAGGGGAGGGGACTCCAATGGGAACCCTGATGAAAGAGGGGAGGGGTCTCCAATGGGAACCCTGATGAAAGAGGGGGGGGACTCCAATGGGAACCCTGATGAAAGAGGGGGGGGACTCCAATGGGAAACCTGATGAAAGAGGGGGGGGGACTCCAATGGGAACCCTGATGAAAGAGGGGGGGGGACTCCAATGGGAACCCTGATGAAAGAGGGGGGGGACTCCAATGGGAACCCTGATGAAAGAGGGGGGGGGACTCCAATGGGAACCCTGATGAAAGAGGGGGGGGAGGGACTCCAATGGGAACCCTGATGAAAGAGGGGGGGGGGACTCCAATGGGAACCCTGATGAAAGAGGGGGGGGGGACTCCAATGGGAACCCTGATGAAAGAGGGGGGGGACTCCAATGGGAACCCTGATGAAAGGGGGGGGGACTCCAATGGGAACCCTGATGAAAGAGGGGGGGGACTCCAATGGGAACCCTGATGAAAGAGGGGGGGGACTCCAATGGGAACCCTGATGAAAGAGGGGGGGACTCCAATGGGAACCCTGATGAAAGAGGGGGGGGGGACTCCAATAGGAACCCTGATGAAAGAGGGGGGGACTCCAAAGGGAACCCTGATGAAAGAGGGGGGGGACTCCAATGGGAACCCTGATGAAAGAGGGGAGGGGACTGCAATGGGAACCCTGATGAAAGAGGGGAGGGGACTCCAATGGGAACCCTGATGAAAGAGGGGAGGGGACTCCAATGGGAACCCTGATGAAAGAGGGGAGGGGACTCCAATGGGAACCATGGTGAAAGAGGGGAGGGGACTCCAATGGGAACCCTGATGAAAGAGGGGAGGGGACTCCAATGGGAACCCTGATGAAAGAGGGGAGGGGACACCAAGGGGAACCCTGATGAAAGAGGGGAGGGGACTCCAAGGGGAACCCTGATGAAAGAGGGGAGGGGACTCCAAGGAGAACCCTGATGAAAGAGGGGAGGGGACTCCAAGGGGAACCCTGATGAAAGAGGGGAGGGGACTCCAATGGGAACCCTGATGAAAGAGGGGAGGGGATTCCAATGGGAACCCTGATGAAAGAGGGGAGGGGACTCCAATGGGAACCCTGATGAAAGAGGGGAGGGAGGACTCCAATGGGAACCCTGATGAAAGAGGGGAGGGGACTCCAATGGGAACCCTGATGAAAGAGGGGAGGGGATTCCAATGGGAACCCTGATGAAAGAGGGGAGGGGACTCCAATGGGACCCTGATGAAAGAGGGAAGGGGACTCCAATGGGAACCCTGATGAAAGAGGGGAGGGGGGACTCCAATGGGAACCCTGATGAAAGAGGGGAGGGGACTCCAATGGGAACCCTGATGAAAGAGGGGAGGGGACGCCAATGGGAGCTCTGATGAAAGAGGGGAGGGGACGCCAATGGGAACCCTGATGAAAGAGGGGAGGGGACTGCAATGGGAACCCTGATGAAAGAGGGGAGGGGACTGCAATGGGAACCCTGATGAAAGAGGGGAAGGGACTGCAATGGGAACCCTGATGAAAGAGGGGAAGGGACTGCAATGGGAACCCTGATGAAAGAGGGGAAGGGACTGCAATGGGAACCCTGATGAAATATTGAGATGTACCGCCATGTTAACTGGCTTGTTGGAAAAAGGGTGGCATTTAAAGTACTGGAGCTCGGTTTGCAAATATTATGCTGAAAAAGACTACTTTTACTGATTGTGCCTCTCACCGGTTTGTAACTCAGTACGATGTCTCAGTTCCTGACTGGTTGGGGTCCTACCAAAGCTGGCCATACACCAATGGAGTTTCGTAACATTTGTTAGATTTTCTAATGGTTACTGGTGTCAAACTTTCCAAAAAGCCAATGGTTATGTTAGGAGTTAACTGGTACCACATCCCATAATGCATAAGCAAATAAATGGCTGTCAATCGAGACAGCCCAAAATGTAATAAGGGGTGAAAGTCCCTTAGTACCTCTTGGGCTACCTCGATAGACAAGCTGGTGTCAAGTCGGCATTCGTTTTTGACTATTTATTAAAATGCTTAACCTACGCAGTCTTACCCGAAGGCCTCATTGACCGTAATGATACGAAAATTGAAAAGGGACCAGGATAGAAAATTGTTCTCAAAAGCAAGCATTTCTAACTGTGAAAGTGCTTATTGTGCAGGGGAAAAAAAAAAAAAAAAAAAAGAAGAAATTTGCACATATTGTAATGAAAGCTGTTTAACCATCTCGATACTGAGCACTTTCGCCCCCTTCCTGCCCAGGCCAATTTTCAAGCTTTCAGCGCTGTCACACTTAAAATGACAATTGCGTGGTCATGTAACGCTGTACCCAAATGATTTTATCATTTTCTTCCCACAAATAGAGCTTTCTTTTGGTGGTACGTAATCACCGCTGGGTTTTTTATTTTTTGTTAAGAAAACGAAAAAAAGTCGGAAATTTAAAAAAAAAAAAAAATACGTTTTTCTTTGTTTGTCAGAAAATTTTGTAAATAAATAATTTTTCTCCTTCACTGATGTGCGCTGATGAGGTGGCACTAACATGCAGCACTGATGGGCACATATAGGTGGCTGATATGCAGCACTGATTAGCACTGATAGGTGGCACTAATGGGCTATGATAGGTGGCACAGATAGTCGGCACTTATGGGCACTGAAAGGCAGCACTGATGGTCACAAATTGCAACTACTGATGGGCACTGGCTGGTGTCACTGATAGGTACAGAGCGACATTACTGATTGGCACTGTTGAGACTGCACTGTATTCAGGGCACTGATGATCAGTGCCCCGATTACCTATACATCTCTCCCGTGAGGAGAGCCAGTAAATGGTATCTCCTTGTCTACATGTGATCGGCAGTGATTGGACACAGCCGATCACATGCGTAAAGAGCCACGGTCGAGGCTCGTTACCGAGATCAGAGTGACACCATGTTCCAGGGACACAGCGTGCTAGTCATTGCCGCGTTGCGTATCCCCTTCCTGACCAGGTCATTTTTTGCGATTCGGCACTGCGTTGCTTATGTGTGACGCTGTACCCAAACAAAATTTATGTCCTTTTTTCCCTGTAAATAGAGCTTTCTTTTGGTGATATTTGATCACCTCTGCGCTTTTTATTTTTGTTGCGCGCTAAACAAAAAAAGAGCGACAATTTTGAAAAAAAAAACACAATATTTTGTATTTTTTGCTATAATATCACAAATTTTTTCCTCAGTTTAGGCCGATATGTATTATTCTACATATTTCTGGTAAAAAAAACAAAAAAACGCAATAAGCATATATTGATTGGTTTGCGCAAAAGTTATAGCGTCTACAAAATAGGGGATAGATTTATGTCATTTATGTCATTTTTATGATTTTTTTTTTTTACTAGCAATGGTGGCGATCAGCGATTTTTATCAGGACTGAGATATTGCAGCGGTCAGATCGGACACCGTTGACACTATTTTGGGACCATTGACATTTATTTAACGATCAGAGCTGCGGCGGCTGGTCGGCTAGTGGTTAAACATATTATAGAAAGTCTCTCATATCAAAATCATATTCATATGACATCAACCCCTTATACACTTAATGACATAAAAAAAAAAAATCAAAAACATGAAAAACAGCAATGAAGTGAAAGTAGCACTCCCTCATAAAATATGTGCTACAGTTCAAAAACACGTGTCAGTGTTTAGGGCCCTTCCCCCCTAAAAACGATGTGTATCACTGAAAAAAAGCTTCCAAATAGTTTGCAGTTTATATCCAACAGCAAAAAAAAAAAAAAGGAAAAAAAGGTGCAAGTGTTGAGGACTCTTCATCCTTAGGGTCCTTTCACACTGGCTTTCCGCTCAGCGGACTCAGTTTTGCTCAGTGGGGGATCGATGCATTGATCCCCTCTGAGCAGGCGGATGACAGGTCCATCTCCACTCACTGAGCTGAGACGGACCTGTCAGAGCCCTACTCTCCCTACTCTCCGGGCTCAGTGTATGCTTGCCCGACCGGTTTCGTCGCAGTTGGACTTCTCCGGGAATGCATTTTCAAGCACCATTCATTATCTCTTGTTTGATTGCTTTCTTAATAAATACCCTTTTTACACTATTTGGAGCCCTGTGTTTATTTTTTGGGTATGGCTGGGTGCTCGGACTTGTACTAAGTGCTGGACGGACGGCTGGAGAGACGGACATCAACTGCATTAAAGGCTTCCGGGACACGCTACAGCTGATGTATCCCATTGCGTTTCTGACCTTCCAAAATAGAGGGTCCATCTGTTGAGGTAAGGGCCCATCCTAACTTCAGTGTTGGTGACCATGGTCATGGTGGAGGATTCGTTTGGATTTTTGCTATGCAAGCACTTGATTTACAACTTCACATGGTTTTGTTTTTTAATATTCTGAATATTTGTCACTTGGACTGTTCCAAGTACAGTTTGGACTTTTTATGTCATTTAGGGACTTTCAGCACAACTTTTTCTGTTTCATTTACTACCAGAGGTTGGTCGTATAATTAGGCAATCTGTTTTAAGCAGCGCAAGTACACACCTTTTTTCAATTAGCACTTACCATTGTGGGAACACAATTTGTATTTGCAGCAGCTTAGAAGTCAATTTAAAAAAGGTCACTGTATTTTATATATCACTTTGATAGCACACAGTTTTTCTTTATTTTGCACAAAGCTTGGAGACAGCAACTTGCCCAATTTGTGGAGGTTGAGAGATGCATAGACTCATCCCTTGTTAACAAGAAACTCACCAGCATACCCACAAACGTTTCTTTACCATATGGCCTTTGTGAATTCCCTACCGCTTGAAAGTGTTACCTCCTTAAAGACCTCCAATCCCAGAGAGAGAGGCAACTTAGAGATATTTGCCACCTACCCTCCCTTTGTATTTATCGCCCCCTTTTCTGTCTCTCATCTTTTCAACATTTTTCCCATTCCTCCCACCCCTGCTCACTCTCTCCACCCTCATGTGATCCATCTTACATAGTAGGTGAGGTTGAAAAAAGACACAAGTCCATCAAGTCCAACCTATGTGTGTGATTATGTGTCAGTATTACATTACATATCCCTGTATATTGCGGTCATTCAGGTGATTATCTAATAGTTTCTTGAAGCTATCAATGCTCCCCGCTGAGACCACCGCCTGTGGAAGGGAATTCCACATCCTTGCCGCTCTTACAGTAAAGAACCCTCTACGTAGTTTAAGGTTAAACCTCTTTTCTTCTAATTGTAATGAGTGCCCACGAGTCTTATTAAACTCTCTTCTGCAAAAAGTTTTATCCCTATTGTGGGGTCACCAGTACAGTATTTGTAAATTGAAATCATATCCCCTCTCAAGCGTCTCTTCTCCAGAGAGAATAAGTTCAGTGCTCGCAACCTTTCCTCATAACTAAGATCCTCCAGACCCTTTATTAGCTTTGTTGCCCTTCTTTGTACTCGCTCCATTTCCAGTACGTCCCTCCTGAGGACTGGTGCCCAGAACTGGACAGCATACTCCAGGTGCGGGCGGACCAGAGTCTTGTAGAGCGGGAGAATTATCGTTTTATCTCTGCAGTTGATCCCCCTTTTAATGCATGCCAATATTGTTTGCTTTATTAGCAGCAGCTTGGCATTGCATGCCATTGCTGAGCCTATCATCCACTAGGACCCCCAAGTCCTTTTCCATCCTAGATTCCCCCAGAGGTTCTCCCCCCAGTGTATAGATTGCATTCATATTTTTGACACCCAAATGCATTATTTTACATTTTTCTACATTGAACCTCATTTGCCATGTAGTCGCCCACCCCATTAATTTGTTCAGGTCTTTTTGCAAGATTTCCACATCCTGCGGAGAAGTTATTGCCCTGCTTAGCTTAGTATCGTCTGCAAATACAGAGATGGAACTGTTTATCCCATCCTCCAGGTCATTTATGAACAAATTAAATAGGATTGGTCCCAGCACAGAACCCTGGGGGACCCCACTACCCACCCCTGACCATTCTGAGTACTCCCCATTTATCACCACCCTCTGAACACGCCCTTGTAGCCAGTTTTCAATACATGTACTCACCCTATGGTCCATGCCAACGCACCTTATTTTGTACAGTAAACGTTTATGGGGAACTGTGTCAAATGCTTTTGCAAAATCCAGATACACCACGTCTACGGGCCTTCCTTTATCTAGATGGCAACTCACCTCCTCATAGAAGGTTAATAGATTGGTTTGGCAAGAACGATTCTTCATGAATCCATGCTGATTACTGCTAATGATATCATTCTTATTACTAAAATCTTGTATATAGTCCCTTATCATCCCCTCCAAGAGTTTACATACTATTGATGTTAGGCTAACTGGTCTGTAATTCCCAGGGATGTTTTTTGGGCCCTTTTTAAATATTGGTGCTACATTGGCTTTTCTCCAATCAGCTGGTACCATTCCAGTCAATAGACTGTCTGTAAAAATTAGGAACAACGGTCTGGCAATCACCTGACTGAGTTCCCTAAGTACCCTCGGATGCAAGCCATCTGGTCCCGGTGATTTATTAATGTTAAGTTTCTCAAGTCTAATTTTAATTCCGTCCTCTGTTAACCATGTAGGTGCTTCCTGTGTTGTGTCATGAGGATAAACACTGCAGTTTTGGTTACTGAAGCCCCCCGATTCACTCGTGAAGACTGAGGAGAAGAATAAATTCAATACCTCTGCCATCTCCCCATCCTTTGTAACCAGATTTCCTTCCTCATTCTTTATGGGGCCAATATGGTCTGTCCTCCCTTTTTCCTGTTTACATACTTAAAGAATTTCTTGGGATTTTTTTTGCTCTCCTCCGCTATGTGTCTTTCATGTTCTATCTTAGCCATCCTAATTGCACCCTTACATTTCTTATTGCATTCTTTATAAATTCTGAATGCTGTGGATGATCCCTCAACCTTGTATTTTTTGAAGGCCTTCTCCTTTGCTTTTATATGCATTTTTACATTGGAGTTAAGCCATCCAGGATGTTTGTTTGCTCTTTTAAATTTATTACCCAATGGGATACATTGGCTAATGCCCTTATTTAATATGCTCTTAAAGCAAACCCATCTCTCCTCTGTATTCTTTGTTCCTAATATTTTATCCCAATTTATGCCTTTTAGCCAGGTTTGTAGTTTAGGGAAGTTGGCTCTTTTGAAATTCAGTGTCTTTGTGTTCCCTTCATGTCTCATATTTGTGTGATTTATACTGAAACTAATTGACCTGTGATCGCTGTTACCTAAATTGCCCCGTATTTCCACATCTGTTATCAGGTCTGTATTGTTGGTAATCAGTAGATCTAGTAATGTTTTATTTCTAGTTGTTGCGTCTACCATCTGACCCATAAAATTGTCCTGCAAGACATTAAGGAACTGGCGAGCCTTAAATGAATGCGCGGTTCCCTCCGCCCAGTCTATGTCTGGATAATTAAAATCCCCCATTATGATAACACTTCCCATCCTTGCTGCTAATCCAATTTGTGATAGGATTATCACACTTCTTCTCTACTCCTATCTTTTTATACTCCCTCAATCCCGATTGTCAATGCATCTACCTATGATATTCTGTAGACCTCAAATCTGCTATCTGCTTATCAGGCAAGCCACCATAGGCTTCAGAGGTTGCAATGCTGTAGGGGACATGTTGCATATCTGGGGGACCTGCTCCATTGTTGAGCACATTTTGGACCAGAGTGTTCAAGCCCCTGCAGGCCTTGTTTGAATGCGATAGTCCTAGAGGTCCTTGGTTGGTGTTCTTACAAATCTAATCCCCTTCTCTCACTAAATCCCAATTCAAACTGGCCACTTACATGTTTTTGGTGGTCAGTCTATAGCCAAAGCTTGGAGGAGGCAGCAATGTGTCCAATTTGTGGAGGTTGGGAGTCGCATAGACTCATCCCTTGTTAACAAGAAACTCACCAGCATACCCACAAACAATTCTTTACCATATGGCCTTCATGGATTCCCTACCACTTGAAAGTGTTACCTCCTTAAAGACCTCAAATCCCAGAGAGACAACTTGGAGATATTTGCCACCTACCCTCCCTTCCTCCCTTCCTTGCTCACTCTCTCCACCTTCCTGTGATCTGTCTTCTCTGCTCCTATCTTTTTATACTTACTCGATCCCTATTGTCAATGCATCTACCTATGATATTCTGTAGACCTCAAATCTGCTATCTGCTTATCAGGCAAGCCACCATAGGCTTCAGAGGTTGCAATTCTGTAGGGAACATGTTGCATATCTGGGGGACCTGCTCCATTGTTGAGCACATTTTGGACCAGAGTGTTCAAGCTCCTGCAGGCCTTGTTTGAATGTCATCCTCCAAGGAGGTCCTTGGTTTGTGTTCTTACAACTCAAATCCCCTTCTCTCACTAAATTCCCAATTTAAACTGGCCACTTACATGTTTACAAATCCCCTTCTCTCACTAAATTCCCAATTTAAACTGGCCACTTACATGTTTATGGCGGTCAAACAGTCTATGGCCAAAGCTTGGAGGAGGCAGCAATTTGTCCAGTTTGTGGAGGTTGGGAGTTGCATAGACTCATCCCTTGTCAATAAGAAACTAACCAGCATAGCCACAAATAATTCTTTACCATATGGCCTTCATGGATTCCCTACCGCTTGAAAGTGTTACCTCTTCAAAGACTTTCGATCCCAGAAAGGGAAGCAATTTGGAGACTTCTGCCACTTACCTTGCTCTTCCTGTACTACCCCCCTCTTCTGTCTCTTATCTTTGCAACACTTTTGCCATTCCTCCCTTGTTCTCCCTCTCCTCCCCCCTGTGCTCCATCTTCTCTGTTACTATCTTGTTATATTCTATATGCAAAGTTCAGTATGCAACCATACTCCCTAATCCCAGTTCTCAATGCATTCAACCTATGATATTCTGTAGATCACAAATCTGCTATTTGCCTAGTAGGCAAGCCCCCATAGACTTCCCTGGAGCAATGCTTTTTCTTTGCTTCCTTTACATTACCTGCAGCATTATTTTACAGCTAACAATATCCTAAAGCTCTGAAGTTTACCATCTGTATTGGAGAGATTTATATGGTTTTATATGATATGTCTTATTGTATACTGGTCATTTGTCACCTAGGTTTATTGCAAGTAAAAAACAAATCGCATATGCATTGAATCTTTTATGCCATGAAATAAATATCTATGGAAAGCCGCCATTTCTCATGAATTTTATTTCTCCTCCAATATTAATGCTTTATGCTGTAAGGCATGTGTTTCTTGTGTGTTAAGTTGCACTGAGTTAGGCAGCCCATTCAAAATTAATGGGCTGTAACTCCCCCTCAACGCACATAACATTAGGTCTTACTGCATTTATTTTTGCAGCGCACCATAAACGCAAATCATGCATTCTTAGGTGCATTCTATAGGTGTGTTTGGGGTGACATTCAAATATATTACACCAACATGGTGCAAGGT
The DNA here is from genome assembly GCA_037952835.1 of Lithobates septentrionalis. NCBI lineage: Eukaryota > Metazoa > Chordata > Amphibia > Anura > Ranidae > Lithobates > Lithobates septentrionalis. The sequence continues at coordinate 283,604 of JBBDGP010004937.1, forward strand.
ACACTACCACCCATATCGCAATGTGACAAGTGTGAAATAGCTCTTCCAGTGCCTGTAACGTTCCCTGTGCTGCCTGGGCCCAAGAATAAAATGCCGCCCCCCCCCCCCAAAAAAAAAAAATCACGCCCACCAAAAGGCCCCCACATTCATTATTTTATATAATAACTAAAATTAAATTTATCAGAAAATCTGATTAAAAATGGCATAAATCTATTTCCTATGTTGTAGACGATACAACTTTTACGCAAACCAATCAATATACACTTGTGATTTTTTTTTTAACCAAAAATATGTATATTGGCCTAAACTGATGAAGACTTTTTTGTTATAGCCAATATCTATAAAGGGGGTTTCCACCATCCCTGCTAAGTTTCATTTTATACAGTAAGTCTTATTTTTAGTTTGCTATGTATTATATGTGAAGTTGCGTATCAGAGACCAATATTGTCGTAATATTGAAGCCTATTGAGATTTCCATACATTAAAAGGATTCCACCATTATTGTTAAGTTATTGATCAGTAAGTTAGCGCTGCACTTTTTTTTTGTGGTTTGGGAACACATAACAGTGCTTAGTGGCAGTCTTTACTGACACTTTTTATTTTACCTCCAGTAGTTTATTGTAAATAGTAGTGTGGTGATTACCTATTATACTATAATACCTATTATATTGTGCCCCACCAGGCCGGCCCCCCATGGACAATGTGCCTGGCTGCTGAGTTAATCGCCCCATCCCTACACTCAGTGCACTGAAAGGCAGCAATGACTGGCACTGATAGGTGGCACTAATAGAAAGCACTGATTGCCACTGATTGGCAGTACTGATGGGCCCTGATTGGCAGCACTAATGGCACTAATAGGCAACACTGATGGGCACTGATATGCAGCACTAATAGTTAGCACTAATGGACCCTGATAGGTGGCACTCATTGGCATTGATTGGCGTCACTGATAGGTGGCACTGAAGGGCACTGATTGGAAGCACTGGCACTGATTGGCACTGGTAGGTGGCACTGATTGGAAACACCAATTGGCACTGATAGGTGGCATTGGTTGGCACTATTAGGCGGCACTGATTGGCGCTGACAGGTGGATAGGTGGCACTCATTGGCATTGATTGGCGTCACTGATAGGTGGCACTGAAGGGCACTGATTGGAAGCACTGGCACTGATTGGCACTGGTAGTGGCACTGATTGGAAACACCAATTGGCACTGATAGGTGGCATTGGTTGGCACTATAGGCGGCACTGATTGGCGCTGACAGGTGGCACTAAATTGGAAACATTGGCACTGGCAGGTGGCACTGATTGGAAACACTGATTGACACTGACAGGTGGCACTGATTGGCACTGACAGGTGGCACTGACAGAGGAGAGAAAGCTTGTGAAACTGCGGTGTGACACTGTCATCTAATGTAACTTCATGCCAGAGAGAAACCAGCTGTCAGAATTCAGTTTGCTGTCGGGGGGTGGGCGGGACCCAGCAGCTATCAAACACCAACCAATGGGATGGAATCTGGGCGGGCCGCTACAAGTATGTGGCACTGCCCCCTTTCTTAAGCAGCCCAATCATTGGCTAGTGTTTGATAGCTGCTGGGTCGCGCCCACCCCCGACATCGCCGCTGAATTTTGACAGCTGGTCTCTCCTCTGATGTCGGGAGTGGCAGGACCCAGCAGCAATCAAACACCAGCCAATGAATTGGGCTGTGATTACAGAAAAGGGGCGGGCCACATACATGTAGCGGCCCGCCCAGATCCCATCCATTGGCTGGTGTTTGATAGCTGCTGGGTCCCACCCCCGACATCAACGCTCAATTTTGACAGCTGGTCTCTCTGCATTCAGTTACAGTGACAGTGTCACACACATCAGAGGATCTGACAAGCCGAACGATCTGCTCAGTCAGTGTGATACTGTCTCACAGGCAGCAGGGGTTGCACTCTCATTGGATGCAACATGTCACAGCAGTCCCACAGGTTGCCCTCTTAAAATGCCAGCTGGGACCATGAGGCCCCACTGGGTCCCATGGTAGGGCCCAGCCCTGCCTGTAGCTTTGACATAATTCACCATATAAAGTTTTCTGATGAACAGAAGATATGCAATGTTTAATTATACAGAGAAAATCACAAGAAATAGCTTTGTTTACCCGTAACCGTTTAGACCGTACAGCTCCACCGGCGTGTCATGGCTTCCAAGCAGACTCCAAGCCACAAACATCCCTCATCTTCAAGGCCCTATAATCTTCCAGGTGCATAACCCCAGAAGAATAGCTAGACACTGCCAACTCTACTTCGCTTCCAATGCCCAGAGCAACAACACCAGCAACCATAGGAGCAGAAACCGAAGTCCCGGTGTGATCATCCGTACACGCTGTCTCAGATCCGTCTCGTAAACCTACCAATTAGGAAATTGTTCCAATTAAAATCGCCACATTACATGAGGAAAAAGTCATCACATGTTCTTACTGCCTTTCTGTACCAATTATTGTTTTAAAATGCTGCTCAGCAGCAAGTAGGGAAGACAAGATATCCAACCATTCCCATGGGCTGCCCTAGAGAAAGCTAAAGAAATACTGAATTTCAAGGGAGTCTACACGGCAGTGTTATTAAATGTGCTTTTTAAAGCTCAATTCAAAGCAAAAAAAAAAAAAATGAAATTTAAATAGTACATTGTGCAATCAATCAACTTACTCCTTCCAAACACCTTTTCCTAAGTCATCCTGCGGTGTAATGGATCAAAGTCAGTTTCTTCTATGACCCAGGCTAATATTCTGCCTGGGAACAAGACATTTTCCCCTGCTCGATATCTTTTTGGGCATGGGTCCTCTCACCTTCTCTCCTGCCTCTGGAGCCTATGAGAGGAGACCCAGCCAGTGGAAGTGTCGCTTCCACCAGGTGATGTCCACATCCAAAAAAGGTCCACAGGAAGTAAAACTAAGGAGAGAAGGATTGTCACCTGACTGGGGCTTTAGGTAAGTAAACGAGCATATGGATAGAGGGGTGGGAGAGGGCTAGGAAGAAAGAGGAGGAAGAGGGTCGGAGGAAGAAACTGGGTTCGAAAAAAAGAGAGGTAAGGGCAGGAAATTTGGAAGTAGGGGGGCTGGAGATTTGCAGGGGGTGGGCAAAGAATGAAATTTAGATAAATGTGGGCGAAGGATAGGGGTGGGAGAAAGGGAATAGGGAGATAGGGAGACATTAAGGCGTGGGCTAGGGATAGAAGTGAGGGAAAAGTGTGGGCTAGAGATAGAAGTGAGGGGAGAGGTATGGGCAAGGAGGGAGGGGACAGGTATAGGCAAGGGGGGAGAGGGGAGAGGTATGGGCAAGGGGGGAGAGGGGAGAGGTATGGGCAAGGGGGGGGGGAGGGGAGAGGTATGGGCAAGGGGGGGGGGGGAGGGGAGAGGTATGGGCAAGGGGGGGTGGGGAGAGGTATGGGCAAGGGGGGGAGGGGAGAGGTATGGGCAAGGGGGGAGGGGAGAGGTATGGGCAAGGGGGGGGAGGGGAGAGGTATGGGCAAGGGGGGGAGGGGAGAGGTATGGGCAAGGGGGGTGGGGAGAGGTATGGGCAAGGGGGGGAGGGGAGAGGTATGGGCAAGGGGGGGAGGGGAGAGGTACGGGCAAGGGGGGGAGGGGAGAGGTATGGGCAAGGGGGGGAGGGGAGAGGTATGGGCAAGGGGGGGAGAGGGGTGAGATGGAGGTGAGAGGTGTGGGCGAAGGGGTGGGAGAGGGATAGAGGTGTGGGAAGGGAGGATGGAGGCGAGGGATCGAGGTGTGAGCGAGGATATGTGAAACTTTGTGAGCTGCTATGTTGATCTAATTAAAGCTGCCAGCACTAAACAAACTTCCTAAACATGTGAATTAAACTAAAATCACTTATTCTGATATCTATGATGATTTTGTACTGGTGACAATCTGTATTTTTTTTTTTCATTTCTTCATTTTTGAAAAAATTGTGACAAAAAAAAAAATTACAAACTTCAAAAAAAGCTCACCACGCCTCTTAATACCTTGCACGGTCTACTTTCCAAAAAGGGGTCATTTGGGGTATATTTGTACTGTCCTGGAGTTTTCAGGCCTCAAGAAATGAGACGGGCCATCAGTACATCAGGATTGATCGATTATTAGATATATATTCCATAAGTTTGTGGACTCTAACTTTCCTACAGACTAATAAACACTGATTTGGGTTATTTTCACCAAAGAAATGGGGTAGAATACATTTTGGCCTAAATTTATGAACAAAGTTTATTTGCAAAATTTTAAAAGCCGCGTTTTTAAAAATGTTTTGTTTAGTTAACAAAGAATAAACAAAGAATAAAAACCTCAGAGGTGATTAAATACCGCCAAAAGAAAGCTTTGTTTGCGTGAAGAAAATGAGAAAAACGTGATAGCAGTACAGCATTGCATGACCACGCAATTGTCATTCAAAGTGTGAAGTGCTGAAAGCTAAAAATTGGCCCTGGCAGGAAGGTGGTGAACGTTCACGGTATTGAAGGGGTTAATACCGCTTTTAGTGAGAATGGTCACCCAAAGGATAAAGTGTTGTTCTGGAGGATGACCAGGTAAGAAAAAAAAAAGCCTATAAAAACAGAAAGCTAACAGAGCCATCAAATCTAAGGGCTGTTAAGCTGAAATTTTCTTTTATGTTTTAAATACGCATTAAGCATGTTCATGTGACCAAGCCACAAAGAACTATCGTTGGTTAGGGTTATTTTAGGTTAGGGTTATTTTTTGTTAGGGTGTTAATACTACTACTAATAAATGAATAAATAAATGTAAAATAAAGAAATAAAATAAACTATTCATAAATAAATAATAAATGTAACATTAAACCATAACAGAAAAAAAAATCATAAAATAAATGACTAAACACCCCAACACAAATTATTATTAATATGATTATTAATAATAATCATAACAAATGATTATTCTTTTAAGGTTAGGGGTTAATTATGTATTACATATTTATTAATCATGATTTTTAGTTATTTGTGTATTTAAATGTAAAATAATCATATTACTTTTTTTATTTTTGTTAGTTTTGCATTTGAGCAGAAAATTGTGCAAAAACGTACGAGAAAATTAACATAAAAACATGCAAATCGCGTGTTTCCATCCATTTCTTTGGGAATAAAACCGTGCCAAAAACACGCAAATCTTCCCAATTTGAGCAACAAAAAAAAAGCTCCATACCTCTTTTGGGCTTCAGGCAACCTGGAGGGTAGATGTGAACCATCTCCATAGAGAATAATTGATTTTTTTTCTGGAGTTTCAAGCTTCAAAACGCTGAGGTGTGAATGGGGCCTGAGAGTGAAATTCCACTCTTCCACTAGAATTATTTGAGGTCTGCTTTTGAAAAAGGTTTCTCTAGAAACGTAACTAATGCTTGAAAAAGTAAAGTGAATGAGATTACGTTAGGGCCCAGTCAGCATTATTCTTGACATCTCCAAGCCAAAAAACAAAACAAAAAATAATAATAATTTACAGCTAGAATCTGACAAACATGTGGAATAACAGCGGACCATCCCAATCCCTCGGTTCAATCTACTTATGGAACTCACAGAAATAGAAGTGCACAATGTAATACAGTAGCCAAAAGCTAATTTTGTGAAATTTGACTGGGGTTAGATACCATTGCCATATGGTACAGGGTACCTTTGACTTTGCACAAACGGTTTCCACACTGGCCCCCCACTATGTTGGAGATGCCAGAAGGAAGAAGGCTCAATGCTTCACATATGTTGGTCTTGTCCGAAGAGTACTAATTTATGGACCCAAGTCAAACAAATCATTTACAGACTAACAGACCTAAAGATGGGTCTAAAGACCTGGCTGCCTTCCTACTTGATCTGACCCCAATGTCTTTAAAGAGATACAACTTATGCCTACTTATCCACCTTCTCAATGCAGCTAAAGCATGCATTCCACTATGTTGGAAGCAAACCACAACCCCACCTATGGGATTGTGGTTTTCCACGATTAAAAAAATTGACACGACGGAGGAGTTGATAGCGGCAGCCAATGACAAACAGGAGCAATGGCATAAATGTTCTAAAGATTACCAAGCCATACTATCGTCTACTGGTAAGACTTGACCCCCACAGAACAATATCAGCATTACGAGCCTGTGGCAAGAAGCCGTCCACAGCTTTCTTCCCTCCCCCTAGTCTATCCTTCCCTACCTATGGCACCTCCCCCCCCCCCCCACCCTTTCTTTTTTCGCCCCACTCAGGTAATTTTTTCTCTTAAAAGTCATACTCAGACATCATTTGTAGTACATGAGTAGAACTAAAGGGGGCAGTAGAGTGCATTAAAAAATATTTATTGACCTTTTGTATGGGTGGGTGGTGCAGCGCTAATCCTAAGTAACAATACTCAGATGGTATAAAGTGGGGTCAAAGTTAACATAGCGAAGTGTATAGAAATGTTAGTGAGCAATAAATAAAAGTAAAAAACCAAATGGATGAATATCACTAACCAGTGAATGCAATAAGCTAATAAATACTGTGTTAAAAATCTTGAATCTCTGAGGTAAACCACTAATAAAACGTGGATAACAAAAACCAGTATATAAAGAGATAAATGTGATACAACTTGATTTCAATGCATATAAAATACAAAAAGTGACAATGTGCAATGTGTAAACACTGTGCGTGTTGAATATGGCTACACTTCAAAGTCCATGCAGTGTTTGGTATTTAAACCTATATAAAGTGCAGAAAATGTGCCAAAAAAAAAAAAAAAAAAAAAAAAAAAAAAAAACTCTCTATGGTGCACGAAATGATATCCCAAAAAATCTGTATAAATAAACAATATTAACACGAAAAGAATGTCCTTTTAGATAAAGTGAAAACTGTGACAATGATGTGCTGGCATGCGCATGTAGCAGTTAAAGTGCCAAGTGACTTAAAAATTCGTGCCTCTTCGTGTGCAAACACTTCAGTAGGTAATGGCCCCTTACCTCACAGCAATGGGGCAACAGCATATGACCAATGGGCTTTTTAACTCGTCCTCCTAGGGGCTCCTACACGTCCCTGACCGTCCTCACAGTTATGGGGCAGCAGCATATGACCAAGGGCTCTTTGACTCGTCCACCTTTGAGTTCCTGCAGATCCCTCATTGACCCAGAATTGGGTCCCCTCCGGTGCGGTACAGGAATGTATAAAGGATATTGAAGTGGAGAAAGAGCCCAATAGTGTAATTCCGTTTCAACAGTACAATTTTATTAGGTAAAAAACGGGTACTCACATTTAGTAATTAAGAAAAAACAGTTGTATCCGACGAGCGGCGAACTCGTCTGCTTCTCACTGTGTGTACAGCCTATCCCGTCCCTACGCGTGACGTCACACGTAGGGACGGGATAGGCTGTACACACAGTGAGAAGCAGACGAGTTCGCCGCTCGTCGGATACAACTGTTTTTTCTTAATTACTAAATGTGAGTACCCGTTTTTTACCTAATAAAATTGTACTGTTGAAACGGAATTACACTATTGGGCTCTTTCTCCACTTCAATATCCTTTATACATTCCTGTACCGCACCGGAGGGGACCCAATTCTGGGTCAATGAGGGATCTGCAGGAACTCAAAGGTGGACGAGTCAAAGAGCCCTTGGTCATATGCTGCTGCCCCATAACTGTGAGGACGGTCAGGGACGTGTAGGAGCCCCTAGGAGGACGAGTTAAAAAGCCCATTGGTCATATGCTGTTGCCCCATTGCTGTGAGGTAAGGGGCCATTACCTACTGAAGTGTTTGCACACGAAGAGGCACGAATTTTTAAGTCACTTGGCACTTTAACTGCTACATGCGCATGCCAGCACATCATTGTCACAGTTTTCACTTTATCTAAAAGGACATTCTTTTCGTGTTAATATTGTTTATTTATACAGATTTTTTGGGATATCATTTCGTGCACCATAGAGAGTTTTTTTTTTTTTTTTTTTTTTTTTTTTTTTTTTTTTTGGCACATTTTCTGCACTTTATATAGGTTTAAATACCAAACACTGCATGGACTTTGAAGTGTAGCCATATTCAACACGCACAGTGTTTACACATTGCACATTGTCACTTTTTGTATTTTATATGCATTGAAATCAAGTTGTATCACATTTATCTCTTTATATACTGGTTTTTGTTATCCACGTTTTATTAGTGGTTTACCTCAGAGATTCAAGATTTTTAACACAGTATTTATTAGCTTATTGCATTCACTGGTTAGTGATATTCATCTATTTGGTTTTTTACTTTTATTTATTGCTCACTAACATTTCTATACACTTCGCTATGTTAACTTTGACCCCACTTTATACCATCTGAGTATTGTTACTTAGGATTAGCGCTGCACCACCCACCCATACAATCAATCTTAAGGTCAGGTGTTCACCCGTACAGGTGCATGCAGCTTTTCCTCCTCTAGCCGTTTCCATACTTGATAGCGCAGGAATATCTCTGACATTCTATTTATTGACCTTTGTCCAGTCTACAGTTTGCTGGGTTATATTCTTACTGCTTCCTATAAAACCGGCCATGGACTGCTTAAATCTCAAGATTCTAACCATGTATATAGGCAGGCTAAATGTACCAAAGTTGATTGATCAATCAACTTGGGTACAACCAGCCTATCAGATTTGGCACGCGATTATAATCACTGTATTCTCTCACTGGGGACGACTTCCCCCGCTGGGAGAACACAATTACTTCATGGGAAGGATTCTCCACACTGTGTTGATGGGGAAATTGAGCAATATTCTTTCCTGCAATCCGTGGTCTATGGCCGGCCTTAGAAACAATACTTTGAACTACTGTGAGTTTGGTGAAGATCTTTCCCCCATTCCGACATCATACAGGTTTTTTGGTGTGCGGCAGGTATAGATTTGGGAGATTAGTCCTCTGGGAACTGAATGGTCAGGGAATATTTATTTGAACAAGGTTAAAGTGTGTTATGATCTTTCCTCCCCACAGAATGTAGTTGACAAGCTGCTTGTTCAGGAGATAACCCCAAATATCAGGGTCTAGATGTTCTGGTGAGTTGCAGATGTTTTAAAGACTGAGCCATCCATGTGGGGAGAGGATCTGGGAAATATGGATTTCCGCTTCTCTCTAGTTGGTGACGCTGTTAATACCAGGAAGAAAGTACGGGTTTCCAAAAGTGGGTTGGAGAGTGGATTGCTTGTGAGAATTAAGCCTTTTCATGCAATTTTGCAAGTCATTTTCACATGTTGGGTGAAGTCAGGGTAGTAGAGTGTAGAAATTATGGAAGAAAGGCACAGATTTGGGGGGACACCATCTCTTTCCATGAAGACCCAACATTGGATTGATGGCTGAAGGGTCAAATAATGAACCCGACAAGTGTGGCAGCGGTCAAGCATAGGGGGAAGTTGGCAGCTCTCAATCCTCCAAATTCTTTGGTACAGTGGAGAACTTGAAGGTATATTTGCTATTGGTAGACTCAAAAATAAACCGATAGGTGCGGGCAAGATGATCATTTTAATTTTGTTGATTCTGCCAAAGTATGGTTGAGTGCTTCCCATTCAAGAAGGTCCCTTTTAAACAATCTGAGCAGAGGTAGCTAATTCTGTTTAAAGAGGTTGTTGGGGTTGAGGTTGCGGGAGATTCTGGTTCCTAGGTAAGTAAAGCCATCGAGAGACCCAACCAAATTGGAAGGAGTCTTTGAGAACACGTTGCATTTGCTGGGTAGGCTTCAGAACTCATACAGATCAATTACCTTGAGGAGGTTCAGTGCAAAAGCCACATCAATAGATAAAGATGCCCATGAGCTTATTTTTACATTCTGAGGTAAAACAAACAAATGGCCGTGAAGAAAAGTAAGGTGTTTCATGCTTTGATCCAACCATGAAGGAGCCCATTCAGATCCACAGTATAGACACTGGTTTATCCTACAAGGCAAATGGTCTTATAGTGGTGCTTCCAGTTGCGTACACTTAGTTTCACACTGGCCACAAAATGTAAATCGAGCCACAATTTTGTTTTTTTTTTAGCTTTGGATGGAGTAGAGAAGATTAGAATGGCTGTTGGGATTTTACTGCTATCTGGAGCTCTGTTAGAGAGAGATTTAGCAAACGTTTTCTACTGTTGATGACAACAGAAATGAGGGAAAATCAGCAACAGCGACATAAAAATCTCACAGGGGTGTTTCCATTAAACATCCCTGCCGCCTCCAACACTGGAGCGCTGGGCTGTGGAAAGTGTGGGAGTGGCTGGATCAGACTCTCACCGGCTTGCTGAGAGGCTGAGCTGGGTGCCGGTCCAGGCATGTGGGTGGATCCCGACTCCATTGTTGCAATCTTGCCCGAGCCTGGACCAGCTCTGTGACGTCAGCAGACAGCGGACTTTCTGCTGACTGCTGAAAATGGGTCACAGGAGTGTACAAACTGCACTTCTGTGATCCACAGGAGAAGTACAGCCAAAGGAGCTTAGGCTGTACTTCTTTAAGTGAACAAGCTGAAGTTAGAAGCTGATTGGCTACCATGCACAGCTGCACCAGATTTTGCACTCTCTAGTTTTATAATAACTCAACCCCAAAGTGTTGAAAGCAACAGGATGAGAATGACAGCCAGGGCAACTGTAGATGCTCAATTGACGCCTTCAAGTTTACCCGCTTTCCATCCACTGTACATATATATATATGCCCTGGGACAGGAGTGCTGATATCTTGGTCATCGCCGAAGCAATGATTGAGATGTTTTTCAGAGCAGGCGATTCTGGACAAAGTAAAAGTGATGAATGGCTATACAGCCACCGGATCACTTTTACAGGCAGAGGAAGGGGGTCCCCACCACCACCTTACTGGGTTCTCCTGTCCAATCGAGGAGCCTGGTAACATGACCGGCCACATCCAATGCCAGAAACAGAGCAAGAGGAACTTCTGTCGTTTCCTCCCCTTGTGTGACGTCAAACTAAAGTGACGAGGATTTAGTCAAGTTATCGGCCAGTGAAACAGTCGATCAGAACAATCTGTGTCCGATTGGCTGTACTGGAGGCCAGAGGACCTGTCATGGCCCATGCTATCCCCAGGTAAGTTAATCCCTTGTAATAGCATTAAAATTTAATTTGGGGGGTTCCAAGTGATTTTCCAGCAAGAAAATGCTGATTCTTACGTATACCCTAGATTGTAAGCTCTAACGAGCAGGGCCCTCTGATTCTTCCTGTATTGAAAACCGACTGGAAGTGGTTTAAAACATGTCTAAATGACAAAGGCCTCATTCACACTGGGCATTTAGCCCCACTCAGGCATGTGGACCAAGAGCACAGGAGCATGGTCCAGCCATGCCGTTGCCAGCCTGTTAAGATCTACACTCACCGGCCACTTTATTAGGTACACCTGTTCTATAGTGTGGTAACCCAAACTGCTAATCAGCCAATCACTTGGCAGCAACTCAATGCATTTAGGCATCTAGACGTCTTCAAGACGACTTGCTGAAGTTAAAACCGAGCGTCAGAGCAGGAAAGAAAGGGAATTTAAATGACTTTGAAAGTGGCATGGTTGTTGGTGCCAGATGGGCTGGTCTGAGTATTTCCAAAACTGGTGATCTACTGGGATTTTCACACACACCCATCTCTTGTGTTTTCAGAGAATATTCCGAAAAAGAGAAAATATCCAGTGAGCGGCAGTCGTGGGGAGGAAAATGCCTTGTTGATGTCAGAGGAGAATGGGCAGACTGGTTTGAGACGATAGAAAGGCAACAGTAACTCAAATAACCACTCGTTACACCCAAGGTATGCAGAATACTATCTCTGAACACACAACACCGCAGCCGAGTGGGGCCCAGTGAGGATAAGAGCACCACCGGCACAGTCTCCCAGCCAGGGGAAGAGAGAGGAAAGGAAGAGGCGAGCTGTCTGTATCAGCAGAGAGCTGAATTGCCCGATGTAAGAGCTTTCATTAGAACTTCCAGTGTTCCTGGGGCTCACGTCACATAGCTCCACCTTTTGGCCCGTTGCCTTTGATAGACAGAACGCCGATCCAATTCGGGACATGTGACGTCATCAAAGGCGTCGGGCCAAGAGGTGGGGCTATGTGACGATGAGCCCTGGGAAGACAGGAAATTCAAATGAAAGCCATTACAGCGGGCAATCCCGCTCTCTGCTGATCCAGGTGGCTTGCCTCTTCCTCTGCATAGCTGGGGCTGTATGGGGCACAGGCAGACCAGGCTGTATTGGGCACAGGTCATGCTGTATTGGGCACAGGTCATGCTGCATTGGGCACAGGTCACGCTGCATTGACACTAGGGCAGCTGTGGGGGGGGGGGGCTGTTTGCAGGGGGGCCCCATACAACATTTTGCTATGGGGCCCTGCTATTTCTAGTTACGCCCCTGGATGTGAGTGTATAAGAGTCTCACACCTGCTAGGGCTGGACGGTGCATCGAGTGGTATTGGCGTTTAGGGCAGTATGCGCCCAGGGAAGAAAGTCCAGAACTCAAGCCGCCTGTAATCCGAAAACATGTCGCTGAGCACATATTGCCCTAAACGTAAGTACACAGGCTCACACTTTGGCAGGTTGCCAGCATTGGAGATGGACGGTGCACCTGTGTCTTCGAATCTCCGGAACCTCATATCAGGGGGATAAACACTCAAAGTACACAAAGCCTAAATCACCACTTCTATTCACAGCTTCAGCACTTAACTACAAATCCCATGATGCCCAGCTAGGTAGAGCAGTGTAAAGATCATCATAGATAATTTAGATCACCGACACCCATTATAGCCCATCTGTGATTAATACACGCTAATGGCTGCACCTGTCTCCGCTCAGCAACGCAACCTGGGGCCCCGCGCCGTCACACACAGCATGCATCTTTTATAAACAAAGTGCCGTCTCTAAGCATTTCTCCGAGTCTGAAAGCTCCGAGTCCGTGAAAAAAAACACGAACTTCACAGCCATACATACAGCACATTTCAAAGGAGGTTTACAAAATGCGGCTCTTGTTTCATGAAAGATTTATAAGGTTGTTCAGGTTATTTTGGAGCTCACGCTGAGGTTCTCCTCCCGGGGTGCCTTATAAAATAAACCGGATCATGTTGCATATTAAGTATGCAATTACAGCCCCGGGTTTGACAGTAAAATCTTTCAACTATTTGCTATTCTGCCTTTGCTGTGAAAACTATTAAACTCATGAACTGGAATGGAGAAAGAGGGAGAAGAAAAATGCATTAAATGGCTGAGTGCTTTCTACTCCTTAATAGATCTGTTATATATGTCGCACACTTACAACGTAGACACTTCGATAATATATCAAGTCATAAATACATCCCGCGCAGAAGTAAGGTTCTGAACCCGAAATACCAGGGACATTAATTATCGCCGGCTCTCCGCATCCTTCCAGCCAATTAGTGAAGCAGAGCGCCCGGAGAAGCTGTCCGTTAATACTGAAATGCAAATATCTAGAAGAGCTTTCCGATGAGTGAGTGGGCAATTCCACGTCAGTCCGGTGCCGGGCGCAGCGAGCGATGGAAGGGGAGAACTTTTGAAAGTCGTTAATTGAGTGATTAAAGAATAAAATAAAACAAGGAGACTATTCTTGTCTTTTTTTCTTAATGTCAGTGCTCGTTACCATGCGGCTAGAGCCTCATCACCGCAGACTGCCGGAAGAATCATTTCTAAAGCGTTCCCTCAAATGAGGATCAGGCCACGTTGGTGACCTGACAGTAATGGTTGGAAAGTTTCACGCAGTATATCCAAGTTAGTTTAATATTTTTTTAATTCTTCATACTGAATTACAGAGACTTTAAAACCACACACTATATTGTCAAAAGTATTGGGAGGGCTACCTTTACATGCACATGAACCTTAATGGCATCCCAGTCTTGGTAAGTAGGGTTCACTTAGGGGTGTACTCACTTTTGTTGCCAACGGTTTAGACATTAAGGCCCCTTTCACACTGGGGCGGTTTGCAGGCGTTATTGCGCTAAAAATAGCGCCTGCAAACCGCCCCTAAACAGCCTCCGCTGTTTGTTCAGTGTGAAAGCCCGAGGGCTTTCACACTGAAGCGGTGCGCTGGCAGGAGAAGAAAAAATCTCCTGCATGCCGCATCTTTGGAGCGGTGAAGGAGCGGTGTATTCACCGCTCCTAAACCGCTCATGCCCATTGAAATCAATGGGAGAGCGCGGCTATACCGCGGTAATACCGCGGCTATAGCCGCGCTATACGAGGGGTTTTAACCCTTTTTCGGCCGCCAGCGGGGGGTTAAAACTAGCGCTGTTTTACTGCCGACGCCCCCTACCACCCCAGTGTGAAAGGGGCCTAAGGGCTGTGAGTTATTTTTGCAGCAAATTTACACTATTATACAAGCTGTACATTCACTAATTTACATTGTAGCAAAGTGTCATTTCTTCAGAATTGTCACATGAAAAGATAGAATAATATATTTACAAAAATGTGAGGGGTGTACTCACTTTTGTGAGATACTGTACATACACTATATTGTCAAAAGTATTGGAACGCCTGCCTTTACATGCACATGAACTTTAATGGCATTTCAGTCTTAGTCCGTAGGGTTCAATATTATGTTGGCCCGCCCTTTGCAGCTATAACAGCCTCACGTCTTCTGGGAAGGCTGTCCACAAGGTTTAGGAGTGTGTCTATGGGAATGGTTGACCATTCTTCCAGAAGTGCATTTGTGAGGTCAGGCACTGATGTTGGACGAGTAGGCCTCTAATTCATCCCAAAGGTGTTCTATCAGATTGAGGCCAGGACTGTGCATAGGTCAGTCAAGTTCCTCCACCCCAAATTCGCTCGTCCATGTCTTTATGGACCTTGTTTTGTGCACTCGTGCACAGTCATGTTGGAACAGGAAGGGACCATCCCCAAACTGTTCCCACAAAGTTGGGAGCTTGAAATTGTCAAAAACGTCTTAGTATGCTGATGCCTTAAGAGTTCCCTTCATTAGAACTAAGGGGCCAAGCCTAACCTCTGAAAAACAACCCCACACCATAACCCCCCCATCCATCAAATGATTTGGAGCAGTGCACAAAGCAAGATCCATAACGACACGGATGAGCGAGTTTGGGGTGGAGGAACTTGACTGAAGGCAGATGTCCCAATACTTTTGACAATATAGTGTATATAAATTGAAGCTTATTTTTGTACGTTTCAAGCAGCAAAAAGGATTGCTATGAATTGCACATCTACCGGTGTAACCACTAAGGGGAAAACTGAATGACACAAATTTCACAGATAACCTGACACTGGCATGGAAAAGAACTGGTCAGCCATTATACTGGAATTGGGGCGAGCATTGACTTTTAGCCAGTTGAGTGTAAGTGCGCATGTTTAACTGCATAAAATGTAGATCAAGTTTAAAACGAAACTTGATAACTTCTTCAAAACCGAATCCACCTGAGAATGTAAAACAGACCAAGGAACACTTGGAAACTCTTATCACAGCAGAAGGATTGACAGGAGGGCCAAACAAACAATTTACAAACCCTACAGGATTTCACTGCAGAGACCATTAAATGAACTAAAGGCATAGTAAGAACTGATAAGGCCTCTAGCATTGACACTTGGCTCATGCAGGGAGCCAGGTTAGCATTTGGAGCTCTTGGGTACAAATGTTCAATAAAATTTTATAGTTTTTTTTGAAGCTGCATTTTTTTAAAGATCGTTTCCAGATGCTAATTCTGCTCTGTGCCAATATTTAGGCCTCTTAAAGGGTAGTATTTAGGTTCAGATATGAAGCTAGCGAAGGCATGATCATATACAGTTCAAACATTCACAGTAGTTTTTTAAAGCAGAAAGCAATTCAATATGGGAAACGTTTTCCTGCACAGCTAAACAAATCTTTAGACAGGAGGCCAACGTGGTATGGGAGCTCCTGCGCCGGAAACTCTGGTAGTGGAGCTCCTGCACCGCAAAACCCAGTGGCGGAGCTCCTGCGAAACAAAACCCAGGGGCGGAGCCAGCTAAGTTGAATCTCTGCACTTACAAATCTTTTAGTGGAGCGCCCTACTATGAAAACCTGGAAATGGAGCTCCCTCCTACTAAAACCTGGAATTGGAGCTCCATTTCTTCAAAATCCTGGGAGCAGTGTGCCTAAACTAGAAAACCTGGTAGTGGAGCTCATGCAGTGGGAAACTTGATCCTATAGCTCTCACAATTGAAAATCTGTCTACTGGTGTTCCCACAATGGAAAACTCAATCCTGGACCTCCCGCAATCGAAAACCTGTCTAAAATGTGCTCCTGTAATGGAAATCTCGGTTATTGGAGTTCCCACAATGGAAAACCCAATCCTGGAGCTTCCGCAACGGAAAACCTGGCTACAGGGGCTCCCGGCAATGGAAAACCCAATCCTGGAGCTTCCACAATGGAAAACTGGCTAGAGGAGCTCCCGCAATGGAAATCCCAGGTATTGGAGTTCCCACAATGGAAAACCCAATCCTGTAGCTTTCGCAACGGAAAACCTGGCTACAGGAGGTCCCGCAACGCAAATCCCAATAATGGAACTTCCACAATGAAAAACCCAATCCTGGAGCTTCCACAATGGAAAACCTGGCTACAGGAGCTCCTGCAATGAAAACCCAATCCTGGAGCTTCCACAATGGAAAGCCCAATCCTGGAGCTTCCACAATGGAAAGCCCAGTCCTGGAGCTTCCACAATGGGAAGCCCAGTCCTGGAGCTTCCACAGGGGAAGCCCAGTCCTGGAGCTTCCAAAATGGGAAGCCCAATCCTGGAGCTTCCACAATGGAAAGCCCAATCCTGGAGCTTCCACAATGGAAAGCCCAATCCTGGAGCTTCCACAATGGAAAGCCCAATCCTGGAGCTTCCACAATGGAAAGCCCAATCCTGGAGCTTCCACAATGGAAAGCCCAATCCTGGAGCTTCCACAATGGAAAGCCCAATCCTGGAGCTTCCACAATGGAAAACCTGGCTACAGGAGCTCCCCCCCACAAGGAAAAACCCAGGTAATAGAGTTCCCACAACGAAAAACATGGTAGTTGAGCTCCCACAATGGAAAACCAAGGTCAATGGATTGACTTGACCACAAGTAATGTAAATAGCAGGACAAGAGTTTCTAGGTTCCAAGGGGGCTGTGGATAAGACCCTCTAGAGTTGCTACACGGAAAGCTTAAGAACAGTAGCACTCTTCTTTAAAATAAGGCATTTGATTCACCAGACACTTAAAAACAATATACTTATATTATCCATTACTGCCAACCAAGAAATTTAGATAGAAACTGGAGAACCTGGAAGAAGGCAATGAAAACAAAGAAGTGTTACAGAGGCAAAACTCTGCTCAGCAATAAAACCAAAGCTAGTACAAGTTATAAGGCAGTAGAATGAAGAAATTCCCTGCGCAACCACAGTAGACGAATGCAACCATTACAGTTTGACAAAAGACCATTTGCCCTAAATGTACATCAACTTTTTTTTTTTTTTTCCCAATAGAACTTTTATTAAAGAAAAGCAAACATTCATGAAACAGTTCAGTTACAGAGACATGAATTAGCTAGAAATCAGTATATCTGAAAAAATAGCGTACATCAACTTTTGTGTTTTCTTCTATATTGCCTTTACAGCAGAAACAGCCTAGAACCAGCACTAAAATGAATTTGTGTGTTTCATAATGCAATATGACAAATCTGTATATGCAGAACAGAATATTTCCCAAGGACCGGCTGACTCAAAGTCTAAATATAGTGGGAGACCTGTGCCTGTAAGGTCCCAGGTACACAATGCTCTGGTCAGATTCCATTGAGCCAGAAAAATCCCATGACAACCAAACGTCAGTGTAAAGATGAATTTGCATTATGGCTTTAGAAAACATTGAATCAACATTTTGCAGCAATCTTCATTGCATTCCCCCTTTTTTTCACACTGTTGAACCATAAGAAAATACCCAACAAACATTTTCAACTTTTGTCAGCTTGCATGAGCTCAGCTAAAGGAGGGCAGACACTATGTTACATATTAGCAGTGAGATTTCACATGAAGTGGCACCCCTGATATTTCACCAAAGCCCCCAAAAAGAATTTGCAAAAAAATAAAATTGTAAAAAATAATGAATTAAAATACTGTAATACAAATAAATACTACTGACACCATCATTATATTATTTGGTCCACCTCGCCATGGTCGACCAAAGAAGTTGAGGTCACGTGCTCAGCATCATATCCAGAGGTTGTCTTTGGGAAATAGACGTATGAGTGCTGCCAGCATTGCTGCAGAGGTTGAAGGGGTGAGCAGTCAGCTTGTCAGTGCTCAGACCATAAGCAACCTGCATCAAATTGGTCTGCATGGCTATTGTCCCAGAAGGAAGCCTCTTCTAAAGATGATGAACAAGAAAGCTAACAAACAGTTTGCTGAAGACAAGCAGACTAAGGACATGGATTACTGGAACCATCTCCTGTGGTCTGATGAGACCAAGATAAACTTATTTGGTTCAGATGGTGACAAGCGTGTGTGGTGGCAACCAGGTGAGGAGGACAAAGACAAGTGTGTCTTGTCTACAGTCAAGCATGGTGGTGGGAGTGTCATGGTCTGGGGCTGCGTGAGTGCTGCCGGCACTGGGGAGCTACAGTTCATTGAGGGAACCATGAATGCCAACATGTACTGTGACATACTGAAGCAGAGCATGATCCCCCTCCCTTCAGAGACTGGGCCGCAGGGCAGTATTCCAACATGATAACGACCCCAAACACACCTCCAAGATGACCAATGCCTTGCTAAAGAAGCTGAGGGTAATGGGGCATCCTCAAACGGAAGGTGGAGGAGCACAAGGTCTCTAACATCTACCAGCTCTGTGATGTCATCATGGAGGAGTGGAAGAGGACTCCAGTGGCAACCTGTGAAGCTCTGGTGAACTCCAAGGGGGTTAAGGCAGTGCTGGAAAATAATGGTGGCCACACAAAATATTGACACTTTGGGCCCAATCTGGACATTTTCACTTAGGGGTGTACTCACTTTTGTTGCCAGCGGTTTAGACATTAATGGCTGTGTGTTGACTTATTTTGAGGGGACAGCAAATTTACACTGTTATACAAGCTGTACACTCACTACTTTACATTGTAGCAAAGTGTCATTTCTTCAGTGTTGTCACATGAAAAGATATAATAAAATATTTACAAAAATGTGAGGGGTGTACTCACTTTTGTAAGATACTGTACATACACTATATTGTCAAAAGTATTGGGGCGTCTGCCTTTACATGCACATGAAATTTAATGGCATCCCAGTCTTCGTCCGTATGGTTCAATATTGAGTTGACAACAGAAATTAAGGAATGGCGCAGACGGGTACAAACACTGCGTTATGGGACTAATGACATTAAATGAATAAACACAAATATAAAAAAATGCTATATACAGGATATAATATAATCTATAATAAAATAGATCAACCTAAAAGAACAAGAGTCCCGGTGTAAAACAAAATCCATATGTAAAGATAAAACAGTAGCACTGATGGCAGCTCCCTTAAAGGTGAAGCAGACTCTGAAAGGCAAGGTAAGAAACAAAAAAAGGGGCACCTAAGTGCAGTATGTTTAAAATAACGATTTATTAGTAGTATAATCAGCCAAATGGCTACTCACATGACAGTAGTGAGAAACAAGCATGGATGTCTCAATTTGGGGTGTGCGGTCACTCTGTAATCCGGGGATACGTCCTGAGTGTAGTCCCAGTAAGCTGAACTGATCCTGGATGATGCAGGGGGATCCGGAGGATGGAGCCAGCCAACCTGCGTTCAGCTCGGCAGTGACGAGCATGTCAGCTGGCCTGTGATGGAACCTGCCAGCCTGTGTCTTGCTCAGTGGCAGCCTGCTTGCCAGCATGGAACGCACTCAGTGCGATCCGAAACTGGAAGTGGCGTCGGGGCGCCAGGATCAATTCAGCTCACTGGGACTACACTCAGGACATATGCGAGTAGCCATTTGGCCGATTATACTACTAATAAATCGTTATTTTAAACATACTGCACTTAGTAGGCGCCCCTTTTTTGTGTTTGTTCAATATTGAGTTGGTCCACCCTTTGCAGCTATAACAGCTTCAACTTTTCTAGGAAGGCTGTCCACAAGGTTTAGGAGTGTGTCTACGGGAATGTTTGACCATTCTTCCAGAAGCGCATTTGTGAGGTCAGGCACTGATGTGGAGGAGTAGGCCAGGCTCGCAGTCTCCCCTCTAACTCATCCCAAAGGTTTTGGGTTGAGGTTAGGACTCTGTGCAGGCCAGTTAAGTTCCTCCACCCCTAACTGGCTCATCCATGTCTTTATGAACCTTGCTTTGTGCACCCATTCAAATCATTTGGTGTAGGTGGGGTTGTTTTTCAGGCTTTGGGGTTGGCCTCCTAGGTCCAGTAAGGGGAATTCTTAAGGAGTCAATATACCAAGACATTTTGGACAATTTCATGCTCCCAACTTTGTGGGAACAGTTTGGGGACGGCCCTTTCCTGTTCCAACATGACTGCGCACCAGTGCACAAAGCAAGGTCCATAAAGACATGGATGAGGGAGTTTGGGGTGGAGGAACTGAACTGGCCTGCACAGAGTCCTCGTAGATAACCCCCAATAAAGGTATCCACCTCCTCGAACGAGAGCCTGCATCTGGGTGAACTTGTCCCTTGGCTTGGAATATCTTTGGATGATGCCGTCTCACTTAGCTCATCCAAAGGATCTGATTCCCCCCCCCCCCGATTCGTCACTCTCCTCTGGGGCTGAAGCGGGGGGGAACTGCGGCTGGTTGTTTTGGGGTTTCAAGGTTCGAAAGCATTGACTTTATAGCCTTCATTTCTTTAACGCCAGAAATCAATTCTTTGCATGCCCCCGTTGCCTCCTTGTAAACCAATTTATCACAACAGGGTTTACAAAAGGGCTTGTTTCACCCTTCTTTAATTTTGTTCGTACATGACGGACACCTCTTCTTCCCACCTGACCTCTCCGGTTCTTTGGGCTGAGACAAGAGAAGAGAAAGGAGGCAAAAGGGAAAGAAAATAAAAGACAAGCTGCTGTCAGAAACCTTAGCAAACCAGTGGGTGTATACCGTCACCAACACCTATGTGCACCCCCACCAGCCGCTGACGGGTTTCACATGACTCTTTAGCCTGGATCCCATCTCACTAAGGGGGGGTGGATGGGTGCTGTAGGCCAAAAGGCACCCCAGTGTCCGCCTACCTGAGCTGGGCCAGCATCATTGCCACCTGGTTCAGCTAGATCCATGCTGTCCTCCTGGAGCATTGTGAAGCTGCTGTGTAACAGGACTGTCCGCTTGCTGTGGCTGGCGTTTTTTTAAAAAGACCGCCATGTATCCGGCGTCCACGCGCGCCCCCGAACCGGAAGTGGTGTGCCGGAAGTCCCCGGCATTAGCTCTCCACAGCCTGACTGGGTACTTGTAGACCTCCTTCCCCATCTTCCTTAGGCAGCCCTACCTAGGCTCAGGGGAAGGAGAGCTCCCATCCAGCCTCCTCCTCCAGTGGAGGAAACACAGACTGGGGAAGAGGGACGAAAGCCGCCCTTTAGGGATTTGAATTTTGTGCTTCCTGCCTCCGGAGGTTGAGCCCATCTCTCTAGTGCTGTCCTGGACAGACTAGAGAAAAACAAAAGTGTTATTCCAATCTTCAAGCCACAGCGACCAATGAGCAGACTAAAAGCAAATCAGTACACCCAGGTTTGAAAACACACTCCAGCTTATTACCAGATCCTATTGACCATTGTTGCTATAAATGGTTAAACGCCTCATGAGGGTTTTAAGTCCCCTGGCAGTTAGCAAGCCTCCTCCACAAGCCGAATATAGAATAAATTGCCACATCTCTCAAAAACACAGGACAAAAAGTGATCCGCGCAATACTGTATGGCTTATTTTATTTAAAAGTGTGCACTCACAAAAATAACAAGCAGCAAATTGTATCTTCAGCCATAGCATTCCTATTGGCAAACAGAGAGGACCCAGCCAACAACTGACCGACCTGTGTGTGATGACGTCACTCTTGTAGGCCCCACAACCTACGCGTTTTGTCACAGATGACATCGTGGGGGCCTAGGTTAGTAAACGAATATACTCCCAAGCGCACCTTACACCGTATTGATACAAGATGTGTCCTTATCAGATAGCTAGACTCTACATTATAGGAGTCTAGTGAGACATGGAATCACACATCATGAAGGGTCCACCCATCGGATGTAGAGAGGGGTAGCGTCACGGCCACTGGTGCTGGTTAGTCACTCGGAGGAATGGAAAGCGAGGGGTCTGCACCTGCCTGCTCCGCACTGCCGCTGCTGCTGGGGGCATCCCCAGGAGATGCCACGTGAGAAGTGCTGAGCTCAGCACTCTCTCTCCTTTCCTTCCTCTGAGTGACTAACCAGCACCAGTGGCCGTGACGCTACCCTTCTCTACATCCGGTGGATGGACCCTTAATGATGTTACATAGTAGGTGAGGTTGAAAAAAGACACAAGTCCAACCTATGTGTGTGATTATGTGTCAGTATTACATTATATATCCCTGTATGTTGCGGTCATTCAGGTGATTATCTAATAGTTTCTTGAAGCTATCAATGCTCCCCGCTGAGACCACCGCCTGTGGAAGGGAATTCCACATCCTTGCCGCTCTTACAGTAAAGAACCCTCTACGTAGTTTAAGGTTAAACCTCTTTTCTTCTAATTGTAATGAGTGGCCACGAGTCTTATTAAACTCTCTTCTGCGAAAAAGTTTTATCCCTATTGTGGGGTCACCAGTACAGTATTTGTAAATTGAAATCATATCCCCTCTCAAGCGTCTCTTCTCCAGAGAGAATAAGTTCAGTGCTCGCAACCTTTCCTCATAACTAAGATCCTCCAGACCCTTTATTAGCTTTGTTGCCCTTCTTTGTACTCGCTCCATTTCCAGTACGTCCTTCCTGAGGACTGGTGCCCAGAACTGGACAGCATACTCCAGGTGCGGGCGGACCAGAGTCTTGTAGAGCGGGAGAATTATCGTTTTATCTCTGCAGTTGATCCCCCTTTTAATGCATGCCAATATTCTGTTTGCTTTATTAGCAGCAGCTTGGCATTGCATGCCATTGCTGAGCCTATCATCCACTAGGACCCCCAAGTCCTTTTCCATCCTAGATTCCCCCAGAGGTTCTCCCCCCAGTGTATAGATTGCATTCATATTTTTGACACCCAAATGCATTATTTTACATTTTTCTACATTGAACCTCATTTGCCATGTAGTCGCCCACCCCATTAATTTGTTCAGGTCTTTTTGCAAGATTTCCACATCCTGCGGAGAAGTTATTGCCCTGCTTAGCTTAGTATTGTCTGCAAATACAGAGATGGAACTGTTTATCCCATCCTCCAGGTCGTTTATGAACAAATTAAATAGGATTGGTCCCAGCACAGAACCCTGGGGAACCCCACTACCCACCCCTGACCATTCTGAGTACTCCCCATTTATCACCACCCTCTGAACACGCCCTTGTAGCCAGTTTTCAATCCATGTACTCACCCTATGGTCCATGCCAACGCACCTTATTTTGTACAGTAAACGTTTATGGGGAACTGTGTCAAATGCTTTTGCAAAATCCAGATACACCACGTCTACGGGCCTTCCTTTATCTAGATGGCAACTCACCTCCTCATAGAAGGTTAATAGATTGGTTTGGCAAGAACGATTCTTCATGAATCCATGCCGATTACTGCTAATGATATCATTCTTATTACTAAAATTTTGTATATAGTCCCTTATCATCCCCTCCAAGAGTTTACATACTATTGATGTTAGGCTAACTGGTCTGTAATTCCCAGGGATGTTTTTTGGGCCCTTTTTAAATATTGGTGCTACATTGGCTTTTCTCCAATCAGCTGGTACCATTCCAGTCAATAGACTGTCTGTAAAAATTAGGAACAACGGTCTGGCAATCACCTGACTGAGTTCCCTAAGTACCCTCGGATGCAAGCCATCTGGTCCCGGTGATTTATTAATGTTAAGTTTCTCAAGTCTAATTTTAATTCCGTCCTCTGTTAACCATGTAGGTGCTTCCTGTGTTGTGTCATAAACACTGCAGTTTTGGTTACTGAAGCCCCCCGATTCACTCGTGAAGACTGAGGAGAAGAATAAATTCAATACCTCTGCCATCTCCCCATCCTTTGTAACCAGATGTCCTTCCTCATTCTTTATGGGGCCAATATGGTCTGTTCTCCCTTTGTGATGTGTGATTCCATGTCTCACTAGACTCATAACGTGGAGTCTAGCTATCTGATGAGGACCCATCTTGTATCAATACAGTGGAAGGCGCACTTGGGTGTGTTGGTCATTCACTATCCTTGGACACATGTTGCAACGATTTTAGCACATTTATTTCTATATGCACTTATGTGGAAATCCTATGAACCGATCGTCACCTTATTCTATTTCACATGTTTATATCACTATTTATTTAGCAAGAGAAGAGAATTGTTGTTTTATAGTTAGCAGTGAAGAACCCTAAAATGGATCTTCATAACCTGCAAAGACTTCTGGGGTCACCCTCTGCAGCGAGAACATCCCTCTTGCGTCTAGATCAGTGTTTCTCAACTCCAGTCCTCAAGGCGCCCCAACAGGTTATGTTTTCAGGATTTCCCTCAGATGAAACGGCTGTGGTAATTACTAAGGCAGTGAAACTGATCAAATGACCTGTGCAAAATAATGGTAAGCCTGAAAACATGACCTGTTGGGGCGCCTTGAGGACTGGAGTTGAGAAACACTGGTCTAGATAGCAATGCCAAAAAATGTTTACCTTAATGCAAAAAATGTTTTGGCTTTAGAACCACTTTAATTGACAAGAGGGTAAATTTGTTTAACAAATTAGTGTATCTTTTTTTAACCTTTAGTTCTATTAATGTTCTCTACCATCACCACATAGTGTTTATAGTCTGCTCAGTAAATTGTTTTTTTTTTTTTCCTCCTCTCTATAAAATGGTTAGACCAACATCTATTGTTTGGAAAAAGACAAAAAAGACATGTAACCAGGTATTGGTGCCGTAACTCGCTCAGGGTACGAGGCAAACCCTCAGGTGCTCACAACGAAGTTATGCTGGGAAGGCCTACGTTTGTTGCCAGTATCTATTTCTCCTGTAGGAAGCAGTACAACCAGTATATGACTTCTTGTGTCCCTCAATGAATGGTAAAAAAAAAAACATGTTCCCATTTTAATCAACTGACAGAACAGCTCTCATAGAAAAACACTTCAGTGGACAGCCCTAGTACTGCAATTTGTATAATATAAAACTTGCAAGATTCCTCATGAAGCATTAGCATAATCCACTTACTATCTTCCTCTCGTAGAAGGCTCCACTGCTGTAGGTTGTAGCAAGGGTGGAGGCACACTCTTCCAAGTACCAAGGCTTGTAACCATTCTCTGTGGTGCTGCTAATGGAAATGGTGTAGACACTGTTGGTATATCCATCACAGGAGCAGTAATCTCCTTCCCTACCACCGTTACCGGATGCCCAGACAAAGATTGAACCAAGCCCTTTACGGCCCTAAAACAAAATAAAAAAAAATATGGCATTAAGCTTTTTAACCTATTTACTTACAGCAGAACTTCAAATAATCCTATGTCTCAGAGAATGCATGGCCCATGGAATATAAGGAAAGGGATTTACTGTAAATCTCCTATTAGGGGCACAAAAACAAAACTGTCTGAACCCGGAAGCCAAAAACGATCATACAATAATGTACATATCAGATATCCCCATACATAGGAGTGATGTTCTATAAAAGTTAAAGTGCGTTTTCTCATGGTCATGTTTCTCAGAAAAAAATGAGTAATGTAAAATTCAGTAATCTCTGTTCAATTTTACAATACACCAAAACGGCTAGCTAATTATAATATGTGTGTGTATATATCTATATATATATATATAGATATATATATCTATATATATATATATATATATATATATATACACTACCGTTCAAAAGTTTGGGGTCACCCAAACAATTTTGTGTTTTCCATGAAAAGTCACACTTATTCACCACCATACGTTGTGAAATGAATAGAAAATAGAGTCAAGACATTGACAAGGTTAGAAATAATGATTTGTATTTGAAATAACATTGTTTTTACATCAAACTTTGCTTTCATCAAAGAATCCTCCTTTTGCAGCAATTACAGCATTGCACACCTTTGGCATTCTAGCTGTTAATTTATTGAGGTAAGCTGGAGAAATTGCACCCCACGCTTCTAGAAGCAGCTCCCACAAGTTGGAATGGTTGGATGGGCACTTCTGGCGTACCATACGGTCAAGCTGCTCCCACAACAGCTCAATGGGGTTCAGATCTGGTGACTGTGCTGGCCACTCCATTACCGATAGAATACCAGCTGCCTGCTTCTGCTGTAAATAGTTCTTGCACAATTTGGAGGTGTGTTTAGGGTCATTGTCCGGTTGTAGGATGAAATTGGCTCCAATCAAGCGCTGTCCACTGGGTATGGCATGGCGTTGCAAAATGGAGTGATAGCCTTCCTTAGCTTTTACCCTGTACAAAGCTCCCACCTTACCAGCACCAAAGCAACCCCAGACCATCACATTACCTCCACCATGCTTAACAGATGGCGTCAGGCATTCTTCCAGCATCTTTTCATTTGTTCTGCGTCTCACAAACGTTCTTCTTTGTGATCCAAACACCTCAAACTTGGATTCATCTGTCCACAACACTTTTTTCCAGTCTTCCTCTGTCCAATGTCTGTGTTCTTTTGCCCATCTTAATCTTTTTCTTTTATTGGCCAGTCTCAGATATGGCTTTTTCTTTGCCACTCTGCCCTGAAGCCCAAAATCCCGCAGCCGCCTCTTCACTGTAGATGTTGACACTGGTGTTTTGCGGGTACTATTTAATGAAGATGCCAGTTGGGGACCTGTGAGGCGTCTGTTTCTCAAACTAGAGACTCTAATGTGCTTATCTTCTTGCTTAGTTGTGCAACGCGGCCTCCCACTTCTTTTTCTACTCTGGTTAGAGCCTGTTTGTGCTGTCCTCTGAAGGGAGTAGTACACACCGTTGTAGGAAATCTTCAATTTCTTTGCAATTTCTCGCATGGAATAGCCTTCATTTCTAAGAACAAGAATAGACTGTCGAGTTTCAGATGAAAGTTCTCTTTTTCTGGCCATTTTGAGCGTTTAATTGACCCCACAAATGTGATGCTCCAGAAACTCAATCTGCTCACAGGAAGGTCAGTTTTGTAGCTTCTGGAAGGAGCTAGACTGTTTTTAGATGTGTGAACATGATTGCACAAGGGTTTGCTAATCATCAATTAGCCTTCTGAGCCAATGAGCAAACACATTGTACCATTAGAACACTGGAGTGATAGTTGCTGGAAATGGGCCTCTATACACCTATGTAGATATTGCACCAAAAACTAGACATTTGCAGTTAGAATAGTCATTTACCACATTAGCAATGTATAGAGTATATTTGTTTAAAGTTAGGACTAGTTTAAAGTTAGCTTCATTTAAAAGTACAGTGCTTTTCCTTCAAAAATAAGGACATTTCAATGTGACCCCAAACTTTTGAACGGTAGTGTATATATATATATATATATATATATATAGATATCTATCTCTCTCTATATATATATATATATATATATATATATATATATATATATATATATATATATATACACACACATATATACATATATATATATATATATATATATACACACACACACATGTATATGAATATATGTTTTTTTTAATCCTTAGCAAGTCAGGACCAGAAAAATAGGATTTTTTATTACAGCTTACCTGTAAAATCCTTTTCTTTCAACGGACATCACGGGACACAGAGCCACAGTAATTACTGATGGGTTATAGGGTATCACTAGGTATTGGACACTGGTCACACCCTAATCAGGAAGTTCAACCCCCCTATATAACCCCTCCCCTTCCAGGGATACCTCAGTTTTGTAGCAAAGCAATATAGGTGTATTAGAAGAGGGGCGGGACCTCTGTGTCCCGTGATGTCCATCGAAAGAAAAGGATTTTACAGGTAAGCTGTAATAAAAAATCCTATTTTCTTTTCTCGGACATCACGGGACACAGAGCCACAGTAATTACTGATGGGATGTCCCAAAGCAATGCCAACTGAGGGGGGGGAATCACAACCCGGTAGGGTGCTATCAGACCTGAGGACCTTGTACCGCTGTCTGCAGCACACTACGCCCAAAGGCGATATCCTCATGCCTTCCCACATCCACCTGATAGAATCTGGTGAATGTATGAACTGAAGACCAGGTTGCGGCCTTGCAGATCTGAGCCATAGAGGCCCGGTGATGCACTGCCCAAGAAGCACCAATAGCCCTTGTGAAATGTGCCTTGATCTGAAACGGGGGAACCTTCCGTTTCAAACCGTAAGCTTGAATAATCAACTGTCGAATCCATTTAGAAATGGTCGCTTTTGACGCTGCCTGTCCTCTATTGGGACCCTCTGGCAGCACGAACAAGACATCCGTCTTGCGAATCTGAGCGGTTGCCTCCAGATAGGTCTTGACTGCTCTTACTACATCCAAAGAATGTAGTGACCTTTCTTCCGAAGAACAGAGATCTGGAAAAAAGGAAGGCAGAACAATGTCTTGGTTTAGATGAAACTCTGAAACTACCTTCGGTAGAAAACTAGGATGAGGGCGCAGTACCACTCTATCCTTGTGTATAATCAAGTAAGGCTCTTTACCGGAAAGAGCTGCTATTTCTGACACTCTTCTAGCAGAAGAGATGGCTACCAGAAATATTAGTTTCCTCGTCAGCAAGACTAAAGGAATCTGACGTATTGGTTCAACAGGTTGTTTCTGTAACACCGATAGAACCAAGTTCAAGTCCCAGGGGTTTAGGGGCGCCTTAACCGGAGGATTAAGACGCATCACCCCCTGCATAAAGTTTCGGACCAGAGAATGCGAAGCAAGCGGCCGTTGAAACAACACTGATAAGGCCGAGACCTGGCCCTTGATGGTACTCAAGGCCAGCTTCATCTCTAATCCTAATTGTAGAAAATCAAGAATTCTACCTATGACATATTTCCTGGGATGCCAACCCCTGGATTCACACCAGGATACATAAGCTTTCCAGACTCTATGATAAATCATTCTGGAAGCTGGCTTCCTTGCATTGATCAAGGTAGATATGACAGGACCTGAAAGCCCACGACTTTTCAGAACGTGGGTCTCAATAGCCCACCCGTCAAATCTAGCGTTTGTAAGGCAGGCTGGAATACTAGACCTCGAGATAACAGGTCTGGGCGTACCGGTAGGGTCCACCGGGAACCCACCGTCATCCCTGCTATTTCTGCTTATCAAGTTCTTCTGGGCCACATGGGGGCCACCAGAAGTGCCGACTTCCCTTCTTGCCTGAGCCTGCGAAGGAGCCGTGGCAGTAGCAGAATAGGAGGGAATGCATAAATCAGCGAGAGCCGCTGCCACGGGATCACCAACGCATCCGTCCTGCCTGCAAGAGGATCCCAGGAAACCGGTAGGAAGGAATTCCCCTTCTGCAGGTTTTTGGGTATGAGCCATCAACTGAGGCTCTGACGCATCGCATGCGACAGGTGCATTGGAAAGTCTAATGCCTGCACCTCCTTGTTCCAGGCCGACAGAATACTGTGTTGCAACAGTCCTGCCTGGAACTGCGCATAGGGAACTGCTTCGAATGAAGCCACCATCTTCCCCAGCAGCCTTATACAAAGGCGGACAGAAGGACCCTTCTTGGTCCTGACTGTCAAAATCAGCTCCCTTAGAGCAGTGATCTTTGCCTGCAGACACTTCAGTTGAGCAGGAAAAAATGGGCACAGGTAGGCCTGCATCTCTGATGCCTATTGGTGTCAAAAATTCTCCTCCCTGCAGGATGGAGACTACTGTCCGAATTGATTCCAAACGGAAGGACTGCATCCTCGGGAATCAATTCAGATCTCTTAAATCCAAAATGGGTCTGACGTCCCCATTTGGTTTTTGGACCATAAAAAGATTGGAATAGAGTCTCAATCCTTGATCCTTTGTGGGAACCCCCACAATGACCTCTTGCGACAAAAGTCGCTCTATCGCTAGAAGGAGCGACTGCTTCTCTTCTGGTTCTCTGGGAACACCGGATCTGAGGACACGAGGAGAGGGAAATTCTTGGAACTCCAGACTGTACCCTAAGGTTACCGTGGAGATTACCCATCTGTCCTGGAAGTCCTTCTGCCAGGGCCCTGAGAGCTGCAGCAGTCTTTCCCCCCACTCGAGCGAGCGGGGCGCCCCTTCATGAAGAGGCCTTAGTGTCTTGTCTAGAAGACCTTTTCCCCCAGGATTTCTTGTGTCCCTGGGGTTGACTCTTGTTTCTTGCCCCAGACGGAGGAGACCGTCGTGGCTGCCTGGAGGCTGATGACCCTGGCGCTGGGGAAAGAGTCCGTTTAAAAGAGGGACGCTTACTCTTCTTCTTATCAGGTAAGAGAGTGCTTTTCCCACAGGAGATCCTCTTGATATAATTATCCAAGTCCTCTCCAAACAACCTTTCACCACGAAAGGGAAACTCAGCCAGGAGCTTCTTACATGGTGCTTCGGCTGACCAGTTCTTTAACCATAAGATTCTACGTATATGCACCAACCCAAGCGAGAGGCGAGAGGTCTGCACGATAGAATCTCTGATGGCATCAACAACATAGCATAAAGCCGCAGGAAGGTTAGCCAACCCCTGGGCCTGCTGTTCAGGTAATACTTTGATGACCTGCTTAACATGGTCTCTTAAGTATTGACAGACTCCAATCGCTGCTACTGCAGGTTGGGCCACTGATCCTGCTAAGGAAAAAACATCTTTCAATAAGAAGTCCATCTTTTTATCCACAGGATCTTTGAGCATCTGAGCATTGTCTACAGGACAAGTCAGACTACTATTTACAGAGGAAATGGCCGCATCAATGGCCGGTATTCCCCACCTCTTAATAAATTTTTCTTCCATAGGATAAAGTGTAGAAAACTTTTTCGGCGGAAGAAATCGCTTATCTGGGTGTTCCCACTCAGAATAAAGCAGCTTTTCAAGTAAATTATGAACAGGAAAAGCATGTGCTGCTTGGAAAGGTTTCAGTGACCCCAAAGCAGAAGAGGTTTCTGTAGTAGTTTCAGGTATGGGCAACTTAAATGTGGAGCGGACCAAACCAGTGAGGATCTGCACTAAGACTTTCTCCTCTTGGGAAGTCGCAGAGGGTCCCTCTCTACCTGAATCCTCCGAAGAGGAATCATCCGTCCCATCCCGATCCTCTGAAAGGGATTCATCTCCTTTATCCCAGAGCTCCTCTGTCTGAGGGTCTTGGGGAGCAGAGGAAGGCCTTGTGCGTTTTCTTCCACTAAGTGAAGATGTAATCACGGCCATTAGTCTTTTCTCTAATCCAGTAATGGTTGAGGAAAAAACTTCTTGTGTAATGTACACAGGGGCTGAAGTGCCGGCAGCAAGTGTAGCCCCTAACCCCAATGGCTCTCCCTGTCCAGCTGCCCCTGGTCCCTCAGGAGGGGATGGTGTAGCAGACAGGGGGTCCTCAGAACCTGAACGAGACCCCCTAGTGCCTCTGGTTCTTGGGGTACCTGAACCTCTTCTACCCATAGTGCAAAGCAACAAGGTGTGAGGTATCAAACGAACACTGACTGCTGAGCGATGTAGTCTGGCTAAAAAGCCTTGCTACCAAATGCCCAATCCGGTGTTCTTTAGTAAATGCAGCCCAGGGGAATGCCTGTGTTCCACCTTACATGCGACTGTCAGCTCTGTGTCCCTCTAAGGCTCAGAGCACCTGTACAGTGTGCTTTAAATAGCCATACTTTGTGGCACTGTGAGCGTCTGAGCACGCTGACGCTGTGCTGACACCCCGCCCCCCCTCCCCCCCCTCGTTTTTTGAAAAAACGAGCGCTTCCCGCGCGAGCGGACCCTTCCTGACAAGCCTGAAGGAAGGCTGGGGGTGAGGGAATCAGGAGGAGGCCGGCAGTGATTATTATTATACGAGATTTATATAGCGCCAACAGTTTACTCAGCGCTTTACAATGTATAAGGGGGACAACACAATTACAGTACAATACAAAAGGTACAGGAGGGCCCTGCTCGTAGAGCTTACATTCTAAAAGGGAGGGGGTGGTGGTACAAAAGGTAATAGCTGCAAAGAATGATTTGATGGGGGTGGCTCAGGGACAGTTATGTGGGTGTGGGATAGGCTTCCCTGAATAAATGAGTTTTCAAGGATCTCCTAAAGGTGGACAGGGTAGGGGCTGATCGGACATACTGGGGCAGGGAATTCCAGAGGATGGGAGAGGCTCTGGAGAAGTCCTGAAGGCGAGCATGGGAGGAGGTAACAAGGGAGCTAGAGAGCAGGAGGTCCTGGGAGGAGCGGAGGGGGCGATTTGGGTGATATCTGCAGATGAGGTTGGTGATGTAGATGGGGGCGATGTTGTGAATGGCCTTGTATGTTATGGTTAGCATTTTGAATTTTACACGGTGGGGTAGGGGAAGCCAGTGAAGGGATTGGCAGAGAGGAGCAGCAGTCACGGATCGATTAGTGAGGTGTATTAGTCTAGCAGCAGCATTCATAATAGACTGAAGGGGGGATAGCCTGCTTAAGGGTAGGCCATTAAGGAGAGAGTTGCAATAGTCGAGGCGGGAAATAATCAAAGAGTGAATAAGTTGTTTTGTAGTGTCATTAGTCAGAAAGGGTCGAATTTTGGAGATGTTGCGGAGGTTAAGGCGGCAGGATTTAGCCAGTGATTGGATATGGGGGCTGAAGGAGAGGTCTGAGTCAAGGATTACACCCAGGACTCTGGCATGTGTGGAGGGACCAATGGTTGTGTTGTTGATATTAATGGTGAAGTCACAGGAGGGGGACCGTGAAGGAGGAAATATAACAAGCTCAGTTTTAGAAAGATTAAGTTTGAGGAAGTGGTGTGACATCCATACCGATATGTCATTCAGCAAGTTTGAGATCCGTGAGGAGATAGTGGGGGTGAGTTGGGGAGTGGAGAGATAGATCTGTGTGTCATCGGCATAGAGATGGTATTGGAAGCCATGGGAGGTGATCAACTGGCCCAGGGAAGAGGTATAGAGTGAGAAAAGGAGAGGCCCAAGGACAGAGCCTTGGGGTACCCCAACAGAAAGAGGAAGGGGAGCGGAGGAGGTGGAGTTGTAAGTGACGCTGAAAGTGCGCTGAGATAGGTAGGAGGAGAACCAGGATAATGCAGAATCACGGAGGCCAAGGGAGTGTAATTTGCTGAGGAGCAGCAGGTGGTCAACTGTGTCAAAGGCAGCAGAGAGGTCTAAAAGTATGAGTATGGAGTAGTGGCCATTGGTTTTGGCAGTTATTAGGTCATTGGTGATTTTTAGTAGGGCAGTTTCAGTCGAATGTTGTAGGCGGAAGCCAGACTGTAGGGGGTCGAGAAGGTTGTTGTCCGTGAGGTAGCGACTCATTTGGTCATGAACAAGGCGTTCGATGAGCTTGGAGGCAAACGGGAGAAGGGAGATAGGTCTTAAGTTATTCAAACAGGTGGGGTCTAGTGAGGGTTTTTTGAGTATGGGGGTAACCAGTGCATGTTTGAACGGGGAAGGAAAGGTGCCGGAGGAGAGGGAGAGGTTGAAGATGTGGGTTAGGGAGTTGAGGATAGAGTGGGAAGGTGGTCGCAGCAATTGAGAGGGGACAGGATCCAGGGGACATGTAGTGAGGTGTGCCATGGAGAGGAGTTTATCAACTTCTTCTGTGGTAACTGGGCAAAAGGAGGAGAGTATTGAGTGTGGTGTTGGACCTGATATGTTGGGTAGGGGAGGAATTTTAATGCTGGATATCTCCTTGCGAATAGTGTTGATTTTGCTATTGAAGTGGCTGGCAATATGTTGAGCGGTAAGCAAGTTGGTGGGAGGGGGCAGTGGGGAACCCAATCCGGTGTTCTTTAGTAAATGCAGCCCAGGGGAATGCCTGTGTTCCACCTTACATGCGACTGTCAGCTCTGTGTCCCTCTAAGGCTCAGAGCACCTGTACAGTGTGCTTTAAATAGCCATACTTTGTGGCACTGTGAGCGTCTGAGCACGCGGACGCTGTGCTGACACCCCGCCCCCCCTCCCCCCCCTCGTTTTTTGAAAAAACGAGCGCTTCCCGCGCGAGCGGACCCTTCCTGACAAGCCTGAAGGAAGGCTGGGGGTGAGGGAATCAGGAGGAGGCCGGCAGTGATGGGCCCTGCATTGCAATGCGGCCTCGGCGGCGGCGGCAGCGGCTGTGACAGAGCGGTCTCACCCACCTTCCAGCATACCTGAGCCTCTCCCTAGCCTGGGGGGACCATCCCAGCAGAGAAAACCCCCCACCATCTTACCTTAGAGCCAGTGGGAGAGCCTGTGCAGCGGACGCTGAGACAGAATCAAGCATGAGAAGGTTTGTGCTCTTGGCCGCCCCCCCCGGTGGTCACAATAGGCATAGCATGCATTTACCTTAAAGGAGAAAGCCACTAGAATTGAAATTCTGTGGAATCCCCTCTTACCTTATCCAGCCGCAGGGTTCAGTTAATACAGACCCAATCTTCGCCTCTCACGGTGGGCTCCGTTTGTGAAAAACCGTCAGAGACTGGGGCCCCCATCAGTAGGGGGATCCTTCAGTTCTGGCCCTGTAAAGCACCTCGCCAGAAATTAGGAAGTTTAAAGCCATTTTCTGATCCGCGGGTCCAGCTCTCTAAAAAGAGAAGCGTTACAGGTAAAACCTCGTTTCT
Source organism: Lithobates septentrionalis (assembly GCA_037952835.1). Lineage (NCBI taxonomy): Eukaryota > Metazoa > Chordata > Amphibia > Anura > Ranidae > Lithobates > Lithobates septentrionalis. The sequence goes on from JBBDGP010004937.1 coordinate 318,244, forward strand.
TCGGACACGAGGCCCGGGTACCATCCAATTCGGCCATGAAAGACACTTTGAATGGATCCGTTAGAATATTCCCTTTGGAGCTTCAGCACAGGACATCTTTGCACGTCCAACACCTAAGACACTGGCGTAAAAACTGAGGTATCCCTGGAAGGGGAGGGGTTATATAGGGGGTTGAACTTCCTGATTAGGGTGTGACCAGTGTCCAATACCTAGTGATACCCTATAACCCATCAGTAATTACTGTGGCTCTGTGTCCCGTGATGTCCGAGAAAAGAAAGTAAAATTTTAAAGCCATGGGAATAAAAACTTTTCCCTTTTTTTTCCCCCCCGAAAAAATAGAAATTTGAGGGAAAAAAAAAAAAATCAGTGTGGAGTAGTTGTACAAATTGAAAGTCATTTTGTTACACTGGGAATGTGGAATGCAGTGTATATAAGAGTATTATGCTTGAAATAAAAGTGCAGCTTATTCAATAAATAAACTAAACCGGCTTTTTTAAATTATATATATTTTTTTTTTGCAAATGGAACAAGGAGGAGCAAAAAAGACTGTATATGTTTCACCTACTGTATACATAAGAACAGGTCACCGACCCCTTTCCCTCATATTAATTTTTAAACTTCCTGCCAATATGCATTATCAGTTATTTTTTTAGAAATGTTTTTTTTTCACAGAAACAGTACTACAATTCCACAGATCAACAGTTCACAACAGACATTACATTCAATATGAAGCGAGCTAATCGCATGGTTAAAGAGACTTGTCTTTAGAAATACTTCTGTGTTGTAGTATCATTAAAATTATATAATGTTATATTGCATCAGCGAGCAACACCGTTTCTCATTTTTCTATAATTTTTTGGAACCAAGCCGAACCCTGGTTCGGTCCAAGATATGTAGAAATCGGAAAGAGGATAGAAATGAATGATCGAGAGAGAAAAAGCTCTGTGGGTGTAGTTAGTGGAAAAGCTACTGCTGAGATTGCTAGGGGGGACTGTTCTTTGTAAATGTATAAGGGGGTCCAGACTTTACAATATTTCTCATCTTGCTCTTTTAGCACCATGAGAAGGTTCTCCATTTGTTGAATTTCAGTTATCTTGGCTGGCCAATGTGATCTGGCTGGAGGGGTGGTGCTCTTCCACAATTGCGGGATTCACACCTTCGTTGCAGTTATGAGATGTTTTAGGAGTGAATTTTTGTATTCTTTAATGCATAGAGGGGTATCATGTAATAAGAAAGCTGCCTGGTTCTGTCCAAGAGGCACACCTGTGATTGTTATGATTCAGCTACTAAATTTTCAAAATTCTTTCAACTTTGGGCATTCCCAAAAATATGTGAAAAAGGGTGCCCTCAGACTCCAGATAGCGCCAGCAGACATTTGATACTTGCGGGAACATCTGATGAAGTACTGCCGGTGTTCTGTACCATCTAGTAAGGAGTTTATACCCTCCTTGATACCTACTCGCCAGGGATGCCCTATGAGCAAAAAGGAAGATCCTGTCCTTCTGAGCATGAGAAAAAGTGACAGATCTTTTTCCCATAATTGTAGGAAAGAGTTCTTGTGGCGCTTCCAGTCTACATCAGTGAAGCATAGAAGTGTGATAATTAGTGTCGTAACGGTTTGCCCATTAAGCAGATTTGCTCGAGCAAAGAAGGTGAGTGTACTACAGCATATGCTGTCGGCAACGAGCAGAGATATGCATGAAGCACGGCGAAGAAAGTCAAGGTCTGATGAGAAATTATGTTCAATCTTTCCGCTCGTCATTAGGCGGTTACCAATCGAGAAATGCAAGAGCCAGGGGGAGCCCCACTGTTTCAAGGCAGCAAAATGAGGGTTCGTTAGGCCCGGCTGAAAAGTCAGTGTGCCCAGGATAGGGGTTAGAGGGCTCGGGTTGAGCGAGATAGTGGTGGTTTTGAAGACAGTTTTCAGTGTTCGTAAAGTGGTGCCAACAGTTTGGTGCATTTTGATCGCCTGCTCCATGTGGACACATGGTTTCTTGTTTTGGAGCACACACCAGTCGACTACTCTTACTAAATGTGAGGCTTCCTGATATTTGACTGGATCGGGAAATCCAATCCTGCCTCTTTCCTGCATTATTGTAGCATTTGGAAAAGAATATTTCTTCTCACAATATTTGCAAATTGCAGCTATGCTCTGAGCAGAAAATGCACTGTCGAAATGTTTCCAAACTCTAGATATTGGTCTAACCATTTTACTGAGAGGAGGAAAAAACAAAACAATTTACTGAGCAGACTATAAACACTATGATGTGATGGTAGAGAACATTAATAGAATTAACCGCTTCCCGACCGGCTCACGACGATATATGTTGGCAGAATGGCACGGCTGGGCAAAAGGACGTACCGCGGACTCGATCGGGGATACCCGCGATCGCCTCACGGAGAGGACGAACGGGGAGATGCTGATGTAAACAGCATCTCCCCGTTCTGCCTAGTGACAAGTGTCACTGATCACTGCTCCCTGTCATCGGGAGCAGTGATCAGTCTAGTGACACACACAGCCCCTCCCCCCTACAGTTAGAAAACACTCCCCTAGTACTGATTAACCCCTCCCCGCCCCCTAGTGGTTAACCCCTTCACTGCCAGTGTCATTTACACAGTAACCAGCGCATTTTTAATCGCACTGATCGCTGTATAAATGACAATGGTCCCAAAAATGTGTCAAAAATGTCCGATGTGTCCGCCATAATGTCGCAGTCACAATAAAAATCGCTGATTGCCGCCATTACTAGTAAAAAAAAAAAAAATTATTAATAAAAATGCCATAAAACTTTCCCCTATTTAGTAAATTGGGATTTTATGTGATAGAGCAACACAAAGTGGCACATAATTGTGAAGTGGAATGGAAAGGATAAATGATTTTCAAATTTTTTTACAAATATGTGAAAAGTGTGGTAGTACATTTGTATGGCGCCCCCGTTCTACTTTGTAGAACCGCCTTTCACTGCATTTACAGCCGCAAGTCTTTTTGGGGATGTCTCTACCAGCTTTGTACATCTAGAGAGGGACATTGTTGCCCATTCTTCTTTGCAAAATAGCTCAAGCTCTGTCAGATTGGATGGAGAGCGTCTGAACAGCAATTTTCAAGTCTTGCCACAGATTCTCAATTGGATTTAGGTCTGGACTGTGACTGGGTCATTCTAACACATGAATATGCTTTGATCTAAACCATTCCATTGTAGCTCTGGCTGTATGTTTAGGGCTGTTGTCCTGTTGGAAGGTGAACCTCCTCCCCAGTCTCAAGTCTTTTGCAGACTCCAACAGGTTTTCTTCTAAGATTGTCCTGTATTTGGCTCCATCCATTTTCCCATCAACTCTGACCAGCTTCCCTGTCCCTGCTGAAGAAAAGCATCCCCACAACATGATGCCGCCACCACTATATTTCACAGTGGGGATGGTGTGTTCAGGGTGATGTACAGTGTTAGTTTTCCGCCACAAATAGTGTTTTGCTTTTAGGCCAAAAAGTAGAATTTTGGTCTCATCTGACCAGAGCACCTTCTTCCACGTTTGCTGTGTCCTCCACATGGCTTCTCACAAACTACAAACGAGACTTCTTATGGCTTTGAACAATGGCTTTCTTCTTGCCACTCTTCCATAAAAGGTCAGATTTGTGGAGAGCAGGACTAATAGTTGTCCTGTGGACAGATTCTCCCACCTGAGCTGTGGATCTCTGCAGCTCCTCCAGAGTTACCATGCGCCTCTTGGCTGCTTCTCTGATTAATGGTCTTCTTGCCCAGCCTGTCAGTTTAGGTGGACGGCCATGTCTTGGTAGGTTTGCAGTTGTGCCAAACGCTTTCTATTTTCGGATGATGAATTGAACAGAGCTCCGTCAGATATTCAAAGCTTGGGATATTTTTTTTTAGAACCTAACCCTGCTTTAAACTTCTCCACAACTTTATCCCTGACCTGTCTGGTTTGTTCCTTGATCTTCATGCTCACTAAGGTTCTCTAACAAACCTCTGAGGGCTTCACAGAACAGTTGTATTTATACAGAGATTAAATTACACACAGGTGGACTCTATTTACTAATTAGGTGACTTCTGAAGGCAATTGCTTCCACAAGATTTTAGTTATGGGTATCAGAGTAAGAAGGGCTGAATACAAATGCACGCCACACTTTTCAGATGTCTATTTGTAAAAAAAAAAAATGAAAACTATGCATCATTTTCCTTCCACTTCACAATTATGTGGCGTTTTGTGTTGGTCTATCACAAAAAAAAAAAAACAATAAAATACAATTACGTTTTTTGGTTGTTATATGATAAACTGTGGAACATTTTTATGGGGTACGAAAACTTTCAAGGCACTGTACATTTTACTTGACAGTTCTCGTTTCACTATAAAATGTTCCGTAGTAATTGCGTATTCCTCCTCTACATACAAATATGTCTTATGCTTTACAAGTCATCTGCCCAGCAGAATCATTAATAAAGGACGCACATATGGAGACATTGAGGTCCGCCAATCCTGAGCCAGGACAATCCAGCGCTGACAGCGCTGGACATTCACCAGTCCCACACAGCTGTGACAGCGCCCTCCACTGGGAATATTTGGATGACTTCTCTAGTACTTAGGCTTGTCGCCAGCACGGGCACCTCCCCTCCGTGCCTTATCACATTTACAGAGCATGTGTCCAATGTGTCAGCTGCACGCACACCCTGACCACAAGGACCCGTGTCATAGAAAATCTTGTTCCATGACATCATACCACAACAGGAGAGGAGGACCAGGACGTCGGAAATTCTTACTGCGCACAATATAAATATATTTATTTTGTGTTTTGCATCTAAACCCGACCACTGTGCAACGCTTAGCTGACAAATGTTGACAAGCCCTCAAACTTTTTAGACCAAGTATTTCGAAGATTTCATAATGAAATCACATTGGAGAATACACAGATGGCAAAGAATAAAATTCACATGTAGAGAAAAAGAATACAAACATGAGATCGCAATACACGACAGCGGGGCTGATTTAGTAAATCTGGAGCATGCAAAAACTGGTGCAGCTCTGCATAGAAACCAATCGGCTTTCAGGTTTTATTGTCAAAGCTTAATTGAACAAGCTGAAGTTAGAAGCCGGTTTCTATGCAGAGCTGCACCAGTTTTGGCACGTTCTAGTTTTAATAAATCAACCCCATAGTATAATCACCAAAGCAAAAATGTATTTTATTGCAATTGTTTACCAATTCTTAGATGTGGTGCCTGCATTTCTTTTTTTTTTTTTTAGGAGTTTTCCCTTTATTTTCACCTGGTGATACAGCCAATAAGTTTGCTAGGCTGACCATAGATGGTGAAAATTCACACGATTCCCCCATCAACAAAGACAGTGCCGACAGGGGAATCCCTCCTGCCAAGCAATTATCTTCTCCCGGCGAGGGAAGAATGGAGGGGGGAGTGGTTTAAGAGAAACCGTTCCCACTGGGAGAGGACAGTGATTATCGCTAGCGGCTATAACAGCCACTTGCGATTATCGCAAATCAAGCAGACTGGTTGTACATTTAGCCTGCCCATTAATGGTTCGAATTTGAACCGTGTATAGCCGGCCTTAGTTTTTAACTTCCTTTAAAAGACCAAGCTGTCTGGCAAGCTATTTTACTGCTGACGGGTGCTTATCCAAAAGCAGTGGCGGCTGGTGCTCGATCAGTCGGTGGGGGGGGGGGTGTCAGACGGACCTGACAACGGACCCCCCAACACCACCACACCCCCCCAGTTGCCAGCTCTTTAACAGTGTGCTGCTATCTCTGGATAGCCCATGCCCAGGGATGCCAGCTCGAGGTCAGCCACAGGGGGGGTCGATGTCAGAGAGGTGTATGCTGAGACATAGGGGCTATCCATGGAGAATGGTGTGCATTAGGCACTGCTGCTCTCTTCTGCAGCCAGCAACCATCTCTGACAGCAACAGGAGGAGCTGACAGCACTCAGCATGGAGGGGCCAGAGGATTGGACTTGGCGGCTGGGTGGGTCGGTCCTTGGCATCATGGCAGTCGTGCGTCTCCTCCCTGGCCAATAGGATTGCTTCTCCTTTTCGGCCAATCAGGGAATGCGTCTCCGGCCACGCTTCCTGATTGGCCAGGAGGAGAATCAGTGTGACAATAGAGAATATTCATATGCTATTGTCACACAACAGGGTAGGGCTTGAGGCGCAGTGCTCTGCGCCCTGAGCCCAAGGCTCTAATCATGTGCTTTAAAAAAAAAAAAAAAACCCCCATTGGAATCCATGCGTCCGGCGCCCTGCAAGTAGATTAAGGGGCCTAGACGCATGGATTGGGGGGGGGGGGGGGCGCGCCCCTTATGGACGGGCCCCACTGACCAAAAGGGAAAAAAAACAGTTACTGTAACTGCTTATAAAGTTTTATTTGGCGTTCGGCTTTCATTTGTTAGTCAAATCCATCTAAATCTGCTAGCTCATTTGACACTGCCCCCCCCCCCCCACATTGACAATGCTGTTGTCTAAGGTGTCTCCATTGCTTCTCCATGCAGTGTGGGGGCACCCTAAGACAGGAAGCGTGTTAAAGGCAAAATCACTAGTGCAAACAAAGGGGAAAGCCTAAAAAAGAAAACGAATGGAGTCACCATTTAAAGACTGGTAACCTGTAATATATTAAATTTTTGGTTTTGGTTTATCACCTTGACCTGTTGCCTATCGACCCCTTATTGGCTTTTTAGAGAGCATCTGCGTTCAGAGCCTATTGGCATTCAACTTTAGAACCCAAAGAAACAGCCCTCTGCTAGCATCAGCCCTTTTATACAGAACTTTTATTTTTTTTTACTTAATGAAACCTAGTTTGGATTTTGTAACACGGCGTAAATTAACTTACGT